>CM052164.1:20978096-21043490 GCA_028455555.1 Augochlorella aurata
TTTTCCTAAGTGAACCGCGAACTTTTCCAAAGTGAACCGTGATAATTTTAATTCGCTGGATGGTAGAACTTCCGAAAGTTGGTGATTCATTTTGATCATTTTAGGAGGATGCAGAGCAGTCCAGTGCCAAGGAGGATACGTCAGCCAAATATGGAATCAATGAATCGGGTTTGTAGCATAGTTACTGGAGCGCATATTTTTTACATTTAAAGTTTGGATAGGATTTTTCCCAATCATTCAAATCATGCATCGTTGTCTTGATGTGAATCTGCAGAACTACTAGATGCACTAAATCAATTCATCCGAAATTTTTTTGTTTATTAAATATTAAACATATATCATAATTAAATATTATATGTATATTAAATATTAAATATAGATCAAGTTGCAATTATCCAAGAATGTATTCATTCATGTATTTATTCATCCGTAAGAACGCACTAGAAATTATAAAGACAAATTAAAAACAATTATAAGACTTTATTTAATGTAAGTGCATTGAAAGTCACGCGAACAAAAAAAAACCCTAGCAAGCGTATGCATAATTTTCTAAAACGAAGATGTTAACCTCTTTTGAAGCAATTTATATTATATTTTGAACGAGCAATTTTTATGTTATTGGTGCAAAAAGCTGTAGCAACTGTCTAGACTATGACTTATCGTGAGAACAATTGAGCCATTTATTTTAAAAGTAACATACCAAGTCCATTTATCACTTTTTGTTGTTGACTGCAGTAACGCGTATATTATTCCCTCAATAATTGCTATTATTTTAATGGGAATTGCAAAGTCTCTTAGGTACACTTAAACAGTGTGACACATTGGTACTGCATACATAAATTTTCTAATTTCTCTTTTTGAAACGCAACCTTTAAGTATTTCAATTTCAATCGAAATGGACTCAGGCCACTTTCAAAATAGACGATTCAATTAATTTGGCCTTATGTTAATTGTGGTTTTCCATGGATCTTAGGTACACGATTGGCACTGACAGTACTTATTGACCGCGTAATTATGGTAGTCGCGAACACTCTGGGGATGAATGGCATCAAGAACGGTGAAGATTTAATTACTGCATTGATTGAAAATCCTATAGGCAGAATAGTATGGTCATACGTCGAGCCTGTTGTGAGTAACCTAGACGAGTTGCAGGACATGGTTTCGAAAGTAATTTCATGGATACGATACATGATCACCGTTTTGATTCCTCTTCCTATACGTGTAAGTATAATGTTCACATTGTCAAAACGCATAAATGCTGTCCTCATTGTTAGATTCTGGAATTCGTACACAAAATGAATAAGTATAATAGAACTTTTGCTTCGTATATCAAGATAAACTCAATTTTTCTAAAAATGATGAATTCATCGTTGATTTGATATTTAGATGTCTCGAATTACACACATTTTGATTATATATTATTATAATAATATAATAATATATAAAAATAATGTATAATAATAATATATGAAAATAATATATAATAATAATATTACATAATAATATTAATAATATTGTTATGTATAATATTATTATATATAATATTATTATATGTTATTATATGTTATGTATAATATTATTATATATAATATTATATACAATAAGCATTTGACTATCTCAAATTGTATAATAGCAAACAAGTTTTATTCTGCATAAAAATCCACAATCTATTTGTAGCTATTATTTTACATGATATTTTTACCTTGTTTCAGATGCCGATACAAATGGTTTTTAGAGTAATCTTCACCATTCTCAACACTCTTAACGAAATGTTGGTTGCTGGAATTAAATATAACATATAATACGAACGCTTAATAATGTAATCAATTAAACGTAAATGACAATTATATGAAATGAATAAAAATCATCTGTAAACATTTTTCGGTCTTCTAAATTCTTCTTTCACACATTTTATCACTGAAATTCTTTATTCACGATGCCTTGATAACTTACTTAGCTTCTCTATTTTTTCGTTATACAGTAACAAGTAAAAAATATACAAGCACTTTGCATAATTCTGGACTATAAAGATGGAAACAGGCGATAAGATAATGCACTACATTCTAATTGTGTATGATTATTATTGCTTATCATTAATTGTGAAATTACTTATTTCAAACTGAAACGTCTTTAGGTAAGTGATTTTCTATAAAATTCTTCAGTCCGTCGCAATCATTAGACCGAGGGCCTTTATGCATTCATGGCATGTACAGGAACGCGTGCGCTCACGAAAGTTAATGAAATTACTAGCCCACGTATATCGCGAGGAATCTACAACAAATTGCATAAACTTTTACGACCGCTTGTGACTATTTGCATGTCGTCATATGCATAGATCAAGTCCAATAGACGATGTTACTCCAAATCATGAAATCATTGGTTATACCACTGAAAAAATGCTTGACATATTCACACATTGATGATGCAACATGTTGATAATGTCAAGTATTAAATTAATGACTGTCAGCACCGAACAGGCTACATATAGCGATAGGGAAACCGGCACGGCAACTTGAAAGTGAAAAGTCGTGCGTTTTGGTTGTTTCTCTAAAGTGAATTTTTCAAAACTAAAATTTTCTTTTGCCGGCAAATTCGCGGAACTGTTTCCTAATAATTCCTGACATTTGCGATTGCGAACGGACTTCCGAGGAAGCACGTAACTATCGAAGCGAGTCTCGCCGGTCTCGTGCGTAGTATTACTAACATCGAGAAGTAAATCGAAAGAGAAAGTAACAGCGTGTCGTAAGTTCGCTTGGCGAGATTGTAGCGAGGCAGAATGAAATCTGTTAGTCGTGAATTGACTGTGAAACGTTGAACATCTTCGCATTTTCATTTGCACACTGTCAGTACTGTGATAAAACCATTAAAAAAAAGGTGAGTCAACGTCCTTTGCAAACACAGTTTAAAAATGGAATAGTGACTGTTACAGTAGAGAAGTAATTCAATCTTCCTCACAAATACATACACAAATCTTACAATCGAAATCTTACAATTTAAAAGAAATTATGACTGATAATAGAACAATCGTTTACAATGAATGTCTGAATTTTAATTGTTAGTAAGAAGTTTGAACACGGAGATCTATAAAATGAAGAATACAGGGAAAGTGAGATACATTTTAAGGATAAGCGCGATCGTCTTACTCTGCTGCTTCGATCTATCGATCGGCTCACCCGCGAGGCAACCTACCAAATTTTCGTTGAACACCCGTGACGTAGCAACGACCACTAGTAGTCCTTCCAAGGCGACGTCGCAACTGGATCAAGGACGAGTGAGTGACTTTCGACATCTGTGTAGCAGATGATTACTAGATTGTGGATCCTTTGTGAAAAATAATATGCATTGTTCACTCCATTGTAAGAAACAGAAATCAAACCAAAATGCACCAAAGCGACATTAACAAAAAGAGGGAAAGGGTTTTTCTTTTAACACTAGAACTACCGAACCATTCAAAATAACTGGTTCCTGATTTTTTCGTTCACTGTTATAAAAATATTTTATTTTATTTTATTATAAAAATATTTCTAGGAGAAATTTTTAGGTACACTTCTTTATTGAAGAATATATTATAACATAAATCATACGGAGTTTAAATAAATCCAGTCTCGGCGTTGTTGTAAAACAATATACGTTAGTCGCTTTTAAGGGTCGGTAGTTCTAATTTAGTGTTAATAATTTTCATAGGTCGAAAATAGTATAACAATACACTAGAACCTCAATTATTTAAGCTAAGAAATGTATTCGGTTAAAATATAATGTATTTGGTTACAGTGTCAGACTTAAATGTCGTTGACTGTAAATCCTTTTGCATATCAGGCGCCTCAGATTTAATTGATTAGATGTGTGAAACATGTTTAATTAATTGAGGATTCACACACTAAAGGTCCGGATAATCGAGGTTCTACTATATTCTGAAATTCCTCTAAGATTCGTATTCCGTCAACTTATTCTTGTTACGAATGCATAAAATCCGCAGTCTAGTGATCATGTTTGGTAGCAAAAGTCATCGAGTTGCCTCAGGAATCCGAGTTTAAAAGCTGCAAACAAATTGAATCGAAGAGAAAAAGGATTGTGTAGGAAGAGGACCATCGGAAACATTGGATTCAGAACGAAATTGGCTCGCGTGAAAATTACATTTCGGTTTTTGTAGGAGTGGTTAGGTCGTGCAGCCGACGCGATACGAATCGGCGCGGGAAGGTTTGTCAATTCACTCACGTTGGCGAGAAACATCCTATTTGATCGGGCGGAGGTAATTGGCGTACTAAACCGATACACGTTTTTTTATCTAATACTTCTTTCTCCTTCGACTGACTAATTATGGAAATAAACCAGAAGTCCATAGGACACGCTGAACGAACCCCCGACCGTGTTTCGCAATAATCTGTTACAAGGCTGCTCCTTTTTACCAGTGCATGTGGCAACGCTGAATCAAGATTAAATCTGTGGCATATTAACGCTGGGCTCGGTTCACATGTACGCTCGAAAACCAACTGTACCGACACGGCCGTTCACCCGACACGATCGAAATATTTACATAAAACACACATTTGTGATACTAACGCAATATTGTAACACACAGCTTCATCAAGAATTTTGCAGCACCGTCTTGCAAGCTTTTGAAGGACTTCAGACAGCCTAAAGTTTAGGGCCCAACTAAACAGATCTCCAAGTTCTCCTAGTAATGACAAAGCTTCTTAAGCAAATTCATGAATTTGATGAAACTAAAATGAACCACAGAGTCCCCTAGGAACTCCATAACCCCTACAAGAAAGTTCTCCATGAGATCCCTTGGTTTCCTAGAGGAATCCCTTCTGAGGACTTTCAAATCTTTTGGAGTGAACAAGGAATCGTAGAAACCCTTTAAGAATCTTAGTTTTGTTTTTTAAATTATCTTGTATCTTTTTATATACATAACATTGTTGTCTCTACTTAATGACTAATAATCTGTGTCTAAACAAGTGTGCTGCGAATAAACCTCAGTTCTAACAAATTAAAATAATCAAAATAACATTACCAAATGATTCTCGAATTGTAATACAATCTAGCATCTCTATTGTCCAATCAGACATTAGCCAGCGAGTCGCAAAATCAGTTGACGACTATTCTCGCTACCAAGTCGAACGCCTTGAACGAAACTCGAAGATCTCTGAATTCGATCACCAATCCACCAGTGGCCGAGACTAAATCGAATTCGCCAGACACCGTGAGTTTGTATACTGACGGTGGACAAGGCTTTTTCGAAAGACCATTAACCAAACCGTTTATGGGAATGTTGGAAGCCATCTTCAGACCCAGGCCGTTGGTCGATAATATCAAGGAACACGAGAAGTATGGCAATAACGGTGATAGGTTCATCGGAATCGGTAGGGCACTCGTCAGTGGTTTAGAAGGATTTAGCAACTTTGTGAATTCTGTAATTGAGGTGAGTATTTCTTCCACTTTTTTTGTAATTAAATCTTCAGTTATCGCTTTGACACGAACATGACTATTTATACATCAATCTCGTTATTCACTAATATTTTCATTTTCATAATTTAGCATATATTAATTTATTTAAAAAATCTGTAACTGGATTTGTTTTTTTCAAGAACTAGTAGATACAGAAAAAAATGACAAAACATCTCAGAATATGTTGCAAGTTAACGCTCGGGCGGCATACAGTGAAGCTAAATGAAAAACTTGTGCCAAAATCAAAGAATTCTTGATAGAGATTTTACGTTAAAGCTGAAATATTGTAGAATAAGGTAAAAGTAAAAAGAATGTAGTATAAACATTTTTTAACCTCGTCAATTTATCTTAAACTTTTATTCCAATGTCTGATTTATCCTATCCATGTACATTTGGATTTGTTGTGACATGTTATACGTCATTTTCCGCAGATTTTCACAGGCTGACTTCAAATCCGATCGCAAACTTTATCTACCATTTCGGGATTTTAAAAATAAGTTAATTTAGGCGAAGGAATTAACGAAATCGTGTTTTTTTCATTTTCTTCGACATTCTAAAGCGGCATATCAACAAAAAGTCCAACTGTACATGGTATTGAATAAATCGCAATTTTGTTGGAATATTTCAAGTTTAACATAAATTTTCAAAGTTAAAAAGTGTTCATACTACATTCTCTCTATTTTCCCCTATTCTACACATTTCAGCTTTAACGTAAAAATAACTGCATCGCTTTATCTCATTCCTATAAAAAATTAATTGATTTTGGCACAACTTTTTCATTTAACTCCACTGTGCGGCGGGCTTCGTGTCCAGCTAGACCCCGAGTATAAATAATATAACTTAACTATCTACTATCTGACAATTAATCGAAATTTTCACACGTTTCATTAATGTCTATAAAAATCCTAACGTGCCTAGAAAGAGTGCCTAAAGAATACGTTGATAAAAATTGATAAATTAATTTATAAATGGTTATAGGTATACTCGGTTATATTTTTTTCAAAAAGATTCGACTTTCGAATGTTACACATAAAGACCAATTTCTGTTTTACCGACGCGATTAGAAATGCTTAAAACCGTGGGAATTACCGGAAAATTTACCAATGATATGGTCTTTTCGATAGCACATGATCCACTAAGGGTTAATTAAAATCCCTTTATATTAATCTCTTAAATCTCTTCTTCTCAGCTACCTAAAACGGCTATCAGGAAGACTTCCCTAAGTATAACGGAAGCCCTGAACCACGTCGGAGCCCGTTTAGTGGGGCTCGAATGATGCTGAACAACCAAATCAAGCAAATTGTTACAACTCCTTTGTTGCTTTAATAAATTGTTTGTTTTCCGTAAAACTAATTCAATGCATTCTATTCACACCTGAGGAATTCTTACGAAATTGGTGAATGAAAACTTTGCAACAGTCGCATAAATATATTATTTATTATTCGATCAATATACGTACAACGTCACGAGCTTTGCATTATTTTGCACTTCGATGACTTCGTAAACTGTTCCCCATCGCGACTATATTCGCTTTAGTATCCAGCAGCTTCCATTGAACGGTGCCCGGTACCGCGGTTTTCATTAGAGAAATATTACAATAGGCGACAAGTGCTGCTAAATTATTAACTACAGTACGATGGTGTACAGGATCAAATAAATACGCTAGAAAACGATCGACCCATCCGTGGCTTTTTAAAGCTAGGCGAATGACATTCTCGGCGACTGTGGGTCCCACGGTTGTGTCAAATCGATCCTAAAACGATAGACATACTTGCTCGATAAACATACTTCGCGCTCGCACGGCCTGACAAAAACTAACGAATCGGGAACACTCGCTAGAAAAATGAACGTTGCACGCCGGGCCGGTCGGAAAGTAATTTTGGTATACACAGTGTTTGATAGAAAGACTGCGAAAGTTGTTGCGAATGTCAAAGTATTTCGTGAAGAGCACGGTAATACGCGAGATCGTCTCGTACTTTGAATCGACGAATACTACTCCAATTATCAGTTCTTTCAAATTGCTTAAATACTACGCGATCAAAAATTGTACAAGCCTTCGAATAATATGATGCCTCAATTGCACTCTTTTCAAAGATTCCTCTTTAACAATTAATTGCACTGTTTCCAAAGTTCCCTTTTTAACAGTTCCGAGAAAAATTATTCTTCGGGAACCAAAATCATTTGTATGAATTCTTGTATAACACGACCTTGAATAATTAACTGTATGATTCGAGAATCGGCCATATTCAATTAAGAATCACGTCTTGCAACGTAAACAGGTAAAAAACAAGAATTGCACAGTACCAGGAAGGAGGCAGCGCGTGACTCTTTGTCCTGAAGACCGTGCAAGGATTGACGAATTTCCCAGAAATTCGCACAAACGTTCGCAGTCCTGATAACGTAACGCAGTAAATAAACCATGCAATGATAACATAAAAGACCGCATCCTACGATACGAGAACAATTTTAATAGCGTTTTTTCACTTCCGCCTCGCGTCCCTTTTTCTCTGAAGAGTAAGGTCGCCGCGATGATTACTATTCCAAGGAGTCAGTGTTCCTCGAGCAGCCGAGGAGGAATCATCATTTATCAAAGCTAACGAGCCGTCGGACTAATGGGCCGGCTCGCATATCGCTCGAGCTGCACTCGTCGATCATTTCAACCCGCTTCCTGGTTGATAGCCTGCGTTGCCAGGGTCCACTGCGTCGAGGACCGAGACAACGATCGTCTTGTTCACCGGTTGTTCAATCGAATGTCCCTAACGGCGGAGTCGTACTTGGGTCTTCTGAGACACTTCTACGCAGATATACTTCTATTCGTAGACAGACATCAGTTCAAACGTTTTCTTCGATCTTCTTGGGCAGACAAGGATCTTCGTTTTCTCAAAGTTGATTATTTCGAAGGACAATTCTTGCAGAACTCCTTCGAGCAACTCTCTGCTTCACTCTAACTGAGACAGACAACCATAAATAATAATCTACAGTCGGACAGCCTCATTGGATTTTTTCAGGTCGCAAAATTTTCGAAGAACCTAGACACTTCTTCTAGATTATATTCAAACTTCTCCTCAATATTGAATAAACGAAATGAACTCTATAGAATTTGCTAAGTCTTAAACACACGAGCAATAGAGATAATACTACAGACTCCTACAGATCGCCATGGCTCTTAGACAATCTTAAATTCAATACTTTGCTTTGATCAGGAGAACTACAATGAGGCAACGAGCGTCTGAAATAGTTCCAACAAGCTTTATAGATTTCGCTATGTTCTATCTAATCTTGTATTCAATTCTTTGTTCCTTCTTTCTCTCATATATCACAAGGGAGAAACAAACATACGAAATAGTTTGAACGACTACTACAGATCTTCTTAATTCCTATCCAATCTGTTATCCAATTTTTTGATTCATCCTAAAGTATCACAACAAACAGACATCCAAGAAAAATAGATCTAATGACCTCTACAAAAGTTCTTAGTTCCCGACCAATCTTGAGTTCAATCATTTGTTACGTCCTAGAGAATCATATAGAGCATTCAGAGAAGAAAGCTAATTGCAATGTCCTCTATGGACGCTCTTGATTCCTAATCAATCTTAAATACAGTTGGTTGCTTCTTCTCGGAGGACTACAAGACTAATGTGGATATCAAAGACAGTCTCCTATTTCACCCTTAAGATATGACGATTTAAAAACAGTTTTAAAGACCTCGATCGACTTTCACGCCCAAAACTTCCGAACAAGGCAGCCCTGCCCAGAGGACAACCCGATCCTCCAACCGAAGAAGAATCTCGTCAAGGCAACGGAGAGACTTTACAAGGGTCCAGATCTCGCGGGGATGGTACGATCAAAACCTCCTTCGAGCGGCGAAGAAGAAGATCGTGATCGTTCCGAATAGCCTATCCGAATGGACCTTAGACGCCGGTTTCGTCTAAGATCCATCGAAAATTCTAGGTATTCGTAGTGTCGTAGCTCTTGTACGTGTGGGAAGACCTCTTGTGCCTAACTGTGCAAAAGAGGATCATACTGGCCACCTGGCCGAACAGCTGGAGAAACGCGACTACCAAACCAACGGTGCCGACCACGTGGAGCCTGGTCACCAGCCACATTTGAATAGCAGATACGCAGCCCTTCTTATGCCAGAGCTCCTTGTTCAAACCCTTGGGGTCTGCGCGACCGCAGTATCGTTTTGGCTGCATGCAACAGGAGTCGGGGACACGGTTTTCCTTTGGCCATGCGTCGATCTGGAACCAGTCCGTGTAATCCTGCACGCCGCAGCACTGGAACTGGAAGAGGTGTTGAAGAGTTAATTACTTTCATGCAGACTTTTTGGCTTTGGTTGCATCATTGTGCCACCAATCATGTGGCCACAATTTTAATCATTTGCATAGCAGGTCGATTAAAGTTGAGCTCTTAACCATTTAGAGTGGATTTTACCCTGAATATATTGCATCTACAATTACACTAAGTTGCACAGTCAGTTTTCCTATTATTTTTTTGAAATTGGATCAAGCAATTGAGGTTCTTCGAGAAGCAAGGTGAATTAGTTTACTAGGTGACGAGGAAATGAATTTTAATATTTTATTTATTTTATTCGAATATTATTTTTAATTGTCCCGAGTCATTCATCATGGAAATATTGAAAACACATACTAAGGAAGCAATGAATGGCGCTCGTAGATTCATTCACGTTGCAGAATGTCGTTCGCCAGATTAAATGCACTTGTGCAGCCGGTGACCGAGTGAATGCATAGTTCCTCGAATTACACAAGCTCGATGTATCTCGATTTAATGTCGGCTATGTATTTGTAATTTATTGTCACGTGTGCTTTCGTTTACCGCCATTTCTAATCATGACCACATTATTCAGGATGTAACGCAATACTGTCATCAAACTGCCTATGTATTTTTACATCCAATCAATACTCTATTGCAGTTCCCTTAATAGGTACCTTTTAAATAGGTGCCTGACGGAAACCTTGAAACCATGGCATGCAAATTGCACAAAAGTATAGAGTAAGAGCAGTCAAACCGTTAATCACCGTTCTTACCATAAGATACAATACAATATTATTTGCTACATGCAACTGATTCGATATTTCAAGCTTGTAAGTTTAAAGTTCAACTTTAAAGTTTTAAGTATTAAACTATTCATTACTTAAAACTTGTTAGCGATCGAAATTCAACGTTCCAGTCAATTTTTATGTTGAAGTTCGCGAAGATCAGATAGTATTACTTTAACTGTATTAATCGGGATATTAAGTTTGTACAATTCATGTAGTACTAAGGCCGTGTAATAACTTTGCAGAAAGATTTAAGAGTATTCCTATATTATTTTCAACGTATCAAATAAACTATTAACAATTAGATAGTAAAATCTGAGTTCACTTTGATCCAGCATTTTTGACAATTAAAAATAATTAAATAATTTTTAACAATTTTTTCCCAACATTGTACAATTGTACAGTTGTACGGTTTATACAATTTTGAATTCAAACAAGTCGATAAGTAAAGGATAAATAAATTTACGATTGTTAGTTACCTCTGTCTGTATACGGTCCCAAATAAATGGTATGGACCCTGGCTCCTTAGTGTGGTTGTAGTGCTTCTCGATACCGAAGAGCAGCTCCTGCTTCAAGTTATGGGCTAGGTGAGCTCTGAAGGTGAAGGCTAGAGTACCCAACATGAACTCAGCCAGGAACATCAGCATCACCAATCCGAAATACTATAGCAGAGTAAGAGGAGAAAAGATAGGTCATGAGCAATATTTCTGTTTACGCAACTTTACAGTTACCTGTTACAGGCCAAGTATTTCTCTAAAATGTAGGATCGTACGAGTTTCTCATGGACCTCGTACAAGTTTCCCTAAATCTAACTAGATCCTCAAAATTAAGAACTATCATTACAAAACCAATTGCAGATAGCGTCCAAAAATGTCGAGTTAGAAAGCATGCACGACAATTAATTTCAGACTTCAATGACGCAATTTGCAACAACTTTAGAATATTTTAGATCAAGTGAACATCCACCCAAACAAAAGAAATGTTTTTATAGTTAGAGATTTTCTCCCAAAAGAAGTACGACCCCTGGCAAAAAGCGTTCAAACACCTTTTAAAATGCAATGACATTTTTAAAAGTCAATTAAATGATTTGAATTTTTTGGAGATGTTAGAGAAACTAATTAACTATGCAATGACTAAAATGCTTTTTCTTAATTTTGCTATTACTTAGAGTCTCTTGTTTTTTAACTTTTTTGTCTGAGCCTGGAACGAAAATTTAGAAAAGGTGTTTCGTAGATCTCGGTAACTTATATGCACACTGAAAATTTTATTGAGATCAATCGACGCATAGTCAAGTTACAGTCACTGAAAGACGTACAAATTACCTGTCTCCGGTTGAAATCCGTACAAAATTGAGATTTTGTCGATCTTTAATTGTTTGTAACTCGTAACAATGTCAACCAAGGAGCTATTTCGAAGTAAAAACACAACATGACGTTTCTTTAATTTCTCGGGAACGGTACAATAATCGCAATTATCATCGACACCAGCGAACCTAAACCCGGCGTGAAGGTGAACCTGTCAGAACGGAAGGGAACCCAACGCTACGAACCGTGATCAGCATGCATCTAGATTGAAACCAGGCACCGCAGCATCCGAAGAAGGCGATCACGAAGGTCACGCTACCAGCGGCTAACAGTAGAGAGTCAGCTGACGCGAAACTGTAATACGGCATCAGGGTCATGTAGCCGGAGTACGCCAGTCGGAGCCAGAGGCCCGCACCCAAAATTCCGCAAGCGCATAGCTGTAACAGAAAAATTACAAGGGTCAGAAAACGTCGCACAATTGTCCTGTTCGCCGAAAACCTGCCCAAAATGTAGTAGATTTTCGAAGTATAACGTAGACGTATACTAATGTGGTACTTTTGTTATACATATTTCATTGTAATAATTTCCGGGTGAAATTTTACAATGTACTGATTGGTTACCAATACAGGGACCTCCAAAAATGAAGTTTGAATAACTCCACACGCCTTGCAATTCGTGGTACGCTTAGTGTGTTAGGAATACTTCCCATCTAAAAAATTTTAGTTTAAAACATATTTTTCTTTGAATGCATGTTACAATTATAAGCTCCGCATTTTAAAAAAAAGACAAAAACATTGAATTTATTCGTGTAATTCTCTCTTCAATATGTTACAAAATTTTCTTCATACTTTTATAAAAAGTTAGAGAAATAGTTGATATACATAATGTTGATTATGTGATGTGTGATTGAGCGAGAGAAAGAATTATAAGATATAAGAGGGAAGACGACAATAAAAAAATTACATAGAATAATGAAATGGCGTTTTATTTTACTTTATTTTATTTATAATCTACGATTGTTATTTAGTTAACACGTTAAGTGCCACTAAACATTTAAATTATGCGATATCGGTTTTTGTTTGGTAAATTCTTCAAGGGAAAGAATATAATACTTAAAAACATTAATGTAATTTATTAAAACACGGCAAGCAAAGGTGATTTTTAGGCCAACAAAATTTTGAATTTTTGGCAAGAAGAAGTACGAGAAAACTTGGAGACTGAACCAAACTGGGCTATGATATGTATGCAACTGAGGATTTGTTACGCGTTCGGGCGTCATTAGGCCTAGCTTTTCGTTTTGTTATCTTTTATCAAGGAGTAGAGACTATAAAAGTATATTCACAAAGTATATACTTTGAGCGGCCCGGCAAGGTCCGCCTGACGGCTAACCGTGGCTTCCGACATTCGGCGTGGCACTTAACGTGTTAAGAAAACGTAAAATACCTGAACTTCTTCGATTTAATTTGAACTTCTCATTATATCCGACACTATTTTCCAAATACATGAATTCATAATTTTTAGAGTGCTACATTTCATAGGAATCAGATGGGTGAAAAAAATCTTGACTTCTATAAGTTTCAAAGCATTACATTTATCATTTCAATTTTCGTATTTTACGTTAAAACATCATTTGTAATAAAAATCAGAAAATTATTATTTTTTACAGCAGTTAACTTAAAAAAAAACATGTTTGTTTTGTTGCCAATTGGATTATCATTTAAAAATTTTCAAGTTTTGACTACAGATCTGAATTCAGATCATATGAAGTTATGAATTGTGACTAGCGTTTCGGCGAAAAGGACAACTGTGCGTCGTGGTCTTGAACTGGTCGACCGTGCTGCTCGTTTCAGCGTGACGATCGACAATGACTGACTGTATATAGAATCAGTTTTGACTTTTGCCTACGCAATCGGTTGAAAGGTACGGCAAACATTTTGCTTTCGTGCGACTTACGAAATACTCGCAAATTACATTGTAGGCAGTGACGATTGCAGTTTTCGATGATGAACTGCGACTTCGTGTGACTCTTTAGAGTCTAAAATTTAGACTGTCACACAAACAATATATGAATAACTAAATTATTTGTTCAGATTTAAAAATTTATTGTTACGCGAATATATGTTATTATGATCCGCAAAAGGTAAAGATATTGAACAAGTCATTCATGTTATACAACTTAATTTCTCAATTATAATTTGTTTAACCCTAGTACGTTTAAGGGTGAGTCAAAAAATATTCACAGATGTTGAATTATGTATTTTTATTCTAATGATGTTTTATTATAAGTATTTTATATTTTATTGTTTCAGATATCTAAGAGTATTATTTAACACTATTATACAAATAAATATATCTCGAACAGAAGCAATAATATTTAAGCACTTTTTCTTACATCAATCTCCTTTGAGATCTTGAGACTTTGAACCTTTATTATAAGTTCCATTTGTTTCATATCTTCTAGTCGAACACACATTCGTGATGATTAATGAATTACAATGAACCACTATATCTTCGACTTAGTATCTTGATACAAACTCTTAACTATCTAGTTAATGTTTTATCATACAAGAAACGTTTCAAGCATAGTTCAACTATCTTTTTCGAGTAAGCATCAAGAAACAGAAAGTATTTTTTATTATATATAAAATATAAACTTTTAAATTGGAAGATTTGCATCTAGTGACCTTGACGTGATCTTGAAAATTAAAGACTGCAATCTAAATATCATTTCTCCATTTCCTCCCTCCACTCACATTTCTAAACGAATGTTGCAATGAATTATCCTGTCTTATTATTATCAGCATGGCAAGTCAGGAACTATTCCAGATATTAGCAATAAAGACGTTCTAACTAGAAATCAGGTCGAATCCAGGAATCAAGCACAACAGAGCAATAGAAATTGTAAACGGCTTCTGGCTCGGTTCAAAGCGATTACTTCAATCTGCGTCAGTCTCGCACCACTGGCAAATTGCTAAACCGCAGATCCTCAGGAAAGGTCAATATTCCTTCTAATCTCTCTGTCACCAATGTCTCAGGTTCGCTCCGAGACACTATGTCCCATTGATCACGAAAGTTTCCCTTGAAACCATAGCCAGCGACCGCGAGAAAAAATTCTGGGAGCGTGTAAATTGAGCCTCAGAGTAAGTATTCCGTCTGGTAAATTGAAAATCGACGTGCACCGGTCTCGCGTTGACTCGATTTTACGTTTCAGTACCTGGCTACGTGATCTCACGTTGTCGACCCACTTTTTCGTCGCGATTACACGTTGAAGCCACTGAATAATCGAGATTCTCACAGCACGTGGAAACTGTCGAGCATTTCTTTTGGGTATCGTTCGTTGCATTATTCAATGAGCGTGATGTTTTGTTGTTCTGAACTAACAGGATTTCCCTGGTCAGAAGGCGGTTGGTAAACATTTCATTGTGCTGTATACGTCTCGTTTTCTAGCTTATTTGTTGTCAGACTTCAGTGTATGTACAGTAAATTCTCCCCAATTATTCCTCAGCTTTGTAAAGGGGATGCAATTATTCGAGTTTCTCGGCTCGTATTTGTAGTTGTTGATAATCGACATTTATTAAAATGAGCCGCAAGGCTCGAATAATCGTATCCCTTCTTCCCAAGTTGTCGATTTTTGTTTACGAGCTGACAATTGGATGCAATTTACTGTAGTTGCTTTAGGAAAGACTGGCTGGCAATATAATGAAGTTTATTTAAAAGAAAAGACGAACTAGTCAGTCTGATAAAACTTTGTTTAAAGTTAAATGTAATAAAATTTCTTTTAAAAAACAGCCTGTTTATTCAATTGTACCAAATTGTACCACACAATCAGCCGAGAAATGTTCAACCAGTCAGCAGTATTAGCTAGTAAAGCCGACAGAATTGAAGAAACCGGTGCGCAGGTGGTTAGCCATCAGTATGCCATGTTTTCAGGAAACTTCTAGACCAGAGCAGGACATTCACCGGCAGATAAGACGGACAATCAACTGTTGGGCGCAGAGAGGCCGCCGCCAAGCGGAATATTGACCCTAGACAAGTGCGGATACGTCGCGTAAATTAGCATCTCTGTAGCAACGACGATGGCTTGTCCGATCCGGTCAAACTAGTCCGAACCCGATTTAACGCGCCGACACCGCAATTACCTGGAAGCACGGTGCTCGACCGACCCAATATCGCTGGTGCACCGGTTCTATCGGCGAGCACAATCGGCCGGGTTGAATGCGGCGGTCGCGATCAACTGATCGAACGCGATGCTCGATTTACGCGGCTCGTGAAACGAGTACCGTTAAGGATCTCGACAGGTAACGGCCGCGGAACACGTCCGCTGCTTCTGATTAGCGACCGGCTCGCGTCGCGTGAAATTGCATGCGTAATTTCAGCGCTATTGATCATGGTCGCGACTGGTCGACCGTGTAATTAAGGGCGTGCTGCGATTCGTAACAAAATTTGAAAAATTATACGTAGGAGATTTGATTGATCGACTGATTTCTGATGGCTCAAATAGCCCTTTTCAAGTGGAGAATTGAGAGTCCAGGTTGAAGATAATCAGAGGTCTTGTGTGGTTTGGATTTTTGGCGAAGTTTAATAGGATTGTGAACGTAGTTCTATTTTTATAGATTATAGGTAGAATGGGATTAAAGTATAGCATTTCTGTCGTGTGAAGAGCGAAGAAATTTTTCGGAATTTAAGAATTTGTTTTGATTAAACAGTGATCTGATAAATCAAAGTCTTTCTTCGAACGCAGCTTGCAGCTACGGATGGTCAAACAGCATTGCAAAAGGCAGAGCTATTCTTCTACCCACTTAACCATCATAATTATATAACTACAAACTGGAACATGTATCTGTGTATATAAGCTCTAACAGTGCAAGAACAATCTACTCCAGTACAAATTCCGATAGTAAAATACCTAACTGCAAACATGTTGAACTTATTTATAAATACGCTGATTTAAATTACTAAATGATCATTTTCTGATTTTTTATTTCAGATTTATTGAAATTATGCAGTTGCTTTTAAACAATTCAATAAACTTTGTTCGAGCACATATTGCAATAAAAGTTGCACAAAATCTAAATAAACTCAATCTCATTATTTTTCATAAAGTTAATGTACTAACTTTGTCAATGTATGCTTCCTAAAATTGACCTAGAAGACATGTTTGTCAGCATAAAACTCCACATTGCAATCACAAAGAACCTGTTGCAGTACTTTATCATCGTCCTCGAAGTGCAGACAACCAACAGTAAATCTCATCAAAGTGCAATGAGAGGTGGCGAGGACTGGTGTACCTGTTGATGTCACGACAAGGAAAAGTCACTACATAGTCACTACCGTAACTACATAGCTCATAGCTCATGGTTCAATGTCCTATTTAAGCGTTGCACGCGGCGGAGACGGGTGATTTCAAGTGGAACAATAAATTCGAGAAGAGAGCACCGGAATGTGTCGGGAATGACAATGCTTGGTCGATTTAAATCGCATGCGTGGGCTCCCCTGATCATTCGACGTCTTTTCCTCTCGTTCTCCAATCCGTACAAGATTGGGATCGGCGAAGGCGGGAGAAGAACAAAGAGACGAAACAAATCATATAGTTCCGACGATCTGCGATCACTGTTCGAGACCGTGACTGTTTTACAAGCCCCTGAGCACGCGTGTTTTCAGTCCGCGAATGCAGCGTCAGCGATACAGCATGTATTTTTAACCGGTTAGAAAGATGCTTTTATGGACGATGATGGTATTAACGGGAACGCGTGCTAAGACTGAAAAAAAACTAGCTACTAACTAGCTAATGGTCTTACAGAAGCTATTCATAAGCGGTGATCGCGACAGCTTCTAAGGAAACATTGCGCGTTTACAAACCATGCAGGAAATACGGCTACTTTATGGTCCCATTCTGATTAGAGACGTGCAAGATGCTGTAACGAAGGTGTACCGTAAAAGTTTAAATGCAGAAGATTATCTTAACATTCTATATACTAGCGGTTTTCTAAAATCCACTTCGTAGCAACGCGCTGAATCAATGCGGTCTAGTAATGTGTGCACCGCGTATATTATTCATACGTATCAAAAATGTGTAAATGAAATGTGGGAGAAACATCAAAAATATTTAGGATTGTTCTTATGTTATTCTCCGTTTATGGAATTATTATTTAAAAATTGTTTCGACCTAGTAACTTCAAAGATAACAACAACGGTTAAAAAGTATTTTAAAGATTGTTCAAAATCTGTAACGATTTTATTTTCTAATTCAACATTAAATTGGAATTATCGACTTTCTTTTATATACAACTAAGTCGTTAAAAAGTTAATTAAGATGCTTTCGGATTTCGTAGCTTGGTATTTAAATTTAACACGCTGTCTGAATGCCAATGCGCCATATTTACACTGCTACACCGAGCCGCCATATTTACGCTGCTACGCAAGGCAACCATGTTTACGCTGCACTGCTTATTCTCATTTTCCTTTGCGCGTACCTTTATTTCTTTTATTTTCTTCACTGTTTTTCGATGAAAATGATATTTTATTATCACAGCAGGTCTAGTAAATAAATTTAATGCGAGTGTTTGTTTCTAGGCTCATTTTATACGAGCACATGAGCGCGTGAACGTAAGTTTTCTAGTACTTTAATTATTCTTAAATATGTGCTGGTTTATCCGAATGAAAATTTAGGTAATCTTCTACAATATTATTATCTTGCTTATAGTACAAAACAAGATTAATTTCTATTGATCAGTTTAGTAAAAATTAGCATTTCTAAATGATTTAAGCATAAACTGAACGAATGTATGTTATACAGGAACATTCTTGTGAATACAAAATAAAATACAAAATATGTGAGGTGTTCGTATATTTTCGATTACTTCATGTTTTGATGATATCGGAGATAATATTTTCATTGTGTAACATTCTTGCAGTTGGAAATTACGTCACACATCCTCAAATAATTGCGATCAAACAAACAGTCAATAATTATTCGCATTATTGTTCGAATACATAGATAGAATAATTTGTGACGAATAATGAATGATTCGTCATTCGAATAAAATATTCGTCTAAAAAGATCTCATTTGGGTAATTATCTTAGATAAATATTTAATCGAAACAATTCGAATAAAGTCAAACTCTGTTAGAATCATGGTTTAAACTTTAAAACTTTCGAATTGTTTCGATTAAGCATTTATCTAAGATAATTATCCAAATGAGTTCTTTTTAATCGATTATTTTATTCGATAGACTTTAAACTTTAAAGTCTTCAATAGATTGTCGATAAAATATCAAGTAATTATAAACTTAGAAGAGTCGTCGAATAAATTGTAATCATAAAAGCATAAATAATTTGATAAACGGTAATTAAATTTCTTAACGAGAATGGCAAATTCCACATACCCAAATGAGAACGTTGAGGGAGCAGAAGACGTGCCTGATGCACGTGTATCCTGTGCGACCCATGGCTCGTTTCTTAGCCCTTTCCTCGCAGCAAAGGGACTGGCAGTGTTTCCTGGAACCACGAAACATGCGCGTCATAATTCCCTTTTCGCAACACAGCTTACCAAACAACTTTCCACTGTGTTCGACGGAAACCTTAATAGACCATATTGCATTCATTACCAGTTACTTCAGCTCATTAAACTACATGCAATCTAACGAAATGATTTCACAAGATCGGCACTTTCTCCTGCGATCCATCAACCCTTAACAAGCGTGTTCGATCATCAAATGATCTTGATTCGGTTCAATGACAGAGTCAAGGCGAAAGAAACCGCATGGATGTTCGCACGTGAACTACGCATCACGCCGAATGCCTCGACCACCAACTAAACGAGGAGAAGAGTAAGATGAAGAAAAGAAGGAGAGATAGAAGATGTAGATAAAGAGCGGCATGGAACCGACGGGCACGCGACGATTACGTATTCCGCTCGAGCATTCTGCCTTGAGCGAACGGAGTCCGCGATTATTTAATTCTGACTTCGTCTCGTTACCGATTCACGAAACCACGGTAAACATAACTATGATCCCAGGTGCGTGGATAAATATTAACGTGTCGACAATAGTGGCAGAGGTGGTGAGACCTATTTTTGCTGTCATAAAACACTGATTAATATTCAGTCACCTTCCAAAACAGACTAACGTTTTTAAAACTCGACTAAATGCTCTAAAATTTTGGAGATGTTAGAGACTAATTTAACTCTGATTTTCAACAAATGATGCAAGTAATTTTTATTTTGCATAAATATCCACAGTCTACTACTACAGCGTAATGGATGGTCAAGTGTTACGTAGATGTAACAAAAATGAGCAGACATAATGTTGAAAAGTCTTTGAAGAATTAATGAACATATGTTTCTTGCAATTGATAATTGCAATTCTTATTTTGTCCAGAGATCTACAGTTTAGTATCTAATTGAAGAATTACAAAAACACCTGTTGCGATATCAATGCAAAGAAAATAGTAAATACTTACAAAATACACTTAAATTGTGTACAAACAGTTATCGCATAAAGCTATATTTTTCTAATAAAGCTACAGGATCTTAGAATTGCAGAAGCACCAGATATTCTGCAGTGCACAAAGTGAAGTCGCATTCATTAATGTTCATTTACGTTTATTAACATGAACGTATGTCTGCATGAAATGTATTCGGCTTCTTTCTTATTGAAATCGGCCTATCTTACTTATTACTGCTTATTACAGTTATTACAGAAAACTAGAGATCCTGTTAGCTTCTGGAACAAGAAATAAGAAAGCATACTTTTTATAATTGTCAATGAAAAACGATTAAGTTACATTCATTTCATGAATAAAAATCGAGATAAGCGCAACATAAACATGTTCTTAAAAAAGGAAGCAAGGGAAACACAGTTCTAATATTTTTTTAAATTTTTCACACAGAAGCAGCAAAATTTGACTTCTTTATAAAATTGTTATTACAGGAAGATATTTCCAAACTTTTAGTACCATTTGCCAACAAGAAATAAGAGAAATATATATCATGCTTTTTCCACTCATCGCAGAAAAATATCACAGGTATCAAGCACAATTACGCTACCAAGTCATCCAAACCTCATTGACAACCAATTAGCAACGCTCCCACATAACAATATAGAAACCGATTTCGTTGTGTGAACTTACAGATCAGCTTTTCAGCATAACGGCTCCCATATCGATTGCGAAATCGTCGTGTTTCGGTGGCACGAGGCACGATTTTTCGGCACGCGAGCCTCCAAACGCGAGAACTCGATGATCGCTCGTACCGGTTGACTGATCGGCCGATCGAGCGATCCTCGTCGGTCGAGGATCCGTTCCGGTGTGCTCGGAACCGGGTCGACGCGATTGGCTCCGGCCCCATCTGGGCCTTCTAGGTCCCCTAACGGGACACTCGAGCCGACAGAGGGGCCTCTCTTACCCATACGCGATCCCGATATCGCGATCGCGATCGCGTGGGTCCTATCCGACTGTGGTGGAATCGTCACTTTCCTACGAGAGAGATCTCAAGGCCGCCGGAAATCTGCCAGCGTGTTTTCCTCTCGGAAGGATTGCGATTTAACTGCCGGCCGACTAGTATCTGACCGCTCCTTAGAGATCCATGCGTATTTTTATTCCGGAACTAATCCATCGAGCACTCGAGATCTCCGCGTCGACCTCTCGATCCTCTTGCTGGAAATCTTGAAGCATGAGGCTCAAAACTTTCCGCTGCTGTTGATTATAGATTTTGTTCTGTATTCTACGTCATTGTTTGATTTTTTCTAGTTTTAATTCTTTGACTGCCGCGGCAACTATATATGGGTGACGGAATTATTTGCTCAGGCTTAATTGAAATGATTTTCGAAACGATAATTTTATAGAGAATTCATTTTAACGTCAATCTATTATATTTTCATAACTTTATTAGGATCCCTAAAATGTAAGAATATTGAAAATGTAATTTATGTGGTATAACCTTACTTTTTAATTTTAATTTGATTAAATGATATTTAATGATCACGGTTATTTGTATGTACTTTGGAAAATTATTAACGAGCTAAGAATTAATTAATTATTAATTATCAATAATCCGATCAAATCGTATTGTCACAGACTCTAGTTGATTTGCCGAATATGTCAATTGTTTCTTTGATTCATTCTAATTTTTCAAACACCGACTGCGGAATAATATTATGTCAATGCATAACTTACTTTAATCTTTAAATTTAGAACAGCCTTCACTATAGTGTTTAACGTATTCTTATATATCGCTATACTATTATTGTTAATGTACAGAAAGGGCAACAAACCCCTTAATAAATAAATAATAATAAATAATTTTAAAAATGCATTAACTTCATAAAATTTTTGAGGTTGTTGACACGGTAGTCAAAGGATTAAACAGTTGTCGTATAATTTCTTTTGTTGCTTATGTAACTAATTTTGGTAGCTGAATTATTGACGTGTTTTATTTTTATGGTGATGATTGTTTTCCGTAGTTATGCAAACATTATTAAAACTGATTTTCATTTGCTCTATTTATACTGGGAGTGTAGGCATTTGCTTACATTCTCCAGAAACTTGATATTCGCAAAAGGAAAGAAACGTGTAACAAACACTATTAAGAGATTCTGTTTAAAATCTGCATCACAAGTCTGACTGCTTATTATGCAACAAGTAGATATGTTTGTGTAGAAACAGAGTCTACAGTCATTTTCATAAATTCAGTGTTTACGGAAAGCACTATGTGCATTATTCAACACTCATTGACAAGAATAACTAATATAAATAACTAGTATATCATTTGTTAAGTATGAATAAGTACGAGTGCAACTTATACTATATACTGGGTAATATACTACAACAGTCTGTGCTTTACACATGAAAAATTCAATTCAATCCTTTCGATAATATTGTACATTGGCGTTCCTATATGATTAGTTGTGTATCTCAAAACCGTAGGAAATTATGGCTTTCCAATCCGTTGAATTTCGTCGATACAGTCGATTGATTACGACAATTATGTCACGTTCATCATTATATTCATCGACGACATAGTCTCACCTGTGCAAAGACAGTCGTCCTCGTGACGCCATCGAACACATCCAACTAACAATTTGACCTTCTGTTGATTAGACTTGAGATCTTTATGTGCGTATTCGTAAAATGAAGACGGTCGTTACACATTCTTTTGTTCCTGCTGGACTTTCGTGATTTTCGTTAGAGCAACTAGCAAATAAAAGAAATAATTTATTTTTTGTGTGATTCGATAGAGCAACAGTCTTATTCCTAGCAAACAACTAGAAGTTTCTAACAAAACAATGAACAAAAGATAGTTGGAACTCACCATACACACTCTGAAGTCAATAAAAATGGATAATAATAATAATAATAATACAGCTTGTAAACAAAAATTGCCAATTTGGGAAGAGTAGTTGTTCACCACCAGTGTGCGTGGTTGCTGTATATACGTTTTTCTAAGTATACGATCGTTTGGATGTTTGAAATATATTGCGTAAAACGTTTCGATGTTGTTTCAACAGTGAATAACTTTAAGAAGTAATTAATCCAATTTGTCAATAAAATCAACAGAAAATGTTCTGCCGATAACGGAAAAATATATTATTGACTACAGATGGCACTTGTATATGCATCATTTGGATGCCACCTGTATGCGGCGCTTGTACCCACAAATCATCTCACGGGTGCCGCCTATAAGCGACGCTCAAAGCGAAAGAGTTAATATCAACAAGAAAAATCCCTTTGCTGGATAGTGTACAGTGAAAAATATGACATGAGAAGATGTATACAGAAATATAGAATGGAAGATAGAAGAAAAGCTACTTTATTAACCTTTTTTATTCAATCTTTATCATACTTTTTCCTTTCTATTGTGAAACAATCATTCACAGCAAATACCAGCATAAAAAGGCCCTATCGATGACGTCTGTGCCCAACAAAATGAACAACTCGCATAAATTGGTTCAGTTTACGCGCGATAAATCAGCGTCCATTCTCGAAATTAGAGAGCACGATAGAAGTCAGAAGTTCTCAGAGGACCGTTGACAATTCAGTGAAACCGTTGATCCTAATTACACTGGATCCTCGCACGATGTAGCAGCGAGTGTGATCTGCAAGACGGTGGCCAGAGTCTTAATGAGAACGATCTATAGCGCGCCGAGAGTAAAATCGCGGCGAGGATCTTTTATTCAGCGGATCGACGCGCGCGCCTCTGGATCTATTATTTACACGTGCGCGAGCCTTGCGATGTTTAATGCATGTAAAAAGTGTGCCGAACATGTCGACAATGTTTACAGAGATCCCCGTTGCCGATACTATGACCGTGCACCATGGATTCCATGGCGGACCTTTACAATTCTAAAAGACACGCCGCATTTTCCGTGAAACTTCCAGCTGTACTATTCTTAACGTTGTCACGTGGAACTTATGGAATACAATTTAGTATAGTCTCTTACAGTAGCCGTGGGACAAATTAGAAATGAGGGAACTACATACTCTGGCAAATGATTGATTCTTCAATTATAAGCCCATAGATATGCGTGCAAGTATAAAAATGCATGACAAAAAGATTTTTCTCGATTATGTTCTCGATTATTTTAATTAATCCAAAACAATATATTTTATATTTTTGTATTGTATCTTTTTTATATTTTTGTATTGTATTGTTTTATATTCTTGTATGACATTGTTTTATATCCTTGTATGACATTGTTTTATATCCTTGTATTTTTCTGACGATGTGTAATTAATGTTGCAATTCTTCTCATAAATGCGTAGAATTCACGGTCTAAAATATATTAGGGTGTCCCATAAGTTTCTTTCTTTTTTCTAATATGAAATGAATACACAATATTTTGCTGTTTAAGATATTATTTATTTTGTTATATAAGCACCCTTTTGTTCTACATATCTTTTTCCATCTCTCAGGAAGCCTCATTATGCCTTCTTTCCAAAATTGTTGTGTTTTGGACAAGAAATAATCCTCGAGGTGCGCTTTTATTTCGCTGACGGATTTAAAGTATTTATCGCGAAGAGAATTTTTTAAGGACAAAAAGAAGTAATAATCTGATGGGGCGAGGTCTGGAGAGTATACAGGATGCTGTAAAACATCCCAATCAAACTGTAAGGGCTTCTCTCTTACCGCTAATGCAATATGTGGTCTCGCGTTGTCATGATGAAACACGGCGCCTCGTCGGTTCATTAATTCTGACCGTTTTTTTTTTGCTATCAATTGATCCAGTTGATGACAGTATTTCGTAGAGTTTATTGTTTCACCTTGAGGAAGGAGCTCGTAGAAAATTACGCCTTTCCAATCGCACCAATCCCACCAAATGGATCAAAGAACATTTTTGGGGTGTAGTCTCGGCTTTGCGGCTTCCAGATTAAAATTCCCCCCTCTAAATCTTTTAAACCAATTACGAACGGTTGTAATAGTTACAACACCATCGCCATACACGATACAAATTTCGTCGACAGTATTCTTTACACTATCACCTTTTTTGAAGCAATGAAGCATAACATGCCGTAAATGTCTCCTTTCGCTACTCATCTTTAACGCTGTGGATGAAAGTTTTAAAAGAGACTATGGCACAAATGAAATGTGCTGTAAAAGAGCTCTGGGACGACTAAAACCGATGACATAGGCGGCTAATAGATAAGCCGGCACGTTTACACAATCAGAGCCAGATAATGCCATTCATAGCGCGATGAGAAAGAAACTTTTGGGACACCCTAATATATTCCACAAAATCGATTTTCTCTACAAATATATATCTTAGACTATGAATGCTATGCAATTATTCCGATTAGTAGATGTGGATATCTTTCTATCTCAAGTGTGTATACAAAATTAAACGAATCCACAAGTTAGTTTTATTTCTATGTTAAAGTAGAAAGATAGTAACGAAACTGACGAATAATTTTCACAAGATATTCGTTGCACTAGGAGATGCAGATTTAATTGTGCTGTGATGCACCAGTTGACATTAATTACATCGAATACAAACGTAATTAGTTACCTCCAGTAACGTTACACAAAAACGAAATTTCTCTTCTAGTTCTACGTTTTAAGACTACTAGTATAAGCTAATTAATAATTCTAATTTTAATATTTCATTGTTACAAATTGTGATGCGTAAGTTTTCTTTCTAAAGTTAGCTGGAATGTTTCGATTAATCCGTTGATTAGTCTTTTATCAGAATTGGATAATATTGATTCGCTTTATCACAGAACGAAATACAATTTCCAACGTATCGAGATCGAGCTCGTGGACTGCAGAAAACTTTTAATCTCCGGATAAATCAGTTAACGCACCCAACAACTATAATAACCGCCAGAGAAGTGCATGAGGTTGTTAACCTTTTCTTACGCGAAATTACCGCGCCGAATCTACGATTTCACGAGACAATTAAATCTTGAATTACCGTGAGGAACTTTGTCGAGTTTACCTGTCTGTGATCTCTATAGGTTATTTCGTTTTCTCTTTTACTCTCTTCCAGGAATATATTGTTGAATTCGTTTTCTTTTCATAAACTGTTCATTTTCACTTCCGATCCGTTTGTATACATTTGTCAGATCTGATTTCTATATGTCACGTGCTGATTAATGCTGTGTAATTCCATCATTACACGTATCCTTCCGTTTCTAAGTAAGTGCCAAGTTGGCGAGGAATTGCAGTAAGCGTCGATAGCAGTAAATTCTAATGACTGCGAATTTTAATTCGAATTTGCGAAAAAGAAATGCGTAACGAACAAAAGACTTCAATTAAACACGTGAAATGCTGATCTATGAACGATTGTATCTAAGGATCCCTTTGTTGACCATTGCCGGTAATGCAATAATGAGAGTCCTTCTTATTTTATATATAATATAATATAATAATACTAATAATAATATAATACAATAACTATTTTCCAATCTATTCATTAGGTATATGAATACTAATGAAACTAAACCACTCATTAGTACTAAATTACTTCCAGAAAGACCAATACAGATAAATAAGAATTTTTGAGTACACATTTTAAAAATATTTAAAAACTCATTTATCAACCCTGATATCTACGCTACTAACTATAACGAGTAACTTCCAATTCAGCACGAACATTAAATGTTTTCCACGTGAAATAAGCCAGATTACGTGTACTTATGACCGCTAATAAAGAATTAATTCTTTCGTCTACTGAAAAATAATTTCAGAGACGAAATACCTCTTGAAGATTCACATTATTATAAACACTAAGAAAATCATGTAGGATGTTTCAACATACATGAAACAGAACCTTATTAGAATTTTCAACTGGAAGGCAGACATTAAGCAACTGATACTATATCATACATAAAAGTTGCATTTACAAACAAATCAATCTGAAAAAAATTCACGCGATTTAGCCAAAGTGGTAGAAATACCTACACAAAGTGTCAAATTCTTTACTTACACCGTTCCATTTGATAAAAAATGCTAATATCTTTCACTAGAAAGAGATGCAATTCATCCCCTAAATCTCATTTCTAGTTCATCCAGCTTGTTTTCACGAATAAATCTTGTTAAAGCTACAAAGGATGAACAGTCGAGGATCATCCTCGTCGGAGGAAGATAGAGGAAATGTCATCAGCTGATCCGGTCAAGATTCCGGCACAGGTGGCCAGCGTCCGCGCAAAATCCTCGCCAGGGATTCGCGTAGCAGGGTTAATCGTACTTGAAATCAATTCGGTAGGCGAGCGAAATGGAACCGCAAACGCGGCGGCTAATGAACGGCGAAGAGAGTGCAAGGGGGCGTAGAAACGGTCCCCCTTGCCACGACTTCCTGCCAATTGCGGACAATTTGCGATCATCTATGATCTCCCCGCTCGTCGCCTCGGCGCGGCGGCCACGGTGTGGACGTCGCTTAAACGTAAGAGTTAACGCGGCACGATTCTTTTTCTCTTTCTCCCTCCAGCACTCTCTGTCCATCTCTCTTTCTGCGTTGCTCTTTCTCACTTTATAATACGTGCCATCGGCAGCATTAACGCGTCCTACGCGCCTAACTTCCCACGTGACGTAACCGAGGAAAGGAACGGTCAGCACGTCGTGCAAGATAGTTTTCAGCACGACCGTGTGCAGGACCTCTTTTCAGGCTAATTACTATAATGGGCTATCGCCACCTGCGTCGAAAAATTGATCGATCTACCTTAGAAATCGATCGGCGATGCGAGATCCATTTAACACATTATCTACCGGCGATGATACAATTTTCAGACTTCACAATTTACAGTTAACAACATTTTAATGAATTATTTAATAGGTATAGTAATTTCATTCATGCACCAAAAAGTGATCTTCAATAACATAAACTAATAATTTCGGTTGGAATTATCATACGGTAAATTAATTTTAGGTTTTCCCTTAACACGGTACAATAATTGAAAATCCTATTAATAGGCTTCCGGTGGATAAAGTGTTAAATGGCAATTTGGTTTTCAAATTCACGATTCATCTATAGCTTTTGCGGTTTACTTATAGCTTTTGTGCTGTTTTGGAAGCCGGTTAATTGCTTAATTGCACAAGGTATTTAGTCTGTGCGTTGTCGTCAGTCATTTTCTAAAAGTTTGACGAATGTCTTACTGATCTGCAATTTATTTATCAGAGTAGAATATCGCATCTATTGATTATTATTTTTGTTGAAATTTTATTAATTCATTATTGCATTGTACTAAGAAGAATTCCTGTTGTGTGAATTCATATATTCAAACAGAATATAAGACAATCTTTACTAAGCATAAATGATTTGTCAAATTATAAATGCAAGCGCACTTATTACAAAATTAGTTTGTACACCTAATATTTGAATACTTATTGTTTGATGAGCGACGAACTCAGTTCTCTGAATCAGGAAAAGTGAAACAGGTGTTTTGATTTGATCTGTTTAGACTTGCATATGCAATTAGAAATATGTGGTAAAATCGATAATAACGCAAATGACTGGACGTTGTACCTAACTAACAGCATGCATTCATGCAACTTATGCATTTATGGGAAAATGAATCGGCCAAATAAGAAACAGAAAAGACATTAGATGGATTTATGGATAGTGTTACATTATTTTCTATCTATTACGATCATTAAATTTCATTAAATTTCATTTCCACAACTTTTATTTTGCATAAAGACCCACAGTCTGCTAACGAAATGTGTTTTTGCTTCAACTAATTAATTATACGGCCAACACCAATAGAAACGACATCAAAATTCTCCAGCAATCTTTCCAGTCACGATACAAAAACCTGGTATTCATTCCACCGCAAACGAGGCTAGCAAGACTAATTAACACCTCAAGACAATCGGTCAAAGGAAGCTCAATTAAACGGTGCAGAGACTTTTTCAGATACAGTGCTGACGCTCGTTAAAGCGCGGCCTACACAATGCACTGTTGCATAATACATGAGAGAACCGATAGCGTGGGTAAACATGTCAATAAACGTTGCCCAGATTTCGCAACTGTAGTTAATCATCTTCGCTATTGTTTCACGATTGAGATTAACTGGTGTCCGTGAATCTCCGACAGTTAATAGGCATTCTCGGATTAGCTGAGATCGTTTTGACGATTTCAGTTGTTTAAGGATGAATTGGTAAAAGAAAATGACCGGTGGAACTTGGCCAGCCTAGGATCCTTCGAATGCAATTATCCATCACGAAGCGTAATCATTGAATTGCTCGTGGCAAGGGGATCGCCGTAGGAAAACGCGGCGCGTCAATTGCGAAAAGGATCTGAGGGCAGAGAGGGAGCCCAGCGTCATAATTCCTAATTTATTACAATGCGCTCGTTAATCGTGAGACGATATGCGGCCGCGTGTACTTGTATTTATACTTCAGTCCCACGTGATGGGACTGAGGATCGAACAAAGGGCCGTGTACGTACTTCGGTGATGTGCGAGTCATGTGTCGCAATGCACGTGATTCGACTCCCGTTTATGGGATTATGACTGATCTACACATTTTTCTCTGCCTTCCCATTCACTCACGATTTTCTTTACGACTGTCTTCATTATTTCATTGTCAAGAGACTCGTTGACCTACATATGAGTGAGTTTGAATCACAGTGACGTGAGTCACATTTTTCAATATTTTCACTTATGTTTTAAAATGTAATCTACACATACCAAAATGTTAATAAGACCAGGAAAATAAATTATAAGGTTATATGAATTAACTTAAATCTATATTACTGCAACAATAAATTTGATTAATAAACAATAACACTCTTTGTTCCCCGCAATGAGAGACCGTGACTTACGCAACTATGATTCTGAGCCACCCACATGTATACGTCAAAGAGCAGTTCCGAATTATTTACTGATTCATGGCAAACTTTTCCCTCCAAATTTCCAATATTTTATTTATATTTCATAAGTTTTATGAACTAAGGAGAAATATATGCGTTTGTCGGTATATATAAAATTAACTTATATCTTTAAATATCATAGGATTGTTGCACGTTGTTCATTATTATCCTGTAGCTTTCTAATCAGTATAAATCTTAAAGCTAATATTCCTATTATTTTATTGACACATTTCTATTATTTTATTGACACGTTTCTAAACGAACGAAAGGTAAATTGCTTGAAAGGTAGAATATAGAAGGTATGAGAAGTATGAAAGGTACAATACTTGTGTAGAATACTGTACATATTCAATCATATTAGAAACTATATATAGAAACTCATAGTTGTAGTCTGTTATATTTTGTTAGGTAAGAAATTTGCTAAATGAAACAATTGTCCACAACAGCGGATATATCCGTTCTCGCCACTTAAGAAGGTAACAAGCGTGTATCTATTTCTACCAATTCACGGACTGAATTTACACTATCGACCAGTACCGCGTGGAGTTTCCTATTTTACATAGAAAACCCAAGTGTTGAGAAAACAACAATCATATATTATCTGACAGTATCCGCCCTCAAAGAATTAATAAAAAACTTATTATCTAATAACAGCTTATGATGATCAACATTTCACAAATAAGTAATTTAGAAGATCTTTTTAAACGTGCGCACTATATAAAAGAAAATGTTATTGCACGTAACAAGACCTGTTTAAAAATTTCCTCCACTGGTTTGTACTTCCATCATCAAAATCGTTTACATCACCTATTAACAATTTGGATAAATCGAAAATGGTATAACCGTATTATTCAATTTTTGTAAAATCTCCAAACGCTCTTTCAAGGCATTTGTAGAAATTAAAATTTGCAGTCAACTTCGAAATTAAAAATCCCTAATCGCGAACTTCAACAAGCTGCTTCAGACTAATACATCAAATGGATTTCTAGCAATTAAAATTTCAAGGAAAATTTCTCCGGCCATTGCAAATTCTATACGCACAAACATTATCTGAAAGAAAACCTATCAATCCAACAAAAATCGGTATCCAAGCATCTGGCAGATACTTTCTACGACAAAGTCTCGTGCGAGTAGAAAATGGTTTCTCTCGCCCCGGGTGGTAAGTTTCGACAATTTCGAGAGAAAGGAATTTCCCACGAGCGTGGAAGAAAGCGTCAGATAGTGGCCGGTATCAGTGGAAAAGTTCTGCGGACGATTGTTCCCCGAAGAGCCTGCATGGGAAGAGAAATCGGCGTTCGGGCGGTTCGCACGATCGATTTCCTCGGCGTCGCGATCGCGCCGCGGATTATCGCAGCGGCCCGCTGCGACATTTAATTAACGTTCCTAATCCCCGAGCGAGGGGAGGATTACGGTCCTTGATCCAGAAACCTGTTCCAATCGACGATCATTAAAACACTTGCTCCCGAACGACGGGGCTACTAACACGTGTAAACAGCGACACTTTCAAATTGAGTTCACTCCGCGGTTTAGAGTCGAAAATAATGGTCGGTTAAATCGTTATTGTTTACAACCGCTTTCGTCCATCAGAGTGGTTTTCAGATTTTCTAGAACGACTCGCCTCTGCAACCTTTTCTTGATAAATATTGGCCGTTCTATCGTGTAGTTGCGTAATGTTTAGGAATAAACGATTTTATGGATGTCATCTTAACGAGACTAATGTTTATTATTTTATAACCATAACAAGATTCGATTTATTAGGTCTTTCACGGGAATATGAAACACGACTTTTGAATGTTTAGAGTAAAAAAGAAAACTGATACTTTTCTGGTAGCTTTGAAATCTTATGCTTGTAGCTTTTTATTGGCGAAATACAAAATCAACTGCTTTTTTAACACTCTTACAAAACGAAATTGTTTCGAAAAACGAAACTACTTTCTGAACGATACAATACTTAAAGTCAGTATGATTTTTAATGTAATATATACTTGAATAACGAGGTTTGTCAGAAAATTGCTTGTTGAAACATTTTGACTGGTTTCATAATTGTAGTGTTGCTTTCTTCATCAATCTCATCTTAAATTGTTTAGTTTGGCTATAATCGTTTCATTTGTTTCAAGTTAAAAACTGCATAGTGTCAAATTGGAAAGATTTAACGTATTTGACATATTCTTCTGGTTCAGTGTAACAAAGTTAAAGATTAATGTAAGAATCACTCAAAGATGGTTCTCTTATTTCAAGAATGATCATTTTAACCTACAGCACGAATGTTCATGGCAACCTTCGCTGCTTTAACTCTTTTATCGAGTTAAATTGAATAGAAACAGACCGATTTTTAAATCATACTAAGAAATTCAAGATGTGATTAGAAGGAAAATGTGAAACTGTTGAATGGTATTAACGTAAGTTTATTTTTATTACAGACTTGTGCTTAAAATTTAACGCATTTCTGGGTTGACTTAATAGATTGTTCTAACTCGGTCATCGCAACGCCGTTCTGCTCTATCGTACTCTCGGAATTGACATAGAAATGCGTTATCATTGTTATCCAGAATAAGACAATATTCAACTATTTACCATAACACATTTGATAATTCCGATCGCTTACTTTCTGACAAACTACACAATCATTTTAAAAGATAGCGAATTGTGTCACTCAAGATAACTGTTTTATTTGTGCAAGATATTTAAAAGAAGTAAACATTTCCTGCATTACTGTAAATATCTATCGAAGGTGTTAAGATTATTATTAGAAATTTATTTTTTCTGAGACTTTCGATATTTCATTTTCAAAATAAAAGGCGATAAAAGTTTCACTGTAAATGCTTTATTAATGAGGTGTACACACATGTGTACAAACTATGACTACATAGAATCATATTCTATACCGTAAATACTTTATCAACGAAGCCACATACGTTGACAAACTGTGATTACATAGAATAATGGTCCATAATATAGATACTTTATCAAGGAAGCCAAAAATGAGTATGAACTAGGACGACGTAGAATCATGTTTCACACTTTAAATATTTTATCAAGCAAGTCAAATATATGCACAACTATGCATACAAAGATTTCCACGTGTTATTTAGGCTTCCCAGGGTTAGCACAAACTGTGATGACTATCCAGGATCAATAGTACATTGATACAATGACAAAATGACCGCACGTGAACAGCAGAATAAGGAGATCAGTTCGAAGAAGACCAGATCGAGCTATAATTTGGCCATGATCGGTGCCGAGATTGTTTCTCATGGGGAACGGAGTTACAACGAGACCAGTGTCGTTGAACAATCTGCATTAGGTTGATTATGAGATTCGTTCATAATCATTATTATGTAATACGCGGTCTCGATTGCCTTACGCAACCGGTCCCACATACGAAACTGTGTGACCCGAATGCGTGGACCATTCCAGGACCCTTTTGCGCAGATCACTTTCGAACTCTTCACCGATTTTTCCTAGGGTTTCGAGTCGAGTTGTTGCGCGGGAATTATGACAGCTGACGTAACGATTTAGACCATTAGCTGGCAACGAATTAATTCCTCTTGCCGTCAGTTTAGAGGCGTTTTGTGGAGGTTAACGAGGCCTCCGCGGTACGTGCGACGAAATTGCTGCTTGAATTGTTGAGGACGAATCTCGCGATTGCTGAGACGAAGAAACGTTCGTCTTGCAAGCTGAGACGCCATCAATGTTGAATTATTAGTGTATTTAGCAATATGAGCAGCAGAAATCTGCGAAAGTCTTTTCGATGAATTTGAAGCCTCGCGATAATGACTGATCAAATACTACCACTAATACGTGCTGTTTGCTCTCAGTTTCGGAAGAAATATGATGGAAGCAGGCCAAACGGTTTGTGACAACGATGGTAGCTAAGTTGCTAAGATGGCATAACGTCTTCATAAGTTATTTAACACGTCGAGTGCTACGTTGTTCACTAATTTTTTACTAGATTTTCAAAATGAAAATGAATTTTAATAAGATTTTTAGATTGTTTACAGAGAAATATGATCAATTTTAACTCTCCAGTTTCAATTGTATTAATTAAATTGCTTTGATTTTAAGGACCTTTGAGGTTGATATTTGTGTTAAAAGTTCACTACTACACCGAGTAAATTGGAAACGACCTCGACGATATGGGCTACGGAAGTCAATGATATCTGCTCGAGAACACGTTAATCTTGAGATCCAATAATTCTTATTCGTTTGGGCATTAAGAAAAGACCCGTTCGAGTTATTATTAGATGCTGCCAATCAAAGTAACTGGAAGTTGCTGCAAAGGTTAGAAGAGAGCGTTTATTGCGATTTCACACTTCTGTTCAAGTGTGCGTAACAATTATATAATGGATTTCAATGAGTTATTTGAAGAAAATTAGATTACTTTTATGGAAGATTTTACTGGAAGCGTGGCGTGACAAGGAAGTTAATGAAGTCTATGTGTTAGAATCTCTCAAACGGGAAGACAAAAATTATTATACAACTAACACAAGCATATATTTAGGTACAAATAAATTGATCTATTTAAAATTTTCTCAGGGAAGCATCTTCGTAATCGCAATAACCGTAAAGCTAACAGCTTTAATGAAGTTTGCTTTTTTTCAATATCTCTGCTACCTCGAACTTCGCACAACTTTCTTGCAAATTATACATATTTTATGGAAGCGAGTATACTTCGTGCTTCGATTGATCTTACCGCTAATAAAGGCAAGGAGAAAGCATAAACCAAAAGAAGCAAAAGACAATTAGGTTACATTTTACAGCAGCTATTGAAGCGTGAAATAACGACCTGGCATTTCAACAAGTTTATCTATTTCCTATAAGCGAACCGTTGAACAATAGCGAAACTCATTGCGTAGGTACGTTTCTGATGTAATTGCATGCATTTCTCCGCATTATTGCGTACATCATATATTTCACAAAAGCTATCCTACATGCAAATTCGCCTCCGTATGATGTCTATTGATTACTCGGTAACGTTACAGGAAACGCGTATTCGTTCCAACGTAGCACTCTCATGTTGTCGATCGAACAACAAAACCGCGATGTTCATTACGAACAGCTGATTGCTAATCGGCCTGCGTCTTCATGAATTTATGCCTACCGTCTGGAATTTCGTAAAACGAGCCGACTGTTACGCGACACTTCGCTGACACTTTTACGCCAGATGCAGACAATATTCATTAAAAACTCGATAGAAGGCACTATCATTATGTATTTTATTAATCCTTGGATGACTGGATGTGGATCTATTCTGACTCAAAATTGGCCACTGAATCGAGGAATGACAAAAATCACTAAAATTATTGGATTGGAGAATATGATTTTTAATCGTTATGAATGCACTGTCAAAATCAGTATTGCTTCTTCGATCAACATCATCACATATTTCTGCAAAAATTTCTGATATTCACAAGCTAAATTATTTAATGGAATGACCAAATGCACAATTCCTGATGGGTAATTTGAGTGTTCGGGTTGAGGACAAATAGAAATCCATGTTGCTCATTTTCGTCAATTTCATAATACCAAGTTGAGATAAAATCAAAAAGACAAGATTATAATAGCTGTCACTCTTTCTATCCTCTCGTAGAGCATAAGCACATTTTACAGTCATCGAAAAACATGATTTTTAAGCCTTAGTAAATAATTCCGTCACTTCCTATTGATCTCAAAAATATGTTGCTGTTCTCGCTGACTGTAAAACTGTAACAGATTTCTACTTTCTTATACAATCGTTAGTTAATTTAGATATGAGGCATAAAAGTTATGAACTAGAATCATGAAATCTAACGACTACAAGTATGGAACACTGTAGAAAATTGTTGGTATCACCATAAACAGACAGTGGAAAATAGGCTGTATCAACTGCAAGAAATAAAAATGAAACTTTCCTAAATCGAAAATAGTACAATCACAATCATGTCACCGCAGTTTCGAATTACCTTAATCATGTCAGTGACAAATGCATCTAATTAAACCTATTTCTGCTACATCCAAATGTCTAAAAATATTGTGCAAAAATCAACAAAGATCTGGACTAATTTATTGGCAACAATCAGTAAATTAATAACAAATTTGCATTTCCGCAATGTAAGGAAGTGACGAAACAGTTCCGCAAGAACGAAAAATTGAAGGGGGGTGCGCGTAGAATTCAAAGCGGCGGAAGCGGCGGAAACCGGAAGCCGGTTTTCGAAACACTGTCACTTACAGGTGGGATGTGAGTGGTCCAGAAGACGGTCGCCGCCGGGAGCTGTCGCTAGCTCTTCAACACTGATCGGGCCACGAAAGTTCATGGAAAGTGCAGTGACAAAGGTCGGCAAGACTCGTTCGCGACAGGGTTCGAGCGCCCGAATCGACTGCACGGGAGGAACGCGCAGAACTATTGCACATCCGTTCTCCATCAGTCACACTGCGAAACGAAAGTCGCCATCTGACGGGGTCCGCAGAAATCCAGCGATGCCTGGCGAGGGCACGCCTCGTGACAGATTACCAGGGAAACTGTTGCTGTCATCCTGTGCACCGCGTTGCGTCGGAGAAACGTCGGATTTTTTTTGACCGTCTGTCTTATTCATCGCGCAATGACCTGGCCGTCATCGTTCTTGTTGTCCCCTGGATTCCCCTGGGGGCCAGCGCATTGAATCATTCATAAGATGACCATTCAGTACGCTGCCGACCGATGTCACGGACGCGTGAATTTGCTGAATGATGGTTCCCGGCCGCTCTTGTACAACCAAAATTAGTAACCTCTTGTAAGACCAAAATTAGTAACCTCTTATAAGAACAAAATTTTGGATTCACTGTTCGGAGCGTTTTCAGCGTTTAGGTTTTGATTCCTTAGTTGTAGAATTGATAGGAAGTACGATTCTGATCTATCAAGAATTATTTGCAATAGGCTTTGTTAAGACAAAAATTGAATTTCTTAAATTGAGACGATATGTCATCGATGTTCAGGACTGTTTTCGGAAGGATTATTAGCAATAATTTTTTTACGACAATAATTAAATTTATTAAATTGAAATCACGTTTAGTTTGCCTGAAGTCTCTAGTGCCTTCTTTTTAATTCAGTCAGTAAGATATGTTTCAATCTTACTTTCTTTTTACACTTCTCTTAGGATCATACTTATGTGATTTTTCCCTCTCACAGACTATCGGTAATACTTTTTTATTACGAGAAACATTTAATTGATGAACATCAGACGATATCTCCAATTTCTAATGCCTTTAGTTTTTAACTAATTTACTGAGAGCCGAGTTATTTATAATATTTGTTTGCTAGAGGGATGTAAATGTAGATCGAAATCAAGTGATTCGATTCACTTGATTTATTGACATATCTTTCTGTAGTGATAAATGGTTGTAAAAGAGTATGATTTGTACATCAATATCGTTAACATAGAGCATATTATTCCAAAGTGATAAAATATTTTGTAAAAATATGACTTTACAAGTGAAGTGAAGGAAAGTTAATTGATGTATATCAGATTACTCTGTCACCTACTTGTTATTCGATGAATCATGGATAATGCTTTGTAGCTTTTGAATCCGTTACCTTATGTATGCAAGTAGAACTGGTAGATTTACATAACAGTTTTATTATACAACCAGAATTGTGTGATTACACCGTGGTATGTCGGATTTTTAATGTACACTTTTTATAATGATAATTAGTTCAATCTATATTAAAGAATATTAATAGTCAGTCACGATATTTTCGCTTTTTAGATAGACTTCACATGCAACTGTACGCTTGTAAAATAAGTATATTTCCACTAAAATAAATACAAAGTATACTGAATTCCCGACGAGACAATTCCGATTAGTCAAGTATATATAAATGCTTTAAGAGAAACCTGTACAAGTTTGTTAATACGTCGACAGAAATGTAAACAATATGAACAAATTAAATAATAGATTGAGCAACAAGAAAGACGTGGAATGTGTACTGGCTATGAATGTACATCTTATAGAAATACAATAAAGTTCAGTACAATGTTAAATTGCTTTCCTCTACCTAGAAGTATCATTATCCAAGTATCATTATCTTTACTTTCTTAGAATCAAAATTTCTTTCCATTTAGATGAATTTCGCCAAAAGAATAAGTCGCCAAACGGTCAATATTACCTACCCAAGTTTACATTTCAGATAATCAAATATTTCGGAGTATTGCACGGTGAAAACAGTGCTCAATCACGTTTCTTTAGTTTCTGAGAGGATTCCTCCATAGAGTCCATCCACAATTGCAACTCCTTTGTCATTGGTGGTTTTTCGATACCAGGTTCCAGTTCCTGGAAAATTTCGTCGATAGAAACTTTCAGGCCAAAAGTCGCCTGTTTACTAAGGCCGACAGCTCGGATGAAGCCATCGGTCAAGCTGATGAACTGGTGCTCCAAGTAGATGTTCCTGTCATCCCAGTAGATCAGCTGTGAAAGTGAAACCAGTTTCAAACGACCGTTGATGCCTCGTTCGCTAGCAACTCAACCTCGGCAGCTGAATGTCAAGTGCAATAACATCGTTCGACACATACTTGAATTTGCAACAATACAGGAGTATACATTTGCAACTGATTTTCATGAGCTAAATACGAAATATTACTGTTGCATTTTATGAATCAGCTGATTGTTTTCTGTTCTTGCGCGTTCTCAATCAGGTTTGAGAAAAAGGGACTATGTATATTTCAAAAGGCATTACGCTTTAATAACAATGGTTAATCAGGTTTAACTTAAAGTGTTACGTGGACTTTGTTACAGAAAATGGTGTAAATTAACATTGCATTACTAGCATAAAAATATATAAATCGAGAAGACATCTCAAAGGAGTCTAAAATGTCTAAATTGTACCGAATTCGCAGGTTATTTTTAAATGTATTTGGAATGCAGAAGAAATCTAATTAGTTATTAAAAGATGTCTGGAAAAATTGCTACATTTTGGATATCTTTCTCACATTAAACTTTCTTCATAATGTAATATTAAACAACACCACTTTATTTAGGAGAATCTACGCAATAATACTACATAAGTTAGAACGGTGCAATCATTACTCACAAAATACAAGACATTTTCAAAATTGAGAATGTGAGTTTCTCATCAAAATTTATCTTCTCTAAAACTGTACATGGCGATTAAGAAACCGTACTGTCCAACATTAGATTTTGTAAATACAACTTTAGGTAGACGTTTCTAATGAATCATTAAATTCATTAAAAGTATTCGTTCGAAATTATCAATCCGACAAATGATTTTAAATATTTTAGCAGTATTATCAATCGATCTCGCGGTAAATTTTATTGCTCGAAACGCTAACGGTACCTTCGTTGTGACTTTGAAAGGTGTGAGAATCGAAAGAGCCCGCCTGTACCGCGTCATCGATGCACCTTGCACTGCACCCCCGCCTCTTTTAGAGATCGCTGTATACAATCCGGTGCTGTCCCAATAATAAAACCTCGCGAAGTCCAACTCTCGAAGGAACCGAGCATTGTTCATGTGTCTCAGGACTAGATCGATGTCTTGGCTGGTGCATATTCCTACAAAGAATCACGCAATTATTAAAAAATTGTATAACCAATTAATGACAAGCGCAGCGAAAAGAAGTATTTTGACATTATTGTGTCATTATATCGCTAGTGGTTTCATTACAATCTTAATGATAACCCGAAATGATACATATGACTTGTATTGATTGCAAGTTATCGCGGAAAATTTGAATATCCAACTATGTCCGTTTACGATATCATTGATTGTTGAAGTGTTGAAATTAAAAAACATCGTGAAGATATAAGTAGATTGACATTTAGTTACGGAAATGCGGTGCGGCCGACATCATCATGACGCAAAATAACATTGATGCTATTACATTACAAGCCAAATTATCATGCATTCAATTCTATTAATAGCGTTTGTTTTTCGAAATATTTATTCGCTTTAACGTAATGGCTAACCGGTTTACTCAGCATTTTCCTGCCATTTTGGCTTTTTTTACCGTTCGCGGATGTGTTACGAAGCATTGTAAGTCTATGACGTTCACACGTTTAGTGTACTGAATCTTGAACTAATTGAAAGAGTAAAAATATGCAGTGACCTCCCGAAAATACACGTGTGCAACTGAAATTCATTCAGTTGAATTATATTGATTTTTTAATTATATTTCCATAGAATATTGTTAGGCTTGCTTTATACAGGATTGAATCTTATTTCCAATACAGCATCAAAACATTTAAAAACTTATTTGCCTGAGCGTATATTTACTGCAATACATACCGCGATGAATTAATCAAATTCGTTATTAACAACTCTGAATAGTTTGAAATTATAACACGTTATTTCCATTAAATTGTTCCGAGAAACACAGAGTCATATTACAAAAAGCATAATGCAGAGTCACTTAACGTGTAAGTATTTATTTACAATAGCTTATAGTAAAAAATTCATTTAAATTCATGTGTTGTTTAAATTATAAAAAATGCCTAGAACAAATGTAACAGTAAAAACTATTCAATAAATCTATAAATCATGCAGCACTTCGTTTTGTTTTCCACGACATCAGTGTAAAACACAAGTTTATAGTATCCAAATAAAGCACAATGCAGTTTAAAGTTTTTACTAAACATTTTTTCTCAGGAGAGATCATAATTACAATAATCTGGACTGAACAGTACAAGATTCCGCACAAATCTGTTTCTTCTTCATGAAATGCATATCGACGATCGGAACAAATCAAAAATAGCAACGTACGCAAATAGCAAAATTGCATTACTGCAACACGTGACAGACTCGTGCATGCGCAATTCGATCAAAATCTCTATCGGGGATAGCAGCTCAGCCGGCATAATGCGTCAATGGTACGATATCAGCGACCATAAAATTCTAATCAATTACAACAACAGTCGTTATAAACGAAAATCATCAAAATGATACGATATCAACGCGAACAAACAAAATCGCATCAAAAGTCTCAAGACGTCCGATACCAAATCAAGGAATAACACAAGTATCAGAATTACCGTAAGTCGTTGAGATTTCCAAGAGACTCTTTCGCTTCCTAAGGAAGATTCTGCCAGTGCCGATGGTGAACAAGATCCTGAGAAAATAATTGACGTCGAAGAGCACGAATAGGAGAAGCACGAGCACCAAGGCACAAGCGCAAACCATTTTTCTACACCGGTTTCAACAGTCGGGACAGAATGAGAAATTCGGAGTTAAGTTGCTAGTAGACGTTGACGCGACTACAGGCGACAGAAGACTGCGAGTCGAGTCCACGTTGATAAACCGAACAATAAAGCCGCTTCTTACCCTAGGAAGAGCACGTAACCGGTTTTCTCATTCAGCCAGGTCCCATTACACAACGGTATTCTGTCCGTTGCGCTTGGTATAAGAAACGGTCAAAGTACTAGGTCACTAAATAAGTATAACGAATTCTTTTTTCGACTCATAGTAGTCTTCGGGAAACGGAATACAGGAAAATGTACCTGAACTTAAACAAAGATTTTCTTACTTAATTTTTATAGGAACTTTTTCTGGTCTTTCTCCGAGACTTATTTTTTTTTTATTTAGCGAGCTGATCGTATTTCAGGTTTAACTGAATTATCAAAATTGCATTATGTGCATCTTTTCTTAACATCTTCTAAGATTGTTTTAAGCTGTCTGTCATTTAAGAATATGCTTTATGAACATTATTTTTATTGTGACTGATATGGCATCTGCAACATATGACCTTGAATTTATATACGTTCTTTTTAAAATTCCAGCTATGTAAATTACTTTTAAACTTATAAACGAAAATCAATTGTTTAAATCCATTGAGTGAACCGGAGCTTGTTGGGGTCTACAAAGGCAAGATCTTCTATATTTTTATATTGTGAAATAAGTTGGTTTCGTGTGATTTTTAAAGAATTAGAAAGGCAATTAATGTATTGAACTGTCAATTTTTGTACAATTCTGGCCCATAAAATTGTACCAGTAGCTTTAAAAAATACTTGAAGACTGAATTCCTGATTTTTCGAGAATAGTCGAAATTTAAACTATTGTAACACTATAATACAAATCGTAAAGTGTTTACCCTGAACTTATTTAAATGCTTGAAGCCTTCACTTTCGCAATCTATCATTAATTTTCGATGTCCCTTCACCGTTCATTAACTCTTGCTTTTGCGTAATACTGACGGTGAAACACTGGAAACATGTTTTCTCTTGATAATACTACGACAAAACTTTTCTCGTGATATTGAATTCACTAAATGTAGAATGGAAGATTGAAGTTCCCTTTTTACAACAACTAGCCATTTGATACATGATTTCTTTTAGTCGCTTTACTGACCCTTAAGCTTGTTCTTCATTTCTTGTTCATAAAACAGTGAACAAAATTGTACTTTAGATTTTCCCTGCAAAGGAAACTTCAATTTTTATATCTACAGTAGTTTCAATTACGAAAAATTGGATAAGTATTAGTATAAAATGTAACATAATATTGGTTTACTTTTGCTGCACAATTTATGTATCCTTAAACCAGGATGTAAAACTTAAATATGTTATTTAAAAAATTGCAAATACCAGCAAATAGGCATTTGAAATTTTCTTAAAAATAGCACTTTACTGCTGTTATATATCGATACTGTTCATAAAGAATAGTTTTAAGAATCGAAAAGTGATATCTTAATGAATCTTGAAAAATTTGTTTCGAACATTTCTCCAAAGAATCAACAAAGTTCCTAATAATCACCATAATTGCGATAAAACAAGAAATCAGAGCAGTAAAAATTCACTATTCATAATTACGCAATCAAATATTCATTATACATGCCAAAAATCGAATTGCAAAACGGATTGTATGCGAGGTATAATTTTGCATGGTAAATAAGAACAAGGCATACCGAACGATAAACTCCTGACCTGCCTAAAGAATATTTATTTGTTTGGTTGTACAGTGGAATGTCGATGACACGATTATCGACACTATATTATCCGACACAGTGACAATTATTATTATCTAGAAGTATAATAACGTCTTCGCATACGTAGAAAGTGCAGAACGCTAGAGCCGTCGTGGCTCGCTAACTCCACGGCTACATAATGACCAAACTATGATGCGGATTTAATTAGAAATTTGGTGGAGGACACTTCACGGATTTGTCTGAAACGGCGCCGGTAATTAAAACCTTATCGAACATTGAGAATCGATTACGATTTATGTCGACTCGGACCCGACAGATTACACAGCTCCACACAAATTTAGATTTCCAACTGTGAGCAAATCTTTATAAAAATAGACGTTATACACTCTAATCAATTCTGTTTAATTTTTAATTCTGATTTGTAGACTTCGAGAAAATCCATCAAGAAGAACGCAAGTTCCCATCTTTGACGACGTCTTGTGAACAACAATTTGGAAACAGTTTAAATTTAAATTACAGTGTTCAGTAGACACTTTGAACTTAGTATATGTTCGTAATAATTATATCGTTAACGAACTGCATATCTTTATACATATCATGCGCAAGTCTACAAAATGCAAAAAAATGTGCAAATCGATAATGTTCACTGCACAATATCATCCTGCTCTCTAGACTTGCATAAAACAACTAACAAAAGTGATGATTTGTTTGAAACATGACTACTCAAAGTCAGAAATCCACGCACGTGTCGAACATTCTACTCGCTGAAGAGAAACTCACTGAGGATAGGAAATGAAGCAACGAAAACGCGATTTGGATCGTAGGAAGGCACGTCGAGTGCATCGTAGAAATATAAAGACCTTTCTTTTATCAGCTCGTTTTTAAAATAGATTGTTGCATTTCTGTTGTTTTTTGCGATGACGAGTCGCTTGACTCGACACCTTCTTTCTCATCATTATTTGTCTTCATCTCGGAAAGAATTGTTTACCGACGCCAGTCACGCGTTATAATAAAAAATGCAAATAACGTCGCGTGAGTCGCGACTATTCTCAACAAAGAACATTCAACAAAGGCGACTCTCTTCAAGCCTCGAAAGCGCCATTGAAGTGGATATCTCGACCTCGGTGGAATCTTCTTTGAAGTCACCGTAACTCGCACACCGTTCCACGGTGTCGCCGGCAGCCTTTTCTCTTTTGTAAATTACAATACATACATACATACAGAGTTTTTCATAACGAAATCTATTAAAACATCGATCCGAAATTTGTCTTCGGAAGCGATCTCGCGGCTGGAATCCACGTTGCCGCATTGTCTAGCAAAATAGAGTCGCGTCTATCTCTTTTTGTACTCGTTCGCTTACTATGCGTACGAGATGCGGCACTTGACACTAGAGATGCGAGAGAAAATTCCAATTGTTCGTAAATTCACCGCTGTGTCAGCTATTTTGAAAGATCAGTACCATCAGTAGACTGGGAATTGCAAGGAATAGGAGTTCAACAGAGCGTTGTTTCAGCTGTAATCATGTTAACAAATTGGAAACGCTTTGAAATTCTTTTAACGCATTGCACTGTTTTGTAGTTTTATCACAAGTGCTAAAATACGCTATCTGAATTTAGTCTTAGTTTCTCAAGTTTCATTTTAATACTCGCAAAAAAATTGCTTCCATTTTATCTCATTCTTGTGGTTTCCAACTTAACTTACTATAGATATAAAATTATTTTTGCGAGAATTGATTCAATACATTGATTTATTTATAGGTATATTATAATCAAAATGATTTCTGATAGTTCAGTCGGTTTGTCTCCTCGATACTCTAGCATTAAATGAGAACACCTGATTATCATCGTCAATTATGTTCTTAAGAAACTCTTTGAAACGAAGTTATACTATTTTGAGTGCACGTGTGAGGTTAAATAATGTTGTTATCGAAATCAGTTTCCTAAAATTGTTACAAGAAGTCTGTGCTATTTAAGTCGATTCATCGCATACGTCTTCCGAAATATTTCAATTAAACTTTTAGAAGTTATTGATGAAGCACTTCCAAATGACAGCAATTATTCAATAAAATATGGGCACAAAAAGAACATTCCTATTTTCATGTCCGTTAGCAGCATGCAACTCCAATAACGAATGGTACGATTTCAAACGTAATAATTAATGCAATTTGTATAGGAACCAGTGGTTTTCATTAACTTTGAAATGGTGACGTTCTTCAAATTGACACATAACGCTAGTGGTGACGTCAAGTCACCATTATTGATACGGAATCAATATAACGTCACGTTACCACTATTGGTGTTAAAACAGTGGTCACCACTTGAAAGTTAAGATTCAGTAGCACAAAAGATTAGTTAATATTCATTATTTAGTATTAATACAGATACGTCTAAAGTTATGCCATTATCAGAAACAGTTACATCATTTTACTCAAGAAACGCTACTTTGCACCATGAATGCAGTAAAGCTTCCGTACCCATTTGAAAAAGCAGTCACGCAATGACAGAACAACTTTGACCCTAAAAACTACTTATACACACGCCTCGAAAAATAATAATGGAATCTCAACGAGTCTCTGAAACACAACTTTGAAGAACGAACACATTCTGGTGTTTCTCAGTCGAGTGTCGCACCCCGTAGGATCGTAACTACGCATTTTTCTTTTCCATGGATTGGAAGGTACTTTCTGACACACCTTGTATACATGCGTGTCGCGTCGCATGTTGCAGCGACACGGATAATCGATACCGAAGCGGACGAGGAAGATCACGATCCGCGAAAGCTTGAGAAGCGTAACGATCGCTCGTGTCCTGTCGCCAATCGGGATACGATCGTTCGGAACTGTCTAGCGAGGAACAGTTCGAAGGACCGACACCCCGAAAGAATCCTTGGAACACGTTTCGATGATTTTTATACTGTCGTGGTCGCGTAGACGGAAGCGGGAACGACGCCATTCGTGTTGGAAGGCGCATCCTCTTTTTGTCAGCAATTGGTGGTCACAGCCGCTGCTTGGCGGAGCAGCGCCGAAGAGATCTCGTTGCTTTCCAACCACTTGGCGACTTCCGGCGGCATTTCTGGTCTCACGTGTGGCATCTGTAACACCGCACCCTGATTTGTTTACGTCATTCATAAAGTCCCAGCTGTATCCGACGATTTTTAGGAGTTATTTTGTTAGGGACGTTCTGAGTGCAGGTTCTTTCAGCAAGTTCTTTTCAGATTGACCCAAGCTGACTGTCATTTGAGAATATGCTTCAGGAAAATTTATATTGAAATAGGGAGACGAGTGTTCTTGTAACTGAAAAGATTGTCATGTGCTATCTACGATATGTGATCTGATTTATCTTCGTCGTTCTTAAACTCTTAGTTGTATATAACAATTTTGTAAAGGACACACTGGGTCCAGGTTCTATCAACAAGTTCATCTAAGATTATACCAAGTTATCTGGTATTTAGGAATATGTTTCAGGAAAATTTGTATTGATATGATGAGATGAGTGCACTTGTTATGTGATATATGCAATGCGTAGCCTGATTTATCTGTATCACTTTGAATCAGAAGTTACGTTGCGCAATGTTTAAGATTGCATTTGGACATGTTTTATGGATCACACATAGAAGTTTTTTAGAAGTTTGATATTCAACTTTTAGAATTTTTCATTCGTCAGCTCTAATAGCCATAGGAATGGATCTAATATGGTAGGATTCTGCAGACTCTCAGAAATACAACGGTATATTTTTGTATAACGTTATCAACATTTAAATATGTTTAAACAATGTTCGGTCACGTGCCTGAAGTCAAATTGAACTAAAAGAATTTGTTAGAAAGTGTTACCGAACTTGGAACTTGGTAGTTTATAGTTTGGGAATAATCAACGTGTGTAATTTTACCTGAGTGACGCCTGCCTCGACATCTACAGTCTGTTTCACTCCTCGTTCCATCAGGGATCCGATCACAGCCTCTGCGCTACAATCCAGCAGTCTTTGCCTGCAAATTGCAATAGCGCGCACGAACCCATCGTTCGGAGTGATGAACCGATGCTCCATGAACACCGACCTCTCGTCCCAGTATATGATCTGGAAACAAATTTCATGAGAACCTTTAGTGAAGTGATTTTTAATACGACGTAACTAAAGTACATTGAATCAATTAACAATATTGAGTTTGCAGTATACCTTACGTTCAGAGTTCATATAAAGTCATTAAGAAAAATCTTACATCAAATTATTTGATATCATTTTAAAGAAGAAGCTTTCTTCTAGAAATTCATGTTCGATTCAATCACGAAAAAAGCTCTAAGACAAGTTCAGATTTATCGATGTATGATATTTTTATAAAATTATAACAGCTTGGGTATCAACAATTATTTAAAGATCGAAAATATAGGGATAAATATTTTTTGAAGTTACTGTACATACAAATTCTGTATAGCTTGAGAAATACTTCTTGGAACGCTGATTTGCAAATACTCGTTCTACACATGGCGTATCTCTGATTGCTGTTCAAGCAGGTGTCGTCGAATGATTCGTTCTGTAAAGTCAGGCGCGACGACCGAGACCATGAACAATGGGATAATTGACTCTTCGTTTTATGACAATCTGTTTAATTGGCTTCGATTCTATATTCCGCGTACACAGCTATGAAATTGATCGGGAGGAGGATAGAATATGTACATCCTCCACCGCGATGCGTCATGCGGCCGTCGAATGCATACGAAACTATAATGACTGACCGAGGATCGACTTCGGCAAAGCTCGACCAGACAGGACAGACGACGATTTACTCTTCCAATTTGCTTTCCTTTGTTCATTCACCTGCAATGACTGCCAATAAGATCCAAACGCTCTCTACAGGGAATCACCTTTCTAGAATTCGACTAAAGATCCTGAATTTTTTTTGTCGAATCGGGTACATAATAGACACTTTGAAAAAGTGCAATTAATGAGAACTACGAAGAATATATTAAATATTGCTTGTGACAACATTTTAAGGATGCTTTGCAAGAATCCTCATATTTTTTTAACCATACGTCATATCGTGAAAGGTACAATTCTATTTTGAAAATTTGTTATACAGGGATAGATAAAAAGATACAAAAGGCAACCTTCGGCACTTTCTCCGTGATTTCAACCAATTGCTATTTTTTTAAAAATAACTAGGCGCGTTTGATGCAATCTTAAGCAAGTTGCTCTGTTTTAAAGAGTGTCCGAATATCAATGGGAGCCACTGCTGGAGCTGCTTGTGCAGAATAGGAATAGGAGAAGCGTTTAGAGTTTACATGTACATTCCGAGAAGATATTATCGAAACCAAATGTTAATGGTTCTCGCGTATACTTAGTAGACGAAGATAATCACCTGGCAATGGTGCATTAAAAATCCCCGAAGAATTCTCGAGACAATCGGTCAGAGTCCAACCGCGCGTGACGTAAAATATTGAGACGGGACTAACAATTACACAATTTAACCAATATTGTAACTTGTCGCTGCAGGAACGCATCGTAAACACTACATAAAGCAAACTGATGCCCGCAAGCATTATTGAACACTGTGGCACAGCATGTTTCATCTTTTTATTTTTTCAATTCCTTTTGTTTTTGCAACTCATAGAGATGGAATGCGGAAATGTTTTCATCGGATTCAAGGACATTTCAACGATATCTAGTATATATTTCACTATACAATTGTTCTTTCTATTTTTTAAACAAAAACCAACGAATTGGTGCTGGCATTTTAATCGTTAGCTATCCCAAGCATCGGAGACAGAATTTAAGAGATTAATTACTGATTAGTGAACTGTGTATTTTCCTGCAATTTCTCATTTTTATTATGTATTTTGTAGATAAATAAAAAGATCGAGTTTATTTAGCTCAGTTATTAGCAATATTATTTTGTACAGTTTTCATTATATGTTAGTACATGCTCAAATAATGTAATTTTTTAATAGTGCAATAAAGTAATTTGTAAAATGAGGAACCGGCCGTTAAAGCTGATCGTTGTAGGTTTAGTGTTAACGCATTTTCTCTGTATTTTTCAACTTGCATGTGCGATAAATGCATAAAATTCCGCAGTCTACTGATCAATTTGAACTTTGTCTATAAAAGTGTAGATTTACTTTAACATTTATTGATTAGAATTACGCTTGATTAATATTACAGGCACACACAGACCAAAGTCTCATAAAAAGTAATAACTATAGGATTTAATAGTCTTCCGCATACCTTGGACGTTATTTTAAAGACGGAGAGCGGCTTGACGAATCGACGATACCGAATGGTCGCAGCTCCCTGTACAACTCCCGATCCTTGCGAGCAGATCTCGCGATACAGGTTCGTCCTTTCATAGAAGTCCGCCCTTGCGAAATCCAGCTCGCGAAGATACCTCGCGTTGTTCATGTGATAGAGGAGCGTGTCCACGTCGGTGGTTGCGCAAATACCTATTAAAATCAAGCATTAATATACCTATCAGCATTCGACAATAACATTCATCATTTTAATGTCATTCCACGGTCCTACACGCACGAATAAGAGTACATTCTTGTCGTATCTTTATCCTCGAAATCTTGGAACCGCATGCTACAGGCTACTGGAGCCTAAAAAAGACTACAGAAGTAGTTGTATATTCATTTCGAGGTTCTGGAACCGTCAGTTCGGAGTTTTTGAAAACCAAGCGGAATTATAGAAATTCGTATCATATTTTTAAAAACTTTTAAAATTTGGAAGCTATGAATTCGAGGCTTTCGAAAATCAAGGTGAACTAAGAAAGTTTTCACATTTTTAGCGTAGGCATTAGAGCTTTAAATTAGGTTTTGGAATAAACTATCACCATCTTCTTATTTCAGGATCCTTAAGCTACAAATTGAAGATTCTCAAAGATTGAAGGAAATCAGAAGAGTTTTTTATCATATTTTTATCTCAAGATCATGATGCTCCTACCGTGGAACCCTCGAAGACCAAGAAGGTTTTTAAAAAGTCTTGCCACTTTCCACTTCGAAGTCTCAAATTCACAAATTAGAATTTCTTAATAACTAAGAAGAGTTAAAACAAATACTCGATATGTTTTCACTACATGAAATTAACCAGTTAACTGTGGCGATCTCTTTGCAAAGCGCCCATCAGTGTGTGTTGCGATAATCAAGCGATGACGAATCCAAAAAGACGAATCCAACTCAAATTATTTACTAAACGTTTTAAACATATTAAAATTTACGAATATAATTTAGTTTTCTCCAGAATTATGAAATATCAAATTGTAACAAAATTTTACTTATGACGGATAAATCGTCATGACACAAAATTCTGCCACTTCTTCATGACGGATAAAGTCGTCAATCACACTTAACTAGTTAAGATGAATTAAAACAATTATTTTCTCAACGCGAAAACATCCACGAGGAAGTTTGGAATCGTTTCCGGTAGAAATTAAGAACGCGTGAACAGAACCAACCATGATGGAACACCTGCGGAACCGGAGGCTGAACGATACAGTATGGCAAAATCGAAAAACAGACCACGGGAAGCCGCGACGTGTCCCGATCGGTTTCCTCGTTCGACGCAAGGACTAATAAATAAAAGATCAGCATTCGTCACAATATTCCGGCATACTAAGCGATTCAAGAATTTATTATCATTCGTCGTAGTATTCACGCGGCGTGACAAAGACGATTTACAAAACGAAATATTACTCGTATGCACTGGAAAAAGATTTGAATGTTTATAACGATTCGACGATGTTTTTCTTCTATTTGATAATTAATGTGGATTTAGCAACCGCAGATCAAGTTTTTGTTGGTTTTACTGTAAAATACTAAATGCAGGGCAAACAATAGTGTGCAAATATTTTCGTGATTATTTTCTTAAAGTTTTCTAGAAAATTATCTTCATTTTGGACGGGGTGATGTACAGTAAAATTTTAGAGCGTTTACGTTTATTAAAATTCCTCAGAAACGTTGAAAATGCAAATTTTGGGTGGATGTAGATGCAATTTTGTAATTTACTAGCATTGAGATAAAAGAGAAGAAATGAAAGAAATCAAATTTTGTTTTGATTGTTCTTTTTAATTTGTCGAGTTATTTACCGGAATGAGTTAATTCACCAGGTACATTTTATTGCATCATTCGACTTTTCTCTATCGCTCTTATTATCTCTCTAAAAATTTGTATAGCAAACTGAACCATAATGTTTAAGATAGCGTTTATGAAGTGTTTTCGTAAAGCTTAAATGATTGTCATTGACCTTGACGGCCTTGAAAAAACTAATATGATATTGTAGATCCATAAATTCATCGTAGAATAAGCTACATGCCATGGTGGAAAAGTGAACACGCTCTCATTTTCGAAAGGTGAGGAAGATCTTGGAAGAAGGTCTATAAAAAACTGACAATTATCAATCATGAACGTCGAAACAATAAATTATGTTAAAAAATTTGCTCGAACACTAAATACTCCAGGAAACATGTTCATGAAATATTGTATAGTTTAATGTTGAAGCATCGCAAAATCTAGATTGTATAAATTTGCCATCTCAATACTTCCAGCTAGAATTTCAAGTATACTGTAAGCTGTTAATAACAGAAAAATCATTCTCTCAACAAGCCAAATGCGCGTATGGCAGTGTAAATGAACATTTTCACTTCACTATCAACGGATGAAATTACCCAGGTTCTACCAACTCACCATTTCCATTGAATTTCAATTTAAAACATGTGTCGAAAGACTAATTACTATACGTAAAATTCAAGACACCCTCATAAACGGTCATGACTAGACTGCGGATATGTATGCAAAATAAAAAGCTTCTATATTAAGCGACTTATTAAAATTTATTAATTTATTAAATAAAAATGAATTTCACCATATCAAAATTAATTATGAAGATATTCTTAAAATCTATTCAACTGTTTACAGTTGAATATATATTAATAATATGTAATATATATTAATAAATATATATTCACCTACTTATTTTTACCATAAATGCATAAAATTCGCAGCCAGCAATCGAAATGCTCCACTCAATTCTACGTAAATTATTTCGCTCTACTAGTATATGGTTAAAATCCCCAAGTCGTAACAATTCATACATTCTCTCCACTCTCAAACTTGTTTCTGGTGAATAAAGTTCAAAAGTCCTTGATTGTCCCTCTGGAACTGGCCAGCGACTGCCAGGATGAGTTTCTACAACTTCAAGACAACGCCTGGAAGACCAAGCAGCACAAGATTCGTGTTTACGTTCCTCGGCTGGTCCAGTTTCGCACAAATTCGCCGCGTTCGTTCCCGAATCAATACTCGGTCGGATTTGCGACACGAGCAGCCGGCCGGTCAACTGATTCGCGCGTGGTAGGTCAAGGTTCCACGGGAACGAGACCACGGTAAGTCGACAAATTGTAAGGATTCCGGGCTTAGGCGGCAACCGATATGAGAATGAGATGCATTTTCGCGGAATCTTCGCGTTCTTACGCGTTGCGGATTCGATTACGTAGCTCCGTTAATTCTGCGTTGACGCGTACCGCTCCGACGAGGAGAAACTGTCAGCGCTTATTCATCTCTCAAACATCCTCGAACCAAGCTCAACTTTCCATCCTTCGGGTCTTCTCCTTCATCCATCAGATTACTTCTACCGTTTCATTCCAGCTAGTCCAGTTTTATTTAACTTTTTTTCACACAATGTCATAGTTTCACAGTTTCACTGTGTTTGAACAATTTAAGATTTACCTCAATGTCATCGAATAGTAATTAATTGGTATTGAAGTCGACCAGTGTATATAGAGAAACCTTGATTGGCAGGTAGTTATTAATAGCTTTTAGTAACGATGGTCGCTTCTTGGGTTTAAAGAGGAAAAATTTGTATAGAATACTTTAAAGTCGTGTAACAATTAATTTGATAATGTAATATTAAGAAATATGTATCGATGTTGCAGTTTATAAGTTGTGATTTGTAATCGAGTGATATTGTTTGAAACACTTTCTGACGAGCGGTGCTGCAAGTTCTTTCGTACATGCTTTGCATACAGAACACACGTCTTCTTTTTCACCTAACACTTTCACAATTATTCAACTGATGCTGAACTTGTGTGTTAAGCACCAATGTTCACGTGGAATGTTTCTGAGGCGATTTTGGGTCTGCTCTACACTAAAGCGGACAGTTCATCTTAATTTTACACCTGACACATTGCAAAACATGCACAGACCACAAAAACCGAAACTGAATAAATTGAATGTAGTTATAAGTAGACTGCGGATTTTATGCACTCATAATGGAAATGAAAATTTCGAATGAAAATTTCGAAATGAAAAACAGGTAGCGCATTCAGAGTATTGCGCAAATACAGTTAGTGTCTCCAGCGTATTAAAATAATTAAACAGAGAGATAAACTTCTATTTAATTTGTGTTCCTTATCGATGCACCAGAGTTTTCGGGTACATGGAGATCCGCAGTTCTTTGTACAAAATTGAGGTATGCAACTTAGTAGAGTTTTCCATAAAATCTTAACTGAAAAGTATAATATTTTCGCAGGTACATTTTGCAATCACTCATAACGCACAGTTGTATTTAAAGTGAGGCAAATATTGATACAAGAATTTTCAAGACAAATGTTCAACTTGCATAAGATACTTAGAAACGTTGATCAGTTTACTGTGCCAGGATACTCCAATTAACATGTGAATGCTATTTGTGTATAGAAAACGACAAGAACACACGGAAAAAGATATTGTTTGTTAGAATCATCAACACTCTTTAAGACAAAACCAGTTGAAATAAAATGCTACAGTATCTTCAGAGTATTAAAATGATCAAAAAGAAGAGACACTTTTCTTTCCTGTAATCGATGCAGTCTGTTTTTATACTGCGCGAAGATGCACAGTCTAATCACAATGCTATGAAAGGTACTGTTGAAATCGTCAACATTGAGAGACAAGATCAGCTGGAACGAACCGCGCCATCAACATCGAACATAGTACCGTGTGTCGAACATGAACATACCATAAACAGTGGTCTCGTCGAGTATGTGCACTCTTTTCTTGCAGAACCTGGCAAAGAACACGGTGAAGAACATCCTGAAGAAGTAGTGTATCTCGATTAGGCCGTAGATCATCACGATGGCCGCGAAGACGCCGGTCAGCACCCAACAAGTGACCATGGTTGCAGGGCTATTCTTATCCCCTTTCAACCCTTGGGATCAGGCAGCAGCTTGTCGGTCAGGCTTTGGTATTTCGCCACCGGGAAGCCACGCTCCACTTTATTGATTCGCGGTCGGTACTGGTGGTGTTTTCTGGCTGGGTTCTCGCCGATGAAGCGCTGCGCTGCTCGACTAGCATGACAGATTCTTGACAGCCCACCGGTGCACGACCTGACGACATGCAGGAGGATTCACTCCGCTCATGTCCGGTGCACCAAGGCCGCGGTTCACCAACGAACTGAGTACCTGCAACGTGAGGAGGATCCGTCGACGTGTGATCGCGTTCAAAGCCGAAGAATACCGACGCGACTGCGTTTTTCAGAAACGTTGCGCGCGCGGAGGGCTCCTCCTCGCACGCTCGATAGCGGACGGATAACGATCGCAGGACATCCGTCTGTTGCCGGAGAATCGGCGCCGGGAAACGCGATTCGATATATGTACCCGGAAATCGGAGGAATACAGCGACGAGAGGATACTGGAGGCGATTGACAAACTTCGAGAGTTGCTTTAGTTATTAGAGAGTCACGTGGTGGATGAGTCCGCGGTGCCAGCTGGCAGCGAGCGATCGGGGCAATGGAAATAGATATCGATGAATTGTCAGTGTATCCAAGACTCACTTCAGAAGAGGATATCAATTGGGGACCAATTCTGACCAAGAGGTGATCAATTGGCTGGTTTACTTTCAAGCATAATTAATTTTATATAATATTTATCGAATAAGACATATTACATTTTTAATTCTTTTATTTCGTTTATTTTTAAAGATAATTATTAAAACAAACTAAAGGCACAACAGTTGATCACCCCATAGTAATCGGCTCCACTACCTTACCAGGATTTTGAATTTTTATATGGCATTAAACTTTTTAGAATAGAAGTTAAATAAAGATGCATTTGATGCTTGGGTAGTTTGTATAGATTGTAAGTAATATATAACGACAACGATGAGGTAATAATAACTGCATAACATCTGCAGTCTAACTACAACGACGCTTGAAACACTCTCTTATAAAAAATTGAAGATACGATTTTTCCTTAAGATGGAACAAATTGAACCTTAATCATTAGACAATTTTTTGGGGCCTAATTACCATAGATTTAAAGATTAAAGTTTCTTCTTTCAAATGAGTCCATAAAAGTTGATCGTATGAAACTCTCACTACGTCATATTATTGTAAAGTTGATTGTGAACTCATTTTATTAAAAATTCAGAAAAATTACTTAAAAAAATCGTTTATCAACTTTTGAGGGCTCATTGTAAAAGGAAAGCTTCAATCTTCAAATCTGTAATAGATTTATTCGCGAAAAAATGTTTCCAATATTTTTAAAGGCGTTTTAAGTATAGCTTAGATAGAGAAATTTTTTGGAAATGGAAAATTTATTGTTCGAATACTTTTTGGAGTATACAGGTAGAACTTTTATGAAACGTGTCAAGTGCCAACAAAAACAGTGTGATGAAAACATTCTACAACAGAATTCTCGAAGTTTATTAACCCTCATTCGCACCCTAAAAATACCTACGTAAAAAATTCGGGAATTTCCACCAACAAATTGTTTCCTTCATAACTTTTCAATCAACAGTTTCCCTATAATCGATTACTTTAATATCAACAGTTACTTCAATCTACAACAATTACTTCAATCAACAGTTTCCCTATAATCGATTACTTTAATATCTATACAACAAAATCTATTATAGAAATCAGTACGGATCTAAATAACTGTACTATTATCCAACAACTATTATTCTACCGTAGAATTTACAGAGTCAGAAAGAAAAAATTGTAGAGTATCCCAAGATTTTTAGGAGACTGTCACACTATCTGCAGTATGCTTTCAGACTACCATAATACAGAGGGTTGTATGTATCTAAGATGAAAAGGTCTACCTCATCGCTGAATGCGTCAACCCTTCACCATCATAAAGAGTCACCAAGTTCCATTCCAGAAACAATTTTATGTCGCAATTCAGACTAAATTTTACTAGGGTTTGTAACCTGCAGAAGCGTTGAAAAAACATTTGTTTCAATTAACATTAATTTTCCAATTTCAGTTTCCTCAAACCTATCGCGAACCATGTGGAGTCAAATTACCCACATCGGTTCGTTTATTTTTACCTGGCTCGCTGAAAGTCAATTGGAATAGTAATTGTATTTCTATTTAATTTTGTAACAAAACTTTAATTTTCCACGATTTATACACTAGCTAAGAATAAGACATCAATGCAGCGTTTATATAGGATTATGCACATTCGTTTGCACTTTTTATTAGGGAAAATCTAATGATTTTCTATTCTATTAAATTGTATTGATGTAATATCAATAGAAGATTCAGCTGTTTTGAAGTTTTGAAATTTTTTGGGCTCGTCAGGTAGCTGTCAACGTGTTAAACTTCTATCAAGACACATGAACTATCTTCCACCTATCAAAGCTTCCACGATCATCTTAGCATCCACAAGAATCGAACAAAACCTACTTTCGATACTTTCCACTCGGGATGTTAGATTGTCAGTCGTGTCACGTCGCTGGCAATGCTATTCCAAAAATCGATGTCCAGACTTGATTTCCCAAGATCGCAGTGCGCCACTCGATGCTCGGTTATCTTCGATCTTATCGTCCCGATGGGACTGTTTAAGCTATCGAAGCTGACGAAATCGATGGCCGCACACGACGAGGAATGGCCGGCTAGTGCAAATGCCATATACCGCTTTGCACCCCTTTGTAACGCTGTGTTTCAAAGCAACATGCTCGATAAATCCCACCCACACACGCACACAAAATGGAAGCACACGAAATTCAGGGGCCTGTCCGTTCCTGGCAACGACATATCACGAACTGGCGGATCGACGAGTTCGTGAGTTCGTCGTCACCATAGTCGAACGTCACGGAGACGTCCCTTTTCTCAAGTCGCATCTGCGCCGAGGGCATCCAATTATGAAGTCGGCTTCCAACCGGTGGGAGATGAAAACTAAGCGTTGACGTCAGATTCCTTCGGGAACCTATGATGATGGCAACATATTGTTGTTTGTAGGCAGCTGATCGAGAGGTCCTATCTGACCATTCTGAGATCAGGTTGCGTTTGGTGGGGACTGGCACGCGCGTCCTTCTAGACGTTTGCGGACACCTAGGAGAAATTTTCTGTGGTCTCGGTCCAGATTTGTGGGCTGAGATTGTATCTAGCTTCTAACATTTGAATTTTTTAGGCGCACGTGGCTCGTATTATGATTCCTATCGGCCCTTGATTAATTTCCCTGGGAAGACGAACTGTTAAGTATGGATTGCGAGGCAGTGGAGTCGCCTGTGTTTCTGAATTGTTTTGTGTTTCCTACAGTGTTTTATTGTGATTACTTTGATAGTAGTTGTGGGTGATGTTGAGCTTCCTGCATTCCTCGAAGAACTTTCTTCAAATGAATATATTATTTATCTTTAGGCTGAGGATTTTTGGCATTTGTGAAAAAAATGAGTAGGTTAACTGGAAAACAATAAAAGTATTCAAACAATTCAAATGTGTTTTATTATTTTCAGTTCATTAGAATTGTTAAGGAAAGAAATGCCATTTAATCAACGCAAACAATTTATAGATTACATAAAATCGCGACCTACGTATTATGATACGTCTATTTATGAATAGACAGGTAATAGATAGGTAATTTAACAATATTGTTTCGCTATTTCCAGTTCACTAAAATTATTCAAAGGAGAAATACATTTTTTGTTCTTTTTTGTCCGATAGAGGTTGAAAATTATAGCCTAGTGAAATATATTTAATTAGATGGATGATTACTAGAGAACTTTTCTTTTTGGAATTATCCTAACAAGCATTACAGATTATGTTTAAGTGAGCAACCATTAAAAACATACTAAGCAATTTTACACATGTAAGCATTGGTATTATACAAGATCTGTTGTAGAAATATTTCTGGATAAAGCCGAATTAAAGAAAACTGAAATACCTTTATTCCAGAAATACTACGTAGCATGATATATTATGTTCGATAGAAAATTAACAAACATTTCTTATCATTATCGATGATTCCAGTGAATTCAAGATAAGATTTTTGTAAAACTTTATGCTGTATGTACATACAGTTTCACCCAATTTAATCGTTACAATCGTACACGTGTATTCCATATTTTTCAATTCATAACAACTTCGTAAAAACCCTTGATTTTAAATTTAACGATAACGCTATTAATACTAAATATTAATGATTCACATTATCATTGTTATAATTACTTTCTAGTGTACGTATGTACATTATTGAAGTTCAGCATATGGAATGTATCCTAAGCATCCTACCTCGTCCTGCAAATGCGTCAGACGTGCAATTTTGCTAATCCGAATGCATCAAACTGAATCTGGCAAAACTGGCTCCATGAAAACTAAAAAAAATGAACTATTGGCAGGATCGAATAAGTATTGTCAAGAAACAGATTATGAATAAGCCAATCAAGAATAATAAGTCTTTTTAAAACAAACGACTACGCGGAAAAATGTCTTTGAATCACAATTGTGTATATGCGTCTACGGCCTTTATATGCGCGTTAATTGATTCATAAACCGTGCGATATCCACTTTTACATTCACTGAGAGATCACGTGGATTATTTATAAAAGATTCAACGTCGATTTCTTCGATATTTATTAATAAAGCAGCTAATACCATGGGACATAAAGTATTCCTCGATAGTATTCCTCGATTACGTCATGATTCGTGTAAATTAGAAAGAAAAACTGAAAAGTCACGAACAATTATAAGTTATTTCACAAAAATTCCAACAAACTTCGACTATTTATCGTTCGGGTAACTAGAAATTATCAGTAATTACCGGTGACACGGACGTGCAAAAAATGCAACAAATGAACTCCCGCAAAAAGGAAACGCGCGTCTCGTTGAGCTAACGGAAAGGCACTGTTTACTTTACATAAACTTTTCAAGTGGAAACGCTTCAGATAAGATTTGGTTGATAAGTAAACCGTGGCGAAGAGGCCTGTTTCCGAGAAAACACGCGCGAAAGCGGATGAGTTTGTCGAAGAAGTGCGATTAATGAACCTCGTTAGGAGAAATTCGAAATGTCTCTGGGCGGAACGCTGTTAGACATGAAGCCGAATCGATTTATGAGCTTGTAGAAGGCGCGGTTCTCTCTGTAAATTTGCATTCGGCTCGAGCGTCTTCTTCTGCCTTCGTCCAACGAAACGATACCTTGGGATCAATGGAAATTTTAGTCAGTCGCTCGTTCAACGCAAGGACATCCAGAAAATAGCGATGCGATTTGTCCAGCGATTTGGACGATGAACTGTGCAATATATAATTGTTATACACAAGAAAAGAGTGCAAACACATGGAGATTCGATATTGGGTAACCTTTACAAAGAGGTATTGAACTCGATCAGAAAATATGGAGGACTTTTTAATGTGTCGCTAGGATACCCAGAAGCCGGTGACGATATAGTTCGCTTGATGATTGAAGCGGCTTGCGAAATCTGCACCGTGTTGTACATAATTGTTCTATGTGAACAGGAACAAGCGGAAGGTTCGTTAAACGTTGTTCGAAGGCGAGGCATGCACTAGCAAGACCCCCAGGAAACACTTTCCTGCTGATGTTTTATGGAAAACACGTGGTCCGCGATCGACCGTGGAAATCAATACGGAACCGACGAAGAATAAAGCTGTGTCACGGAAATTACAGCTTCGCACCATTGAAGCAGACTGACACGCACATGGGCCAGTTTTAGCTCACAAAAATCAATATTTTTTATCACATTTTAGATGTCATTGAACCTCCAGTGATAATGAAATAAAGAACGTAGCACTGATTTTGATGACTGGAAAATTGCTTTCGTATGTTGGCTCTTTGAAAACAATTTTATTATTTTGTAAAGAATATAAATTCTTTGAAATGTGTTTAAAATTGAAAGAGGCAACTAATCGAGAACTGTGTAGATTTTAATTATACCTTTGTTAAGATATGCATTTTTCTTGCTTTTGATGCAATTTTTGCTTGTTTTGTAATATTTGGAAAATTAAATTGTACAAAATCCAAAGATTAATTGAAGCTCTTGGATTATATTATACGGTTGTTGTGTTTATGAATATTAACATTTTTTAATGAAACATATGAAATAAAATGATTTTTAAGGAAACTTACTTGAAAATATATGCTACAAGAGGATGATAAAGATATTTTACGAAAAGTTTAATAACATTTTCAAAATATAACCCAAATACAATGGTGTAGATGAAAAAATTCTTAGCGGATAGAACAATCACAGTTCTAACATCGAATGTCAATTTCTTAAATAAAGATTTCGAAGATTGATTATTGTATTCAAATATTAATAAATCTACTGTACTCCATTTTAAGGTTTAAATACTACGAAAAGGTTATAATCATGACAGTTTTACAACCAAAATTAATTAACGAGTCTATTTTCCACTTTTGTTTACAATATTTCACAGTCCCAATGCAAAAAAAAAGCTTTACAGTTTTAATAATTCCGAATTTTTGAAGTTTTAAAGATATCTGTCATGTCTCTGACTACCGAATCACAATTTTCTGAAATGTGTAACTTTCCATAATTTCATAGTTTGACCAATGACCAAAATTTGTTTAATTTTGTGTCATCTGTAAGTAGACGATGTTTCAAAAGGAATGTTTCATGTTATAGAACATCAAGATATTATATCGTAGATTTTGTTACAGAGGACTGTTTTGGTATCGGAAGTGCTGAATAAAACCTCTGTTTTTTTCAGGAAGAAGGTCGAAGGTTACTTTGTATCATCGGGTCATGCGTGGAAAGGAAGCGAGACAGTTTCGTTCAGTACAAGATTCTTATAGGATTTAAATGTCAATGACGAAGCCGATTAGATCCGATATAGCTAACTTTTGGCCTTTAGATGTCTGGAAGAATCTTTGTCCGAACATTATCGACCCACATTTTTTTATGACTAACCAGATACGGAAGATTATATATGGGGATTTGAAAACAATGGCGGAGATCCTAGTCTATTTAAATCTTAACGATGTTTACTACAAAAGCAATAAACATTTATTTAAAAAATTCTCTGCTACACTTTGCCAAATAAGTTACAAAATAAGGTTCCATAGACATAGTCTGAATACACTTTGTACAGCTTCAAAAATCCATTTAATCACAGGTTGGAGGTCACATGGAATCCATGGCGAATGGCTTGTCAGAAGTTTCATACTTTGTTAGAGGCCTATCGTATGGAATGGGGAACACAGGTACATTGTTCTCTTCTTCTTCAACAGGAAGTGTCGTTGATCCAGTCTAAAAGAATGAACGTTTATTTTTCAGTTCTGCGAGAACGAAGAGCAATAATCCTCGGACTGCGGATTTCATATCTATAAAATTTTTCCTTGTTACAGAAAAGTGCTTAGAAACATCCAATAATTTTTTCGGGGAACAAAAGAACCCACCGAAAGGTAAGGAAATTTTACTCATGACAGCTTTTATGAACGAATCCATAAGAAAACGTCCCAACATCTCAAAAAATCCTGCACGTAAACATCCCAATACAGCGTTTACAGTCCTATTGTCCAATGAAATGTTTAAAAATATTTAAAGAGATTTTTATCTTTTTGGGAAGATTATAGAACTCCTAAAAATATAATCTGACTGTTTCGATTGAAATTTTCATAAATGAATCCATAGAAATGCAAAGATCCGCAGTCCGTTAACAGAAATCTTACGTACAACGAACTTCGGAAGAAATATAACGCCAGCCTCGTAGCTCAGAATGAAATGACTATTTCGGAATGTGCCCCACGCGGCTTTGCTCAAATTAGCGCTGGTCAGGACGAACCATGGAATTCTCTTGAAATCCGGCGAGAATCTAGTGTACGATTTTATATGAGGCATGGCTCTGTCTCTGGCCATACGCGAAGCCTTCCACTTGCTGAGGAAGTCAATCAAACGTCTCGTTACATAAACAAAAATACTAAATGCAACATTTCCTCTGTAAGGTTACCCCGCATTGAGAAACACAACATATCTTCTAGAGTCAATTACATGCAGTTAATCCCAAAACATTTGAACTTTAAATAACAGAAAATTTTGTTCTCTGTTACGCCGCGTGCTGACACTTCCTTAGCGTCGCATTCCTACCACCTTGTTATTCACCAATCACGATGCACCCGAGTTGATGCTCCGATTAAATCCAAGGAAAAGAATCTTCAATTGCTTTGAATTGTCTCAGCATGTTTCCCAAGTTGAGAGCGACGTTACAGAAGAAATATATCTCAAATGCTCACTTACTATAGATGGGATTCAAACCACAACTGCTTAGAATGCGTTTGGTGACTGTAAGGCAAGCAGCAGGACCCAACACGGCAGTCAAAACTGTCAATATAATTTTTAGTTGTAGGATAGATGAAGTGGAAGTTTGGGTGACTCTTTAAACCCGTTGCTGATTCCCTGGACATTGAAGGCACAATCTCTTTCAGAAGCCAACTTTCATATTTGGGACCTAAACTACCAATGCTGGAGCTCTGGGCCACGATTGGCCATTCGGGGGCATTGGGAGGCAAAGTAGCATGCTTGGAGAGCACAGATGCTAGTTTTCGGTGCCCCCATAGGTCGGACTCACGATTTTTATGAGAACCAGGAACAGAGGCTATAAAGACAACATTCACCGATGAGAAATCTGCTCTACGGACGGCAGAGATCCACTCTGTCAGAGCTGGCAGCCTGTACGTGTTCAGATAACGTTCTAGATCCTTCTTAAAATCCGTTGGTGATTCTCCATCCCCAGGATTTGCAGTTTCTGGCAATGGCGGCAGGTGCGGCGATATCCAAAGTCTGATCAGGACAGAATAGAACCAATTGTTTATCCCTTCAGATTGCTTCTTCAAAACAAACAAAGATTAAGTCACTATGAACAGTATCTCACGGACCCTTGAGTTCTGTTCTCCCAGTCATCCGAGTACAAGTTTGCAGTGGATACTACTACTCTAATGCCACCGTCTTTGTACTTTAAAATCATCACTTTAGTGTGATGGCAGCCAAACTTGCTTGGCATTTGGATGGGAATCATGGTGATGTTCAGACCCACTTTCTCCTCATCCACCCTGTCAGCATATAAAATCAACATGTCAGTTCGCTGGCCAGCTAGCAGGTATTGTAAACACAGCCATCCAACATCCACCATGAAATTAATTTGTAAACTAGAAGTTATTTCTCCCAAGCTGATGTCTAGGATTTCAGGGAAAGTTATTGAACATTGTTGGTCATATGTCTCCTTTGAGTGTTGTACCCTTGAGAAGAATAAATGGTACGGTGCTGAAAGAGCATATTTTAAGGCAAAATTTCCTGGCTCGACTACAGATACCTTCAAACCTTGTTGTTTCATCATTTTAATAGCTCTGTTTCTGAGTTCTATTCTTGACTTTGATGTATCACATTGTTGAAAAGTTTCTATCAGAGACATGCTCTTTGAAGAAGAACTAGAACTACTGACTGTACTTCTTTTCGAAGGCTGAGTACATTCTAAAACATCCTCATCAGGATTTAACTTTGATTTCTTGTATTCATTATGGTCACAACTGTGAGAACCACTGTTATCTCTTTTTTTTCCTTGGCTGAGTTCCTCTTCTTGCATTGTTTCCTCTGCTAGTTTGAGATTATTCAATTCCTCCTTCATTACATTTACTTTACTAGGGTCTGAGCTACTTCTGCAATTGCTGTTAGAAGCATTAAAAAGTGACTCTGCTTCCGCATCCATTTGCTTTAATTTATTAACCCTCCTTTTGATTGTTTCTTGCTTATGCTGCTCTACTTTATCCTTAAAACTTTGACCTAATTCCTGATTTTTACTTATGCTAGTGGAAACTTGTGTTACAGATTGTATGTTTTTTTTGTTACTATTATTTTGCTTTCTGAGTACCATTTGCAATACTTTTAATTGATCCATTAGTAGCGACCGGTCAGAACATTTGAAACCTACATTATCAGGCACATCTATCTCACCCTCTAACTGATTTATGACAAGCTTTTCCACTGAAATAAAAAGTAGACCTTTTTTTTCCTTACCATAATGGAGTAGCAGGTGTAAGGGAATGCGGAATAAATGATTATTACTTACAGTGCGGATGTGACATTTCATTGAAATGAATGGGATTCTTTCGGTAGCATTTTTCCATATAAGGACAATTCTTCTTAACCGAACCTTGAATGAAAAAGAAAACAGAAATTTAGATTGGTTATGTGAGGTTAAATCATAACTGCAAACATCAAATGTCTATCAAAAACAGCCATCATTATTTTCCTTACCATCATTGGTATAAGAAGTCATTGCCATCGTTAAATTATTCACAACGCGACACTCAATCAGACACGATTTTCTAAATTACATATACTTAATAATTAAAAATTTTTCGAATAAACAAACGAACTACAGTAATGGATCCTACTCTTACACACTTTTCGTACTCCCTAAGCTGGCTCACACATCCTCACCATTTTACTGCGCATCCAGCTTTGCGCAAGTACTATAGAAAGAGATCGGGATACGATGGAGAGAAACAGAACGATACCCATCAGATTCTATGTGTGTGTGCACATGGATAGGAAACCTAGCTTGCCTAACTTTGTTGTGCTTGCGGCCTCACTCTTTCCGCGCATTTGTTCGGTGGCGTGCCATTTGAGGCACGCGAAGTGAAATTCTATTTGCAAAGTAAGTGAAATCTGCTACGTCCAGGGTATTTGCGAAAGCTGTTCATTATACTTTGAGATAAATATGTTTCCTAAAAATATTTTGACTTCGCAAGATCTGGCTAAGGTTATAATAGTATTGGCGTGAATCTAACGATTAAAAGTTGTCAATGATACTGCCGAACGTGGGGTTAAACTTATGGAAGAATATTGTTGCGCGTTTCGTCGGCACCACGCGTTACGCGTCGCGGCATTTTATTACCAGTTTATCTCTATATACAATTACTTTACAAATAGACAATATTTTACAGTTATTTGTATTGAGACGAAAAGACACAAGTTGATCGCTCGACGGTCGGCACAACGATTTCGTGACAACCCCTATCTTCTGTTATTTCCTTAGAGGTTGTCCACTTCAGGGCAGTATCACATTACAGCTACTTGATTTGAATAATCCGCCGTAACATTGCCCTCCTCTTCGAACGAGCGGTCGTCCCGGCCGCAGCAAAGGGCCTAGCCGATTAAGATGGTCAAAACTGCCCTTAGCGATTTT
>CM052164.1:21043590-21055323 GCA_028455555.1 Augochlorella aurata
ACGAAGCGTGGACAGCGATCGAAGCAGAAACTATTCGTGCTTTGATTGCATCAATGCCTAATCGAATTTTCAACGTTGTTCGAAAAAATGGCAATTATACTAGGTATTAATTTCGAAATATAGAAGAAATTTTCGTTAATACTGATGTTATCTACTTAAAAAACGTTTGGCTTTATGGAAATTTCACAGTTCGATTTTTGTTAAACTATATAATTTTACATTTTTTTTATAAATAAACAATATATCTATGACTACAAACATGTATATGGTTTCTTTTATTAATCCAAAAATGCTATGATGCATCAGCTTCTCATTACTATGACAATTGTAAGATTTCACCTAAAAATCAGGTGGCTTTATGAAAATTTCGGGCAGTGTAGCGGATTGGGCGCGTTCCTGTCTCTCCTGCCAACGCGCAAAGGTACATCGCCACAATTCTGTACTGCCAGAAAAGATTGCCATACCTGACGCGAAATTCGACCATGTGCATTTGGACATCGTGGGACCATTGCCTATCTCACAAGGTCATCGTTATATTTTAACAATGATCGGCAGATTTACCCGTTGGCCCGAGGCCATTCCTATTTCGGAGATCAGTGCCGATTGCGTGGCAAAAAATTTCTTCGCACATTGGATCGCGCGCTTTGGAGTGCCCAAATTAATAACCACCGATCGTGGAAGTCAGTTCGAGGCTGCGTTGTTCGGAGCGCTCGTTAAAGTGATTGGAGGCAAAAGATGTCGCACCACGGCGTATCATCCCCAATCGAATGAAATGATTGAACGTTGGCATCGTTCTCTTAAAGTGGCCTTGAAATGCCACGAACATAAAATCTGGACTGATGCGTTACCAGCTGTGATACTAGGTCTGAGAACCTGCCTGAAGGAAGACTTGAAATGTTCTCCAGCAGAATTGGTATATGGCACTACCTTGAAGGTACCAGCAGAATTCTTCGACGCAGAGGACCTGGACTCGGATCCACAAATCTTCCTAGACGAGTTTCGACAGATCATATGCAGGATTCAGCCCTTACCCGCTGCGCATCACTCCAAGAACCGTATCTTTCAGTATGGGGACTTACACAGTTGCACTCATGTGTTTCTTCGTAGAGACATGCACAGACAACCCTCAGATCACCCTTATACCGGTCCGCACAAAATAGTAGAGAGAATCTCTGACCGCCTGTTCGCCATCGAGGTTGAAGGAAAAGTCATATCTGTATCGATACAGAGGCTCAAGCCGGCATACTTCGCATCGAACTAAGCCAGCCAGCAGAAAGCCATCAAGAAAAACCGTCAACAAGCTTCCCCAATCCTACTGGCGTCCTTAAAACCTACCCTGGCGCTCGTCAAGCAAAAGCTAAAGCCGTGCAATTTAATCTACCGCCCTAGTATATAAGTATTTGTTGTAAAAAAGAAAATTTTCAGCGTGCGTCGTTATTTTTTACGTGTTAGTTGTGTAGGACTAGGCTATACCAACGTGTTCGTCTCTAGTTTAAGTCATTTTAACTACATGTAAAATATACCGGGGATACTACGGGCCACATTAAGGCGCATATTGTCCCGGCGCATATTGTCCCGGCGCATGCGCACCTGCTTTCAGCACCGTCCGTGCACGCGATTCACGCATTGCTCGCTCTTCTTGTTAGAGTCGTCGAGTCGAGCGGTCATAATTATTTTTCCTGAGAATAACGTATTCTCAGCGTTCAGTTAGCGTCCTAACGATTCCCGTGTTCGGTGTTATTTTGTTATCTTGTTAATAAACACTCGTTGTTATTGTTAACCCGAGTAGTTTCTTGAGGGAGATTACCTCTTCACGTTCTATGATTTAGCCGGATCCGCGACAACGGACCCGAAGCTAGTGGCTGTGCACGTGATACCGTCGTGCCACGTGCATCGTACAGCCACACTGGTCAGAATTACGATGTCCCACGAGAGGGGACATCGGAGTGACTGGCCAGAATTACGATGTCCCACGAGAGGAGACAGCGGAGTGAAAAGGGTTAATATGCTTTCAGTATTCTCATAAGTATTACATGTAATTTAAACTAATATTAGCATAAAAATAAATACGATTTTACTATTACTAAAATAGATAAAGCGTATTTAACATTGCTCAAATTTTACATTCGCCTTACTAATTTTGTAGAAATTGGCGGGGAGACCACAGAAACACGTTCTTGTGTATCATAAAATGTTAAGAACTATTATAATTGACTGAGCTTTTAAGAGATGTCGATAATTGCCACCATAATTCCATTTTAAGCGAATTTTAAATGGAGTACGATTTAAGAAACTGATAAAATATTGGCAACATCGCCCTAATTATGGCATATACTAATTACATAAGTGCAAAATTATATTCTACATTAAATTGGTCTGTTGCACATCATCCTTGGAATTGTCGAGTATTGGGCCTACGGTCATTGTTTTACTGTATTTCCAAGACCTCTTCAAATTCCAGGGTTGATGGAAAACGTAAAGTAAACTTTTCCTTCACACTCTGCGTCAAACGCGTAGAATCGTTCCAGCGAACGTCTGTCGAATCGAGCAATTCATTTTTGAATGTCAATGAATGGAAGTATCTTTGCTTTGAATATCTCTAAATCGAAGCATCTCTACTCTGAATGTCGTGAATCATGGCGCGTCCACTCTGAATGTCATCGAATGCTATTATGTTAAATAGCATAATTTCACTGATATTTTCTTTCGAACGACACATATGTCTTCCTTGGCGTTGCCTTCGATATTTTATACATAGTTTTCCTAATGCTTTTTTCATAAATCAAATTACTTGAATAAATATCATAAATCAAGTTACTTGATATATACAATGAATAAATATGGTCTAAAGCATGTTGTGATTGGTATCATTTTAATTGAAAGAATCTAAACAATATATTAACAAAATTTACATCTATAAAAAATTAAAAATTATTATTATTTTATTATTAATATTATTAGATTATTATAGTAATACAATGTATTCATAATAATGTACACTGGCATGCTGACCACTGCCTTGTCAGGTAGTTTCGTTCGTCCCGAGTTTCGTTCTATCTCTTTCAAGATCAAGATGTCGGCAACAATAAAGGCGAACTGCGAGGCTCGAAGAATCGTGTCTCGTCTACGCTAGAAATTCCGACCTCGCAACATTCAGAGAGACACTACTGTAATCCGAAATGTTAATTACGCTTTTTTAAACAAATTTATACACAGTGCTATGAATAATTATAGACCCGATATGTGAAAAAATTATTATATTTGATAATGTGAATAACTATAGACTGTATATTTAGTTATTGTACATATTAACAAATAATTATTTTTCAGATAGACTGCGACTTTAACACAACGGTACTCGTCAACGAATATGGAGTAAATATGAGTGCAGTTAAAAAAATAAAGAAGAGTGCCCAGAAAGAAAGAAGGAACCGGAGGTATACATTTAAAAATGATTTAAATACACCAGTATACCACTGGTTCCTTCAGAAGCGACTTCTGGGTCGCCACCGAGTCAGATGTTCCGTTTCAGGCATGTAGAACTATACATATAACAGCTATTATAAGATTAATCTACACGGATCGATAATTTCTCATGCAGACATATAAATATTTTAGTCTACAGGGTGTATCAAAATTATATTTCCAGCCGCAAATGGGAGATCATTTGAAGTAACCTTTTTCTTAGCGAAAAAGCAATCCGCGGCTTCGTTTACGAGTTATTAACGAAAAACAGTGGCCAATGAGTGACGAGCGCGCAAACTTTCATCGAGCCGCGTTCGAATGAATGAACAAGAAAATCTTCCGAATTTTTTTTTACTATGTGATAGTGATAATTTTAAGAAAAACGCTGTCCATCCTTATTTCTGAATGTTTGAAGAATATCTACTGTGTGCATGATACCTTGCGTTTGCCATATGAAATTTTCATGCGATGTGTACAATGAAGATTAACAATAAGTAACCTCGTCGAAGAACGTAAATGATATCTTAATTTAAATAATTTCGGGCCCGAACAGAATTCATGGAATAATTCGCGAAGCTATTTTATTGATAAATAACCCCGTTAAAGGATGTGAAGAATTTGTTCGTTTGAGAAATATTATTAATAAGAAACTCGCTCATTTAGTTGAGAGTGCATTTACTATTCTGAAATGTGGGTCACGAGCCACGATGTTGGTGCACTGACCTCGTACAATGTTGCGGTGGTCCCAGTTTGATGGTCGTACCGAGCAGGCGATGTGATCGGAGACACTCTAGGTATGAACGGTTAACACAGAGTTCACTTTCACACGTAGTATTTTTACGCATTATCTCACTGCACTATTACTAAACTGCACTATCACTGATTCCTTTTTTAATTATATTTCGTGAACGCTGTTTCCTGAATTAATATTTGTGGCCCTGAAAAGGGTCAATTAAATTCAAATGTTCTGCTCAAAGTACCGTCCTTCGGCTCGTATGCATAGCCAGGCGCGGCTGATTACCTGGCTCTGTACATGTATTAATGACTCCGGGCGTATTAATTCAGCGGCAGCATGAACGCGTAATACCAAATCTTCTGCATTGTCTACCGGTGTCCGGTACACTGCATTCTGAAATTATTGTTAAAAAAAACACAAAAATAATCAAAAGAAATAATAAAAAATACAATAATAAATGCATAGTGCAAAATTGTTAAAATTACCTTCAGGTCTAGGGGATGCAAATCCGGTGACCGCGGGGGCCACGCGACATGTTCGAGACGGCCAATCCACCTGTTTTGGAAGGCTTCGTTTAACTAAGCTCGAACATTTGTGACGTAATGCGCTGGCGCACCATCCATTTGGTAGAACATGTTCTGCCGAATTTCCAGTCGAATATGTTCCAAAAGTTTCGGCAGAACATTTTCTAAAAATGATTGATACGCCGAAGTGTCCAGCCTGTTGGATAGGATGTACGGTCCAACGATAAAATTGCCGCAAATACCGGCCCACAGATTGACCGAAAATAGGACTTGCGCTTTATGGAGCATCCTTCCCTTGAAAAAGTGCCTCATCTGTCCACAATATGTAATTGGGGAATGCCGGATTCCACGCTACTTCTTCCAGCAGCCACCGTGAATATTCAATCCATTTTAAATAGTTGGCATCATCCATTTGCTGCAGCCGTGTTAATTTAAAGGGATGCATCGACTCTGATGTTAAGATGCGGTGCACCGTCGAATGACTCGTACTAGAAACAAAAACTAAGACAAAAGTTAAGAAACCACGTAATCGTTTGGTAATTTCTGTGTATTCACTCTCTTCTAAGATACATAGCTTGAAACAAAAAATAACATAATGAGATTACATTCCATACGTTAATAAACAATGATTTTTTTCCGAACATGCTTGTACAAGGACCACAATTAATTTGAATCGAAGAAATAAGACAGCTGCGTGATGTAAGTTAAGAAACATACATTGCGTAAATTATATAACCACTTGTAATAAAAACAGCGTTGTGTAGATGCCTGTAATTTTCATAACAGTTTAATAAGATGTTGGATAATCCTTAGATTTGAGGACTGCATAACATCTGCATGACATTGATTCAATTAATCGAATACAAAACTCAGCCGATATTTCTGACCATATTTTCGTGATTTTTTCTATTAATTCTGCTTTATTGGTAAAAGAATGACCTTCCAATTGTCGTCCAACGTAATCCTACAGATGTTCAATTGGGTTTAAGTCTGGTGATTGACTTGGCCATTTGACTACATTAACATTGTGTTCTGCAATGGACGTCTTAACTAACATAGAAGAATGATTGGGGTTGTTATTGTGTTGAAACGACCACCTTGATAACATTTTTTCACTGGAAAATGGCAGCATACCATTTTGTAAGGTGTCGCGTTGTACAATGTGCTATCCATTGTTTCTTTTATTTGTATTAATGGACCAGAGCCGTTACGTGAGAAACAACCCCATACCATTACATTACCGCCACCAAATTTCATTATCGGTTTTAGGTACTTAACATTAAATCGTTGTCCAGTAGGGCGCCACATATTATTTTTAGAATCGTTTCCAAACAGATTGAACTTACTCTCATCGCTACATAGAATTTTTATCCACTCGGTAGCGGTCCAATTAAGGTGTCCTTTAGCAAACTCCAACTGAACTGTTCTATTTTTCTTCGACAAATGATTTTTTTACATGGTTTGCGTGAAAAAGGATTATTTTCATCTAAACGACGGCCAAATGTCCTGCTACTAATGTTTTCCAGACACAGTTGATTTTTAATTTCGGAAGCAGCGTAAAATGGATTCGACTTAGAGAGCCTTGCAATTCCACGATCTAGATTTTCACCTGTTTTCCCAGCTGCCACTTCGTAATGCCGTTTTAACAGTTCCATATCCATCGAATCGTTTTATACTTTTGGTGATAATGCAACGATTCACACTAAACACTTTTGGAATGTCAATTTTGTTCTTGTCTTCCTCAAACATTTAAACTATTTTCAGCTTTTCAGCTTCTATTAAATGTTGCCTTCTTGTCATATTTAATACAAACTATATGAACTAGGCTCAGCGACGTCAGAAAGGAAACTGCGTGTCTCGGAATATGTTTGTTTAGATTGCGAACTCAATTTATAACGAGAAGGTTGTATGTTTTTTGACTTTCGTCACGCAGCTTTTGTCTCATTTCTTCGATTTAATTTAATTATGGTCCTTGTACAGGCATGTCCCGAAAAAATAATTGTTTATTGATGTATGGAATATTATCGTATTATTCTATTTTTAGTTTCAAGCTACGTATGTTGTTTCTTAACTTTTGTCGGTAAGTGTATGTTTAATGGACATGGAGCACATTGTACAATATTTTTTATGCATTCCTTTTATTATTTGTGTCTACTTAAAAAAAATATTTACAAATATTTATACAATGATCAATAGCTTGACTTCTGTTGACTACCGAAATTACCTGGAAATTACCTGGAAAGGCAGCCGCCGCATGCCGGTGTAGAATACTTCGAATACATTGTTATGCTAGCACAAAAACGATGACTTAACATTTTTAATTCTCTAATTTTTTATATATGAAATTTTTTTAATATATTGGTAAGCTTTTCCCAATTAAAATAATACCAAACATGACATACTTTACACCGTATTTATTCATTATACGAATCAGTTAACTTATTTTATTTACGAAAAAAGTATTAGAAAAACCGATTCGTAATTATAAATGAAGTATTAAAGGCAACGCTAAATATGGTATATGTGTAATTCGAAAGAAAATATCAGTGAAGTTGTTATTAGGGTCTACGTTCGAGAGACATTCAGTGTCAGAACTAAATAAATAAATATTAGTAAACGATAAACGGTAAAAAGCGGTATCAGAGTTGGGTAAAATAAATAAATAAATTAATAAAAACGTGTCTATGGTTTGGAGGATCCCCGCGTCGCGTCGGCCTTGTCAGGCTTCGTTGAGTTGGTCGATTCCCTCCTCGGGATTCGAGAGGGAGATCTCCGGTGACGGGTTTTGGACTCCCTAGGGGAGGACAGTCCTGGCGAACTAGTGGTCGGGGGCGACTCGGAGTCTTTCAGCTTCTTTTTCTTGGCCTCCACGAGGGCCTTCCGGAACGCGGGGCACCTAAGATCCTTATCCATGTGCCCCTCTACCTTGCAGACGAGGCACTTATAGGAGGTGACCTCGCACTCAGACGTCTTGTGGCTTTCACTGCAACGTCACCCTTGCACTCGCATGCCATGTGGCCGTGACCCCTACACTTAAAACACTGCGCCACCTCCTACCTCTGCCTTATGGCGCAGTCGCTTCCCCCTACACGTAACGTTTAAAAAGGGACCAGTCTCTCGGCCAAGACCGAAGTGACTAACATTGTCGCGTTTTTAGTTCCCGCGAACGCAGGTCTGAGGGCTCGGACCTGCACATCGGCAGGGCCAAACTCAGGGAAACGCTGTAAAATAGCCCCCTTCACGTCCCCCTCCGAGACATCACCCTCAAGACGCTTGAGGTGAAGCGTTGTACGCCCCCCAGCTCTGGGGCCGATGGAGGCCTTAGTACCGTCTATACGGTTAATGAGGGCTGTAAGCTCAGCAGCCTTGCCGAAGTCGTCCCTGACTGTCATCAAGACCTCTCCCATCTTGCCGGTACGGACACCGGAAATTCGTATGCCCTCCCGGTCTACATCTATGTTAGCCTTAAGGGCTCGGAGGGTCTCCGCATATGATATGGACCCGCACTCGACTACAACCGTGCTATCCTCGCTCCGTCGAGGTGGTTTCGCGGGGACGCTGCCGGGTTCTCTCTGGGGCTGAGGGGGAGTAAGCAATACTACCCCGGCGTCCGTTCCCCAGAAGGCTGCTTTGGCAAGCCGCCTGAGTAATTCAGCACTCATCCCGGGGTGGAAGACGAGGAAGACTTTCTTTCTACCTTGAGCGGTCGTAGCCAACGCCGCTTCCCATAGGGTCTTTGAAACCGTCTCCTGCTTGGGGGAAGGGCCTGTTTAATTTATTAGGCCTGTCAATGAGGAAATACGTATCTCTCCTCTTCTCTCTGCGTCCACCATCCTTAAGGGGTACCGTGGTGATGCATGACAGGTAGGCCACAACCCCGGGGACGGTCGCCTGCTCCTTAAGGTCCTGGATTCCACGGAATGTATCCAGGAGAATCCGACTGGGACCTCTGGAAGGACGAAGTCCGCCGTCACAAAACTCGCCAGGTCGACGTCCGCTGAGGTGTCCAGAGGATGACACATTTCTAGACTGGAACGCTTATAGGCGTCACCAGCCCACTTCTTAGTGAGGAGGGGGTGAAGGTCGCTCCATCTCCCCTCTTTTCCTGCCCAGGCCGACAGGGTGTCGGTGTCAACCACCTCAGTGCCCAGGGTGTGACGCCCTTGATCCCTGGATGGAGCCGTGGAGTACTCATCGACAGGGTCTGTCTGAGTGCCCATTTCCCGGGTCTCCGGTCTTCCAGGGGAGCCCCGTGATCCACAAGGCCCCTCGGGGGCAGCCTGGGGAGAGAGGCTGTCGATCTGTCGCGGACAGATGTCTTCGCAGACCTTTGCACATCGTTTACGAGTCTTTTACGAGGTTATTCATAAGGCCCTTGGAGACCACGTCCACGCCAGTTCTAAGATGACTTTGGAGGTCCTTAATACAGGACGCTAGGACTTTGGCCTGGTTCACAAGGTCTACGGCCTTCCTGCAGGGGAGCCTCGAGGATCGCTCTGTGGAACTGGTGACTACCTCTGCTGGAGTAATCTCTTCCGGGAAAGAGTCGTTGTTCCGGTTCCTCTTAGACTTCATGGTGGAAGCCAAGGAAGGAGAGGAGGAGCATGGTCGAGAGGATGGAAAGGAAGGGGGGGGGGGGCAAAAACGGGAGAATCGATGAGAGAGATGGTGAGAAGGGAAGGAGAAGGGGGTTAGGGATATTAAGTGACCTATTAAGGAGGGAAGCAGGCCAGGCTCGTGCGAACCATAAAGGGGGACTCTAGGTCCTCGCGGGGGGACTGGAAAGGATCCCCATCGGAAAGGGCGCTTCCTGGCACCTCTACAATCCCGACGGCCAGGTTGCCTACCGTCGAGAAGGGGGTGCCGAGCTGTACCCTGGGCTCGTCTGAGCCGTTGTTGCGCGCATGTGGAACTGAGTTGTCTGCAAAATTATTTTTTACATCCATTATTATAAAAACTCTCGGACATGTCAAGAGTGTAAAGGTGTATGTGTGAATGGTCAGGAGGAGAGCTTAGAGAGAGAGAGAGAGAGAGAGAGAGAGAGAGGGGGGGGGGAGAGCCGATAGCCCGTACTGAGCTCCCCTCCCCTAGTACAAGAGCGCTCCAACAATCCAGTGGCGCCGTCGGTTCCTCCCCTGAACCCCGCAGCAGGGTTTCGTTCAGTCGCCAATTAACACTGATCCTTTAGCCCAAACTGACCCCAACACTGACTCTTATACCAATACTGGCCGTTATTGGTAACACTGGAAATTCGGTACCGCGGCGAGAAAGTGCTGCGAATCGTACAATGCCCGATTGGGAAACAGTCGGGCCGTTCGCTAGCAACGGCTAGCGATTCCAGGCCGGCGACGAGCCGCCTTTTCGTAACAAATTGTGATACAAACACCCATTTCATGGTGGACACCGGGTCCGATTTGTGAGTATACCCGAGCTAGCGGGTGAGTTGCCGCGCGAAAAGTCACTACCCAAAAACTACCCGAAAAGTCACGCCCATCATCGGAGCAGACTTCCTCAGTTTTTGCCATCTCCTTGTCGACCTACGCGCGAAGAGGCTCCTCGGCGGGATCACGATCTTGAAAACGCGCGGATGCGTATATCCCAGCCGAACGGAGAACATTCGGGCGATATCGGGGGATACAAGATATCACGCAATCCTCGTCGAGTTTCCGAACGTTATGTTCCTCCTGACCGTCAGGAGGATACCGAACGACGAGGCAATCCATGCGACACTACATACGACCGACGGAGGGACCACTGGTAGCATGTAAACTGCATTGACTCGCGCTCGACAAGCTGAAGATTGCGAAGACGGAATTCGAGGCCATGATCAAGAATGGCACAGCACGAAGATCGGAAAGCTGTTGGTCATCGGCATTTCACCTGGGCCCGAAAAAAGGTGGAGAGTAGAGTCCGTACGTTAAACGCGAGGACAATCCCGGATAGATGCCCTGTGCCACATATCAACGACTTCGCACAGCGGCTATCCGGCAAGACTGTTTTTTCAACGATCGACCTCGCGCGCACGTACAATCAGATACCAGTGAATTCGGACGATATACCTACAACTGCGATCACAACCTCGTTCGGTTCATTCGAGTTTCCATGGATGACTTTCGGATTTCGCAACGCGGCGCAGACATTCCAGAGATTCATGGACGAAGAACTGCGAGGACTCGAGTGGTGCTACGTGTATATAGACGATATTCTCGTAGTGTCCAGCTCTATCGAGGAGCACGAACAGCACTTGCGTGAACTATTTAGTCGCCTAAACGGATACGGCGTGCTCATAAATTGCGATAAGTGCGAGTTTGGGGCGACAGAAGTAAAGTTATTACGTATTAAGATTCGATCTTCAAATTCAAGCTTCAAGCTTTAAGATTCTAGTTTCAAGCTCCAAGCTTCAAGCTTCAAGCATCAAGGTTCTAGATTGAAGACTCAAGCTTCAAGCTTCAAGTTTCGCGCTTCCAATACATAATTCACGCTTGATTCTTCATGTTTCAAGCATCAAGATTCAAGCTTCAAGATTCAAGGTTCAAGCTGCAAGATTCAAGATTCAAGCTTCGAGATTTACTCTTCAATATTCAAGCTTCAAGTTCAAAGTTTCAAGCTACAAGGTGCAAGCTACAACACTGACGCTTCAAAATTCAAGCCTCAAACTTCATGATTCAAGCTTGAAGCTCCAAGATTCAAGTTTCAAAATTTAAGCTTCAAGATTCAAGCTTCAAGTTTCAAGCATCAATATTCAAGCTTCAAGTTTCACGTTTCAAGCTACAACACTGAAACTTCAAAATTCAAGCTTCAAGATTGATGCTTCAAGATTCAAGATTCAAGCTTCTAGATTCAATGTTCAATCTTCAAGCTTCTAGCTTCGAGATTCTAGTTTCAAGCTCCAAGCTTCCAGCTTCAAGCTTCAAGGTTCTAGATTCAAGATTCAAGCTCCATGCTCCAACTTTCGTGCTTAAAATACATAATTCACGCTTGATTCTTCATGTTTCAAGCTTCAAGATT
>CM052165.1:17254-314828 GCA_028455555.1 Augochlorella aurata
AGAAGATTATCAGCGACGTTATCCAGATGCCAGCAAATTAATCTATTAATCTATACATCATTCATTAAACTATATTCCGATATAATTTGTAGTATATATTGTTTCTCCTCCTCATTTTTCAATAATATTTTATTATATTCTTCCATAAGCTCAAGCCCACGTTTAGCAGTATCATTGACAACTTTTAATTGTTGGATCTACGCCAATACAATGATAACTTTACTCAGATCCTGTGAATTTGTTAAAACATTTCCAGGGCACATATTTATCTTAAAGTACATTGAACAGCTTTCGCAAATACACTGGACGTAACAAATTTTATTTATTTGAAAATTGAAGCTCCTTTACAAATAGAATTTCACGGCGCGTGCCTCAGATGGCGCGCCAACTGAACGAATGCGCGGAAAGAGTGAGGCCGCAAGCACGGCAAAGTAAGATAAGCTAGGTTTCCTATCCATGTGCACATCCCCATAGATGGATATCGTCCTGTTTCTCTCTATCGTATCTCGATCTCTTTCTACAGTACTTGCGCGAAACTGAATGCGCAGTAAAATGATGGGGATTGTGCGAGCCAGCTTAGGGAGCACGAAAAGTGTGCAGGAGTAGGACCCATTATTGTAATTATGTATCGACGTGTCGCTGTTAGTCGTCGGTAATTGACTATCTGGTCCAGGGTTCTTTTAAAACTAGAAAAATGTTTTCCGAGCAATTGGTTTTACCACGGTATTTATGTTCCTTTCTTTGAAAATCGTACTTTACAATACGTACATTTCGGTGCACACAATTGTACGAAATTATGTTTAAAAAAGAATAAGTTTCGATCGATACCACAAATTCTACAGTACATTCATGGAAACTCTGATACCGTTCCTTTTTATTCGGCGTTGATCCGGGAGAGTGCAGCATCAGCTCAATTGTTGCAGAATGAATTTTGTCGTTCAATATCCGAGATATGTGCCATTGCATTTTGATCAACTTTGATGTGAATTCTTAAACGATATTGTGCAAGGAGTTCTCGCCTATACGACAATCCGGAAATACCGACCAAATGCGGGACAGTGTCTCAGTGCGATAAATTACGTGCATCGGAGCTATATGCTGAAATAGTGCGTTCAAACGGGGTACTAACCTCACACTTTCCAATTGGAACAATAACAATAAATCTTTTTTCACAGAAAATTACTTTTCAATGCTGTTAAAATGATACCATAGAGACACCTAAGCTACTGCTTTTGTTCATAGTTTATAATTATTATTTTGAACAACACAAACATTAGAAGTCCATATTTTTAGATAGTCTGCTTTCTTGTATCCCTAGATTTTTTGTTCTTGTATAATATGCTAAGAATATATTTAAGCGAAATGCGTTTCTATGTATAAACGTAATTATTTTTGTTTGCCTACATCTTGGGAAATATGTAGGTGTTACAGTAGTATGGATATCAATGATAATGCATAGAACAGAGATTTATACTGCAGACTTTTAACAAACATTCCACTTTATCGCCTGTTACTTACCCTATTACCAATTTCAGCAGTTAATAATAGAAACATGAGTTATCACCGTGGAGGAGGTAACAAGCCTAAAGGCTTTGGCTTTGCGGGCTTCCAAATGACTGGCACTAAAAGAAGTGGCTCTAATATACCACCTCCTCCTCCTAATTCAACACTGAGCAAGCAAGGCTATCATACCATGAACTCTATCACAGAGAATGCCTTATCGGCTTGTTGGGGCATGCCAAAGAAACGTAGTAAAACCGAAGAAGAGTAAGTAGTTACAAAAGCATATCCTACCCAGTAGCTGTTTGTGTCATGTAATAACTAAATAATAAAACTCAGATACTTTGAGGACGACGACGATCCTCCAGCATCCTCGTTGGAGTACATCCCAGCCCCAGGATCTCCCACTTACGACCTCATGAAGAAATCTGCACCTAAAGAGGACAGCGACAGCGAAGAGGATCCATTAGATGCTTTCATGGCTGGCATCGACGCGGAAGTGAAGAGGAACACCTACGAGGCTCAGCTAGCGGAAGACGAACGCAAGGAGGACAAATCGAAAGGGTTCAGGGCGGATATAGACGGAGAGGACGACGAGGAGAGTTACTATAGGTAAGTACATTAACGTAGGCCTGGTAGCCACCGAAACGAACGCGCAGGATTTGTCCTGAAAAGGTACATGGAGGAGAATCCGACCGCGGGACTGCAACAAGAAGAGTCCGATCAGGAGATCGAGTACGATGAGGACGGAAATCCGATCGCGCCGCCGAAGAAAAAGGAGATCGATCCTTTACCACCAGTCGATCACAGCGAGATACAATACGAATCGTTCGAGAAAAACTTTTATAATGTCCACGAGGAGATCGCTAGCTTGAAGAAGCAACAGATCGATGACTTAAGAAAGACTCTGGGTATCAAAGTGTCTGGGCCTTCTCCACCGAATCCGGTCACCAGTTTCGGGCATTTCGGTTTCGACGACGCGCTGATCAAGTCGATCAGGAAGAACGAGTACACCCAACCCACGCCCATTCAAGCACAAGCTGTTCCTGCCGCACTCAGCGGCAGGGACATTATTGGTATAGCAAAGACTGGCAGCGGTAAAACGGCTGCGTTTATTTGGCCCATGTTGGTTCACATTATGGATCAGCGGGAGTTGAAGGCCGGCGACGGACCCATCGGATTGATTCTCGCTCCGACGAGAGAGCTGTCCCAACAGGTATTAGTTGTTCGCAATTACTCTAGGTTCTTATAAACCGATCGCTGGAGTTGTCTTGAACTGTTCCTTGCTGCTCATAGATATATCAAGAGGCGAGAAAGTTCGGCAAAGTATACAATATTCAAGTGTGCTGCTGCTATGGAGGCGGCAGCAAGTGGGAGCAGAGCAAAGCGTTGGAAGGGGGTGCGGAAATAGTGGTCGCTACGCCCGGCAGAATGATAGACTTAGTTAAAATGAAGGCAACGAATCTGACCAGAGTCTCATTCCTCGTGTTGGACGAAGCCGACCGGATGTTCGACATGGGTTTCGGTAAATATCATTGAGAAGGTAGGACGGTGGATATTTTCTAATCGATTACCATTATAGAACCGCAGGTGCGTTCTATCTGCAACCACGTTAGGCCCGACAGGCAAACGTTGTTGTTCAGCGCGACTTTTAAAAAGAGGGTGGAAAAGCTTGCAAGAGATGTTTTAACGGACCCGGTCAGAATAGTCCAAGGCGATGTCGGCGAAGCGAATGCCGACGTCACTCAGCATGTGATAGTCTTTAATAATAATCCAATCGGCAAGTGGACTTGGTTGTTGCAGAACTTAGTGGAATTTCTGAGCGCCGGTAGTCTGCTGATCTTCGTAACGAAAAAGGTTCGAATCGATCTCGCCGTTGTATTCCAGTAACGTTTTCAAAGCATTTTGAAAACCTTGGTTTTGCAGTTGAACGCTGAAGAGCTCGCGAACAATCTTAAGTTAAAAGAATTCGATGTTTTACTGCTCCACGGTGACATGGATCAGATCGAGAGGAACAAAGTGATCACAGCTTTCAAGAAGAAAGATGTCAGCACGTTGGTGGCTACCGATGTCGCTGGTGATTATATCATTGCGTTGCAACTTTTAGTTGTTATACCAATGCGGTAAAATGATTTTGTTTTTCTTAGCCCGCGGTTTGGACATTCCACATATCAAAACGGTCGTGAATTACGACGTGGCGCGAGACATAGACACCCACACGCACAGAATAGGTAGAACCGGCCGAGCCGGCGAGAAGGGCACTGCTTATACGCTCGTCACGGAGAAGGACAAAGAGTTCGCTGGTCACTTGGTTCGAAACTTGGAGGGAGCGAATCAGGAGGTACCAAAGAGTCTGATGGATCTTGCGATGCAGAGCGCTTGGTTCCGGAAGTCTAGGTTCAAGGGCGGTAAAGGAAAAAGTTTGAACGTCGGAGGGGCTGGACTTGGGTTCAGGGGTCGACCGGACGCGTCTCCGACTTCGGTATTTATTTGAAGCGTTATAGCGTTTCTTCGATCCCAGAGGAGATGTTTCTGATTTGTTCGCGCGGTTCCAGAGCGGGGGTTCTTCGTCGCAAGGCTCGAAAGACATAAGCGAGGTTGTGAAAAAGTTGGAAAGGCACGGGCCCGGTAGCGATCGTTTGTCCGCAATGAAAGCCGCTTTCCGCAGTCAATACAATTCTCAGGTGAGTTCCCGCGATCTTCGGGAACAGAGATAGATTATAGGAAGAGATACATGGCCGATGATCTCTGATTTCAGTTCCGGGCATCGTCGGATCACACGTGGGAACAAACTATAACTCCGCCTTCTGTGATAATGCCACCACCGCCGCCGGTCCCACCGAAACCAAATGCGGAGCAATCGCGAAATCAGGAGAACCAAGCTGCAAACGCGACCGGAGAGAGGAGAAGAGTGAGAAAGAGTCGATGGGAATAATCGGACGCCCGTCAGTCCTCGATTATTTTGTGTATACTGCTATACTGCGATAATATGCTAAGAATCGACGATACCGAATTGTTTTATATTATATCAAAATTTAATTTTACCAATTCCCGTATTGTCGTGCATCTTCATCATCCAAGCTCTCACCCTCTCTCCTTCCAGTCTGTTTCTGATGCCTCACCGATCTCCTTGTCGAGAATCGCAACAGCGCGTAATGGTCAACGAGATGAGTTTTTATTCAGATATCCTCGATACAAAAGTTTGAACGGTCATTCGTACTCCCGAACGAATGAAACGATCGGTTCTTCTAACCAGGTCCTAAGTTCTAAGGAATAATGCAATTAAATCTTTCTTCGTTACATGTATGCCGATAGCGATAGAGCGATAGAATTAGTATAGGCAAGGTTGTATCGTAAGAAGATAATCTCGCGAGTGAGCAATTCTCCCGAACACGAGCCTCGTCTCGCGTTTTCTCGTTCCTCGTTGGTCAATTACGGTTAACACAGTGTCTCGTTACAACGGGATAGAAAGTGTCTTTTTCGCAATGAAAAACCAAGCACACGTTCTGCACTCGCGCATGTTTACGCAACGGACACGCGTTCGTTCAGCTCGCAGTTTCCTCCGAATGAATCACGTTGCAATTATCCTCGTAAAGAAATCGCGACTCTACCGGTATCCGTCGGTCTTTCTCATAATTGTACCGTTGCCTTCGAGTGCGATCGTTCTGCTGCCATTTCCATTGTCATCTCGTTCTCTCGGATTATCTTGTTCCCGGTCTCTCGGTCCCTCGAGACACCAGCGGAACGACAAAGATTTGCTCGATTATGGGAAGGCGGGCAAACTCTAGGTTCAGTCTTCGTTGCAGGGGAATTCTGCGTCTACGGGCTGATGCATTGCGGCATGGCGGGGCTGCTTTTCCTTCTAGTCTTCTCGCTCGGCTGAGCACCGTTCGTTTGACCGATAGACTTCGCAGTTTTGTTCGCGTCGCTGTTCTTGCTGAACTTCTCCATGGCTCTGCTGTAAGACCCCGTGCAAACTCGGCCCCAGAGCCGTTTGTCCTCCGCGGATTGTTTGCCTCGCCCCTCGTTCGAAGTTCTCGCGTCGTTCCTCTTCCGGAGCTTGCCAGTGGTGTCCTCCTTCTCCGAAGGAACCGGCTGCGTCTCCTCCCACGAGGCTCCCGTCACTTCTGATTGCATGCTGCAAGGTGTCTGGCAGCTGCTGTCGCTCGACATGGAACAAGACCTAACGATAGAGGCTGACGCGTCCAACTTCGTCTTGCTATTCTCCTCCTTGCGATACAAGCTCGTCGGTGGCTCGCTCCGTGCCCGAGAAGAATTCCCGAGCGACGCCTCCTGACTTTCGCAGCTTAAATTATCGTTCACGATTATCTTGGCGATCGACGTCCTCTTCCTCAAATTTTCCAGGTTCTCCTTCGGCGTGTATTGAGAACTGTCCACTCTTTGCAGGATATCCTTCAGATTTACGTTCGCGCACTCCGCGTTGTACGTCGGTCTCGACCGATCCTTTTCGATCGGCGCTTTTCGACTGTTCTTCCCGTTCGAGATCACGGACGACGTCTTCTTCGGCGTCGCGTTCCGAGACGCGTCTCTGGCGTGGCACGTCATTTCCGAAAATATGTAATTCGGCAGTCTTTCTTTCTGACAGGCCGAGCTCCCGAGGAACGGTCGGTCCACGAAAGTGGTCGCGGTCGCGTTCATTTGAGCACCTTTCACACACCGCTTGTACTTCTCGTCGATCGTGGTGTCCACGTTGTCCCGAACGTCCATGTTCTCCGTGAAAATAGAGTCGCCGTTGATCTCGATCGGTGGCAAGATCGGCCACCGGTTCTGGGTCGTCGTAGCGTCCTCCTTGTCGCTGCTCTGTATCGCGACTCGAACGATCGAGTTTTTCTCGTCGCTGCTTCCTTCCCCGGAAACAATCGTGGTCGTGTTCGCCTTGTCATTCATCTTCTCCGCAGCCTCGTCGTTCTCCTCGTCGTCTTCGTCGTCCTCGTTGCCCGAATCACGGTCGAACCTTTTCAGCAAGCCCTCGTTCTTCTCGTCCTTTTTCCTGAGCTCCTCCCAATTCTTCCGCGGCTTGTAGCTCGTCTTTCGCCGCACGATCTTGGTCTCCGTGATGTCGATGTCCGGGATAAAGAGCCTCAGAGCTTTCGTCCCGGTGGGGAATGTGACCTCGTTGATTCTCTTCTCAGTCATGATCGCTTCCAAGCTGGACTTCGAGGCCACCTCTTGGTGCTTGTTGAACGCGGAAACGAGCTGCGCTACGGTGTACTTTGGCTCCTCGGTCTCGGACTCCGTCGATCGGTCCTCTTTGTCGTCCGAAGTCGCGGAGTTGTTCGAATGGCTCGAGGCGTCCGAGTGCTGCCGCTGACAGGGATGTCTGCCGGCTATCAGATTCGGTTCCGGTTTACGATTCACGGCGCTCTCGTCGGAGTCTTCGGTCAGCGTGTCCGATTCGATGGACTTGAGAGAGTCGAAGTTCTCCTCGGACTCGTTCGGTTCGTTTCTGGCGTTGGCCGCGTCGTTCTCGATGGCTTCGATGTCGTCGGTCGTAGCACTGGTCATATTGGTCGTAATATCGGTTGTAGCAACAGTCGTGTCCGATGGCTCCAGCTCGAGCACGCTGTTGATTTCGTTGTCGTCGGGAAGTATCCTCGGTTCGGTCGAGTTCGTCAAGTCCAGGATATCGTTCGCGTCGCAGGCGGTCACGATCGATGCGTTCGATACGTTCGACGAGTTGGACGCGTCGATCTCAGCACCGAGGCGCTTAAAGATCGGCAGCATATCCTCGGTTTTGGCGCGCTGGTAGCTCTTCCGTCTTCGTCTGAGACACTCGAGGCTTCTGTATATATCCAAGACCCCTTGGGACTTGGACAACGATCTGAGCCCGTACAGTTTCTCGCGGGAATGGCTGATCACCGGGTTGATTATCATTCGCGTTTGCAACGAGTTCGAGGTTGCCGAGGGGTTTCCGTTCAGCAAACACGCCTGCGATTGGATTCGATTCAGGCTTCGTATTCGAGACAGGAGTCCTCGACTCGGCCCGTGATTCAGATTCGCCTGCGACCGGCTTTGAGCGCGACTCAGCAAGCCTTGCGTCTGCTCTTTGTTCAACAGGCAGCTCTGACTGGCGCAGCTCAAATTGGTCCTGGAGGAGTTCAAGCTGGTCCGCGACTCCGCCGGGCTCGGGAAACCTTCGCTACCCTCGAGACTAGATCGGCTTCCGGTCAGCCGGTGACTCAGGCACATCTCGCTTTGACTCAGCAGACAGTCCTGCAAGCTCTGGTCGCAATGATTCGGCTCGTGCGCGTCGCTCGACGACAGATTCGCTTGGCTGCTCGCCTGGCTCAAAAGAGCCGCTCGTCGCAGATTCTCGCGGCTGACAACCCGCTCCAGCAGGATCTCCCTCGATTTCGACAGGTATCGTCTCAGGTGGGGCGACGCTTGTGTGGGTGCGCCGCGCAACCAGTCGTGACGCAGGCATTGTTTCGCAGTCATCCGTGCACTGGAACCATCGCGAGAGATTCAACAATGAATAGACGCGTTCATTTGTTTGCTTACTTATTTATTTATTCAAGCGGGCAGAATGAACGCTAGGCAAACTTGGCGAAAAGCTGTGCTCTCATCGATTTCGATGATGTTCAAATATGTTAGAAATAGACTTCGGAGATTTACGGAAAATACAAATTTTGTCTTTATCAATTGCGAGAAATATAAACTAAACAGCAAGTTTTTTCCTTTTGGAATAACTTTAACAGATTGAAAATATTATATTGACATTTTTAAGCACTCTTGATGTGTCTATTATTGTAAATTGCAACGATCCAATTTTGCGATAGATGCATAAAATCGGCAGTCTCGTTATAAAACATGACATTTTGAACAACTTTCTTCGTTTAAAAAATTAACGGTCGATCTTAATAAATCAAACTTGTCGTCGAGTTTATCAGCGCACATACAGACAGACCTGGGTAAGAATATTTTAATTAAGAAATTCAACTATTTGCAAATACTGTTTCCCTCAACTGTGTTAGAACATGCTTCACTTGAAACAGTAATTTATTTCTGTATTAAATGATATACTATTTGAAAGACTTAATTTATTTTGCAAGTATACAATAACTACTTAAAATATATATTTTAGAATATGAACCTGAAATACTGAATCGAAATAAATATTTTACAGTTTTACAAACTGAAATACTTAACTGCAATAAATATTTTCTTTATTGTGTGCAAAATCAAACACTTGGATATTATTTCTATGAAATTTTCCAATCAAGTAACTAAGAGTATACTGAGCGAAATTTCCATAATTCCACCAAAAATTTTACCTGCTAAGTTTCTAACTATGTATTATATCACAGATTTAGAATTGAAATCTGTGTCTACATGTTTCTCCAAAGCCAATTCATTTCCAAACATTCCCTCTTTCAATAGTTTCCAATACTGTATTTTGTTTTAATTATTGTAATTTGGTAAAGTAATTTGGTAGTTTGTTGTAATTTGGTAAAATTTTCAAAAGAAATTACGTAAAACTTGATAACAAGAAAATTCAAACAGGAAATAAAAAATGAAACTGTTATTTATTAACAGTTCGCTAATGATGTTAGGTCATTTCTGACAATAAAAACTTTTACATTTTTTCCGTAATGTCCGAAGTATACTAATTTGGGTCAAACGTGACTCGGCACTGTCTTCCGACCGTTAATCCGACTGTTAAAAATTGTATTCAGAAAACAACATTGCCTCAACTGTAGCCAACAACGATGCATCGTTGTTCAGCATTAAAATGCTTAAACATTTACATCCCATTGTCTTATCAGAGAGCGAAATGCAACAAGTGGTACCTTGGGTCCAGCACCAACAGCTTCGCGACGAAATCCTTCGCCTGCGCCGAAATATCCCCGAAGAGCTCCTCCGGAAAGTCCACCTCGCCCAGCGATATGTTCTGAAAGGTTTCCTGATCGGTTTCACCGCCGAAAGGAGAGAATCCCGTCAGGAGAACGTAGGTCGTCACGCCCAGGGACCTGAAACGACCGCGTCGATCGAGGGAATCGAAAGCAGGTTCGAGCAATATTTCTTTTCCTTCTCATACGTACCACATATCGGCCGCCAACGTGATCGGTTCGTAATGGAGTATCTCTGGCGCTGAAAAGCAAACAACGCTTGTACTTTGGCCTGCCCTACTCTTAGGATCCCGAAAACACCTAGGATTCTCGGTTGACCGACCTCTTTCGAGTCGGTGGTGACGCCATTCCCGGCGACGTAATTTTTATTTGGGAACGAAAATTGGCTATCCGGTGGGCGTCGATGATCGAAGACGGCCGAGCAACGCGTACGGTAGTCCCGGAGCGACAGCGGATTCGCCATAGTTTATTCCGAAGGATTTACAAAGCGGCGATAAAAGTCGAACTCGACGAGCTATCTCTAGGGAGGCTCCGGTCTTGGAGATACGATCGCGAGGAACGTTCTCGTTCGTTACGAAAAACGTCGCACTCGATTAACATATTCAACGATACGATCTCTCTATGCCGGCCGGATTATTCAACGAATCGATAGGATCAGCGAGAAGAATGTCGTGGATCAATTATATCGTTAACTGCGCAGCCTACGAACGATCGCGAAGCGCTTCCCGCGGAGGAAACTCTGTCCCTCGATTCGAAGGAGCTTCGGCGGTTCGAGGGAGCTCGATTCTCATTTCGATAGCCGGTCGATTAAATTAAGATTCGTGCGAGCGGTCGCAGAACACCGCGATGACGGCCATTGTAGTCCGCGAAGGGTTGGTACTTGCTAAATCGCAACAAAGGAGACGCTCGCGCCCGGCCCGAATAGGTTTATCGAAGCGGCTGCGCCGTTACCGGCAGCTCCGACAACAGCATCGCGCAATGAGGCTAACGCGTCAATTAATATCCATTATATTCGCGGACTCGCCGCGAAGGGGAGATCGTCAATTAGCGAGGCGAGATATCGATCGGTGGCGATTAAGCGGCGACCGAGAGCGCAAAGTGCCGACACACCTGTTTACGTCCGCGGGAGAGGCGCGTTCACGGCGCGGAGTAATGCGCGCGATACATCATCCAGATACCGGCAACGCGACGGTAATTTATATTTTTCAGAAGAGCGGTGATTTTGGTCGCGCGTATGCCGGAAGACAAAAGCGGCTCGTTTGTCCGACATGTGTTTCTCTCGGTCTGTTCTTGTTGGGTGCCGGGGGACGCGCGCGATTAAGCCGCAAGACCCGTAAAACGGAGCCGCGAAAAAAGAATAAGTCGGCAGGAATGAGGCTGTGCTTGCTTACCCACGTAATCCGGCGTCCCGAGGATCTCACGAACCTCCGTCCCCTCCAAGACCACCCTCGAGATCTCGAAGTCGCAGAGCTTCACCTCGCACTCCGGGAAGCTGCCCATCATCACTAAATTTTGCGGCTGGAACGTAAAGTAGCGGTGCACGGTCAGAGCGGTGCTCGCGATTCACGGGCACGTCGGCCGCGCTCGCCTTCCGACAGCAATTAGCGGCCATTAATTGAGTCGTTCATCGAGCTCGCCGAAGGCTCGGCTTTTTTCTTCCTTTAATTGAATTTCGATCGTAAATAAGGTACAAACGACCGGAACTCGAGGCAACCAGCCGCGGGCTCGTCGCGTTACCTTCGGCAATGAACGAAAACTGGGGTCGTTAAGAATTTTTATAAGGCCGATCACCGCTGCGCGGATCTCAATTATAAACAGGACCGTGGATCGAGCGACGACGATCGTCCAGTCTGGCAGCTTGTTATTAGGTCGCCTGACGTCGTTCACGCGGATTCTGCGAACTTTCCGTTGCCCGATATAAATATTCCCGCTGGGAATCGCCGATCGTGGACGGTTATCGCGAGTGCTTTTACGCGCAAACTGAAACCGCCGAGAGGACGTGCTCTGTGCCAGAGAAACATCGCACGTTGCGTTGTCCTAGGGTCAGAAATCGATAGATTGACTCCTCCGTCGATAGGGCCAGAATTTACGAATGTGTTGTACGCGGTATTGCTGAGGTAAGGTAGAAAGCAGCGTGTTTAGCACTAGAACTACCAATTTTTTCTTTTAGAGTTCCTGATACTATAAAAATATTTCTAGGAGAATCGTTTGGCTATACTTCTTTATTGAAGTATATATTATGAAATTCAGCGTCGACAATCGAGTAAAAGAAATTGAATTAATTAAACCGAAACTAGAAAATTAAAATTGGTCATAGTGGGTGATATTAGAACTCTTTTGCATTCGAAACATCCTAGTCAAATCCAGTTTGTTTGAATATATTACATTGAAAATGAATTTTTAAAATTGGTTAAATGATTCTATGTTAAAAATTGAATAGTATACTGGGTGGTTTATGTAACTTGTGCACCGTCTGCAGCTTCCTCCTGCAAAATTGCGTGGTTTAAAGAGGCATAGCGTGTAGTGCATTTATCTTTTTACAGATGGAGCCGATTTGGAGGTCAAATTTCTTTTCTTGAATGAAATACTATATTTTTTATATCAGAATATGGAAGAATATCGAACTCTGAGTAAGAAAGTATCGACCTTTATTAGCCCCACTTTCCGCTGACATGCAGATATCCGTGATCCGCAAAATTACTCGTTAACTATTAGGTTTAGGGCTAATAAAGATCAATACTCTTTTACTTAAAATTCGATATTCTTCTATATTTTCATATAAAAAATATAGTATTCCATTTAAGAAAAAAAAAGTTGACATTGAAATCTCCAGAACTCCACCCATAAAAAAATAAATGCATATGAACTACATTATGAACTTTAGTTACAAATTTCGTCCGAAACGCCGTCGATCGAACGCGGCGTGTTATCGCCGCAGTCGCAGAATGCGCGGTTCGTCCGCAGAAACATCGCGAGCATTTACATAAACACGGCAGATGCTGTTACGATAAATTCAAGCGCGAACGGGGAATAGAATAGAATATTAAGTTTCCCGGTGAACGCGCGCGATCTTCGCAGCGATCTTTGCTGCGCAGCTGTGCACTCCGCGACGAGATTATTTTTCCAGATAGAGGACAGCGTTTCGGACGAGAGAGCCGCACATTTTCGCGAGCTCTTTCGGTCCTCGAATTCGAACGCGACGGTCGCGTTACGCAAGGGACACGGGCACGGAGAAGAGAAGAAACGACAGTGCATTCGCTCCGGTAGAATCTTCCTGGCTCGAGCGCCGAGAGGTCCTTGGAGATCGGCGCGTGGGCGAATCTGAATATTCAAAGTTTCTCTCGGTAGTCCCGTCACGTTGCGCGACGCCACGCGGCTGATAAATCATGACAAAAGACGTAAAAATAATTCTTGGCTCGTTAGGCCCGTGGAGACGCGCAATTCCGCGCGGGTGGCCATTATGTCGGCCGACGAACGGTTCTCGTTCTTTATTTCGACGGACACACCATTCGTCGATCGTGGCTAAACAACTCGGAAGGATATCGCCGTGGTCCTCGCGATCGGATACTCGACGACGGACTCGACCCGCTGGCCAAACAACGGCGTGGGCCGAAACATCATGTAACGCGACGGGAAGCTACGTCCTCTTCGGACCGGGCCGTTTACATCGTGAAGAGACTTTCAAGAATCGTTTCGACGCGGCGCACGCACAGTGGGCCCGAACGCCGAAACGCTGGTCAAGCATTGGAAACGTTATTTGAAACGATTTATATTACGGTCTTCAAGGTCGCGGATCATAAATATGATGTCAGATTAATGTTTTGATCGACTGTTGCGGTTATTACCATCATTATTATTCTTATTGTTATTATTACGCACTCGTACTCGAGTACTCACTGTTACAGAAGAGACTCTCTTATCCGAATGTTTATTTTTGTAATATCCTGATGTCGGATATTTTATTATCTAAACATTTCATTCAAGTTCTTTACTAGGCGATAATTTATCTAAATGATACAATGATTGGATAATGCAACGTTTGGATACTAGGATATTGTAAAAATAAATGTAGAACAGGGTCCATTCTGTTTACACAAGAAATAAATTGAATTAGACCTTTTGCTAATAACGAATAGATCCTTTAATAAAATAGTAAATTTCGAGATTTTTAATATTGAAGTTAAATTTTTATCGGCAAGCGTTATCAGTCATAAAATAATAAAGTTTGTTTCTATTGCATTGTTATCATGGAAAAGATAGGATAAGCGAACACGAGATATTTCATGATAGTGTCGTAGATACACCTATCCGGAATTACTTTGCGTGCAAAATAAGCATTAAGACACGATCAACAAATGCGTTAACAGTAAAAAAAATCAGTAAAATTAATTTTTTCATAGAATCAGTTGTTTTAATCTGTGTATGTTCTCGTGCTGTGGAAATAGAACTACGAATTGCTATATTTTTCTTTTTAAATCCGAAAAGTATCATTTGCAATAACAAAAGCTGCTTCAAATTACAAAGTTTACATAGATCAATTGTTTAACAAAAGTTTAAAGTTTGTATAACATTTCGAACAATTCGAATCAATGAAAGACAAATTAAAGTTTTGTTTCAACTTTTAAGTTCAGTGATAATTCTTTTTCGTTAATTTTGATTGTGGCATATATTTTGAAGTATTATCTGACGACACTACGATTTATTTAACACTAAATTCTCCAAACTTTGGAGACTCTTTCATGAAAAATGCTCGAATAAGTTACATTTCTGGAACAAGTTTTCTAATAAAAACTTTAGAAAATCTAAATAAATTCGACTTTCTCACTTTTATGAAACCATGCACGCCAATTACTATTACTGCTTGTTAAACAGTGTTAAACTATTAGAATGTATAACAAGTCCGTTCTCCGACACCTAGGAAAATACAAGGAAAATTACACGAATTCAAAGCGATAATGCAGGTGAGCTTTGAGAGTTCGTGTTGGTCTGCGTTTATGCAACTTAGCTTAAATAAAAGCTGGAAGTGTTTACTTTAAAACAGAGTAGATTAGATTGTAATAAAATGACGAGATCACCTTGAAAAATTAAAGGAAATCGATCTTTGACATCATAGGGTTTGCAAGATTGAAAAGGGACAGTTCGGATGGATTGTAAGAGACGTTCCTGTAGTGCCATTTCTATGAAACTCAGCTTAAACAAAAGCTGGAAGCGCCTGCTTTAAGGTGGGATACATTAGATTGCAATAAAACGATTAGATCATTTTGTAAAATTGAAAGGAATCGACCTTTAACATTGTGGGATTTACCAAATTTAAAAGGGTCAATTCGGATGGATTTTAAGAGGATTTTTTAAATATTTAACTAATCTACTGATTAGTAGACCGAATATTTTGTTACAAGAAAACACAAACGAATTGATTACACAACCAAACATATTCGTTACTTGGAAAAATGAAGCGTTGCCCAGCATTTCGGCGTTTCGGGCCACTGTGCGTCGCGGCGTTACCTCGGCGCGTTAACAGAGCCCTTTTAAGCGCTCTCAGAACGAGCCGAGGCGTTACATTAAATTGCCCCTCCTCCACCCGTTTCAGTAAATGTCGGCCGAGACACCCAGAGGTGCTCCAGTTACGGCGAACAGGTTGGCCGCTCGTGTCCACGGGGACGCGGACAGAGCTAATGATTCATCGAGTGCGAGCTGCCGAGTAGACCAGAATGCGATTGCACGTTCGCGAGATGTACGTGGGAGTTGCATTTTATTCCGTCTTTCCGACGAGCCGGCCAAACGTTCCAGGAAACGAACGGTGGTCCCTAACGCCGCCGAGAACGGTGTCTCGTCGCTGCGCGATGCCTTCCTTTCTCTTTCGCGGGATTTTCGCGAGTTATCAGCGGCTGCTCCAGTTATGGCGGTCCGGTACACGTACGCAAGTACCGAGGAGATAGGGACCAGGTGTGATTCACCGACGGAGCCGGGGCGTGGTCGTTGCGACGAGCGTGGGGTACCATTGCGTTCTCTTTTTCTTCCACCCTGGACGCTCGTCCCGGAGCGCATTTTTCCGATTCCCTCGGAATCGGTCGGATCTCGGGACTTTCGAATTCGTCGAGCACTGGAAAGCTGGGAGAACCTGGGAGGCCGCGTTACCAGCCCGACGGGACTCGCAACGCCGGGCAATGCTGATAATTGCATTGATTCGGCGCGGCGGCGGTGGATACCGAGAGGTGCAGCTGCACGCACACTCTCGCTTCGTCTCGCATCGCGCGACGCGGCGTCGAGTGCATCGCTTGCATCGCTTGCATCGCATGCATCGCGTCCCGCAACCCGCGGCCGTCCTCCACGGTCCCCGGTACGCGCCCCACTATATCCAAATACGGTGGTCGAGTGTTTATGGAGCGCGAGAATAATGTAAGTAAGTACTCGCGAGCGAGCGGTGCAGCGATTCCTCCGATTCCTCCGCGCAGGGTTGTACGATTCTCGATTACAAAAACCGAAATCGCGGCGGAGAGAGATAGCCTCCGAAATGACTGCGCCGTGTTGTCCGGCGAAGGCGACACACGAGATAGGTTTATTTTCTGGAAAGGAACAGCTCTTTGAGCGGCGCCGGATTTACAACGTTCCGGCGACGACAAATTCGCGCGGGCCTCCAACGAAAGTAAATCGACCGCGCGAGAGGAAGATACGTCGGACACGGATTTACGACGGGACGGGTTTAAGGTTCCGTTCGAGCGATTCTTAATCGGCGAGAGCCCGCCGATCTTCTCCTTTTTTCACCGATCGTAAGTTCCGAGGAAGGTGACGGTCGAACATGTCGCGCGCAGTTTATATCGGTATTTACGCTGGTAACACAGGCGGTGGTTCCGAGACGCGGAGCCGCGTCGCGAGGCAATCGAATTCGAAACGGCCGACTAAGTAAATAACCGGCCGTGATCGAACCGCGACACACGATTTACGGAGTGTACACGGCGCCACGGAGAAAAATCGGCACGCGTTGCGGAACGGCTTCGCGAAGGATGTTTCCTCGGCCGCGGACAGCTCGTCGACCTTTCGCGAATTTCTCGCGGATCCTTTTATCCGTGACGAGAAATCGGATGAGCTCGGAATTCGCCTGGCCGCCGCGTCGCGAACCGTCATGGTCGAGGACATAAACCGTCGTCGCTCCGTCCTTTTTCCTGATCGCCGGTCACAATCGACTTCGCCGTTCCAAGCACATTTAATTGAAATTTATATAGCTCCGCGCGTTATCCGCGCTTCGGCTCGCTTTGTCGGACAAAAATGTCGCTGCCGCCGCGAAAAAGTAGTCGCGTAACGAGCCCCGCGATCGATAGTCGAATCGTTCGACGGTCCGCCGCGGAACTCTTAATTACACCGGTCGCGAGCGCGATGCTTTACGGTCGCGACGCGTAACGTCGACCGGGAAGCCCCACGGGAACATCGCGGACGGAAAGACCGGTCGTTATTGCCGGTTGAAGAAGACGGTTGCCTCGGCAAGATGGAGCGAGACGGGGCGAAGCAGGACGAGAGAACCGGCGCACAGTGGTCCGGTTTGAAGAATTCAGTGATATATGACGAAAAAGTCAACTTTTCCAAATTGATAATTATACAATTTGTATTGCTTTATGCAGATCTATAGATCTCAGAAATGGAGAAATTAATGGAATAAATATTGTAGTATCTATGAATATTTAAAGTTGACCGTTTTGAGAGTAGAATATTTCGCCTGACGGAACTCCTCGCATTCTTCGAGACGTCCTGGTCATTGTGTTCCATATCTTCGCTCAGTCTTTTTATATTATAAAGATCATAACTTGTTAATAAGAAATTATATATTTTTTAGTCATTACTAACAATAATATATAAAAAAGTAACATTGATTGATACCTGACAAATTTTAAAAAATTCTCCACATTTGAGGCAGGATAACTTTTGAACTGCAATAATCTCCGTGTTCTAGCGATAAAGAATATTTTCTATACAGCTCGCTTTAAATAACTATGAAAAGTTGATGCTCCTATAGAAACCAGTTTGGAAATTATAATTGTTTAAAGACGACCGCGTCACGCGTCGCTCGACCGCGGGTATTCCACAAAACGTGTTCCATAAAACGTTACACGAATGAAATATAAATATGAAATACACGTTTAGAAAGTAAAAAATAGTTTTTATAACTACATTTAAACAATCTTTTGTTTAATCGAAAATAGTAATGAAAATTAATTGAATTTATTGTTTAACAAATACAAAAGATATTTAATCATCAGTAGCTAAAAGATGCTATTTTTCAATTATCCTTAGCGAAAATTTCGTTGTAATTTGTAGAAATAAAATCACTAAAAATAATTAAAAAATAGTACTTTCTAGGTACTGATAATTACAAATTTCTTGCATTTCTCAGACAATAAAAAGTCACTGCTATTTTCGATGAAACAAAAAAATTGTTTAAATGTAATTATACAAACTACTTTTTGCTTCCTAAATATGTATTTCATATTTATATCTCATACGTGTAAAGTTTTATGGAACACGTTTTGTGGAAACATGCGTGACACGTTCGTCTACATTAGCATATAATAATTTGACAAAATCTGACATCGCTACACGGGAATATTTTGACTTTATATTTTTGCCCCACGTGGCCGCACGGTGAAAATGCGGGACACCGGCTTGCTGGGACGACACGCGGCGAGCCGTCTTGTACGGAACGTTTTTTCGCGAAGACGACTCGCGTCTCATCTGCTAAAAGGTGTTTATGTTTCCGCGATCGGCAGAATAAATGGTGCGCGTGCGTCGGGAGGCCGCAATAAATTGCCCGGGAACGAGGCAGAACAGGGGCGAGCAACGCGCGTCGTCGTTTCCAGTCGGATCCGAGAAGTTCACGGAGTTCTTTCGACACTCTTGACGTGTCGCGAGGTTTCCGGAGGTGCGAGGAGGACTCGATCGCCGGCCCGGGTATCTCTTCTTTGTCCGGCCGGGACGTAAAAGGCGATTCCAATTTGTTTGTCGAGCATGTTTATCGCGGAATCGCCTTGGTCGGCCGGAACGATCGCAATTAAAGCTCCTCCTCGGCGATCGCGGACCGGCGAGCACTTCTGCCCGTCCTCGCGCGAACGAAAAATCATCGGCATCGCCGTGGAAAATCAGCTCTCGCGGCACTCTCGAAACCGACGTCGGTTCAACGCGCGGCGACCGCGTCGAGCTTTATGGCGGAAAAAGGAGCCGATTCGTCATCTAGACGACTTATTTTTAGACGCGAGCGTTCTCCAGGTATTCGGAGCTCGATTGAAACTCCGTGGATTTCTAGGATTCGCTTACATAGAAGGCCGCGTTAATTGACGCGTAACACCCGTTTCACGCGAAGATACCTGCGTCGCGATGCACGCGAATGCGGTACAGCTATTTATTATCCTTATTATTATTATCCTTTCTATTATTATTATTATTATTGCTATTATTATTTGATAGACACAATAGTCTATACATAGGATCAGAGCATTATACGCATTACGTGCTCGCATTGCTGATCGAATTATGTACTTGATGTTTAGAGGTTTATAGGGAACCGGTAAAAAGATCGACGTTGCCGTCTAGTGTGCGTGAAAAGCTGCCGTGATCCGATTCGTCGGATTACGTAGGCCGTATTTAGATTTAACCATGTATACACAGAAGCACGATCTAGATCTAAGCGTTGCTGCCGGTGCGTAGAAATTGATCTGTCCAACCAATATGATCATTAATCAAATTAAAGATAAAACTTTGATCTGCAATTTTTCTAAGCTCTGACAATGTGCACAAGTTAATCGCATTGAGTATTGTGGCGTAGGATGAATATTCCAGTTTTTCGTACCTGTCCCAATTTCCGTACTCACAGATCGAAAACTTATTGAAAACGAAAATTTTCGAATACAAATCGGTGATCTATATTTCTTTCTATTATGTTTACTTGTCAACGTGTAAGATTCAACTTACATGTAAGACTTGTCTTGTTCTATACGCTTTTAATTCGGGGGCACGATAATTGGGACAACTACCCTGTGATCGTTAAACGCCATAGAACGGCCAGATTTATGCGCAGAAAATCTTCGCGTGAAACGTAATGCGAACATTGCCGAGTACCGACTCCGAATCGAGTCGATTCTGTTCGGATTCCGTCGCGGGACTCGTGGGTGTCCGGCGAGGAACTGCTAAATCGTCGAAAGCCGAGCGTTTTCGAATTTGCCGCGCGAGAGAAGCGAGAAGCGTCTCGCGGCGGACAGAGTCGGTTCCGGGATCCGCATACACGAGAACCGCGGCAAGTTTGCGTCGACCTTTTATGGGTTGAACTTACCTTGATGTCCAAATGGGCAATATTTCTCTCGTGGAGGTAGGCAAGTCCTTCTACTAGCTGTCTGACAAAGTGCACCACGTCACCTTCGAGGGGCACCAAATCGCCGTCGATGAGCGTCTGCAGATCGCCACCTGGAGCGCTGAAACGATACAATTCCGAGATTTCTCGTGTCGTCCCGTTATTTCCATCGCCGGGCGCGTCCGTCTTACTCACTATTCCATCACCAGGATGATCTCCTTGGGCGTCTCGTAGACGTCGTGCAGTCGAACGACCCGCGGCGATTGCGAGCAGAGCGAGAGCAGAGCGATCTCGTGTCTCAATTCGGCGCTGCAGTCCGCGTTGAATCTGTTCCTGGACGAGTATTTCGCGGCGTAGAGGATGCCGGTCGATCGCGACCTGCACCGGTACACTTTCGCCCATTGTCCGCTGCGAACAGAAATATATTTCCAGTCGGTCGGCGGATTGGACGGACGGCGCGGCGGCGGCGGCCATTGCCACGACGCGGTCGCATAAAAGACGAAAGCAACCACGAAATTTCGCTGACCGTCAGCGTGATTTTTACGATCGTAGCGGAGGATTCTGTGCGTCTCCTCGACAAGGTCGACGCCGCGGCGCCTCCGAAGGCTACGCCCGCAACACGAAGCGGCCGTTTTTACGCGCCTCTTGCCTCCGCGAGTATTTTCTACGTGTGCGCGTACGCCGGAGTTTATTACGCAAACGTCCCACGCGAGCACCAGGCTTCTTCTTCGTCGTTCTCGAAAGATCCGAAGTCGATCGCGGGGGGACCTCCTGGCCGATCTCGAGATCCATCGCGTCGCAACACGGCGCCGCGCCGGACGCGGCGGTGTCGACGTCCTGTGAACGTTCACGGACGAAACAAGATAACCGAGCCACTCGTAAAGAGTATCCGATAGCGCGTGCAATTAACTCGAGTCGTCGAATCGGCGAACGGACGGAGCGGCGAGCGGAGAACAGCCCGGTGTCCCTCACCCTCGCTCGCGCAAAAGTATTAGGTCGAGTCGCAAGTTTCTGCCGTTTGCAGTTCCTATTTTTTAAAAATAGAATAGATGGCTATGGTAGATGTGTATATCTAGGTAAATGTGTCAGTAAATGTGTTTTAAACAGGGTAAATATGTGACAGAAAAAGAAAATTTTTATATATAAATTGATACATCTCTCCGAAGCTTACATGTGATAGATCATCGATTTATTCAGAGTTTTCCAAAATTATTGCACCTCCTGGAAATCGTGGTTTCCTGACATCACTTCAAGTAACTTTTGCGAACGAAGCTCGGTTCCGTTCATTGGCTCTGCCGCTTCGCGCCAGCTGATCTCGCCTCTGATTGGTCACAGTTTTTCGCTAATAACTCGTAACCAAAGCCGCGGATTGCATTTTTGGTAAGAAAAAAGTTGCTTGAAGTGACCTCGGGAACACCTCAGTTTCCGGAAGTAACATATTTTTGAGGCACCCTGAATATCCGGGGGCACGGGAATTGAAACAGGCACAGAAACTAAGACATCTACCATATATTTGTGGACAAATAATTTCAGGATGATCAAAATTCAGACATCTGGTCAGTCATACGTCTAGAACGTGCTTGACCTTCAGGAGAAAAATTTCTTCTACGAAAGCAACGAAACGTGTCACAAAACATATAAGCATTCGCGGCACGAATCTATGACTCGATCTAATAATTACCACAAGACCGTCATAGGTCGTTGCGAAACGATTCCAGCGATCCTCGAAAAATTCTACGAAGCTGCGCGGCGGAGCTGTTGTCGAGGAGATCGGCGACAGTTGAAAGCGCGACCTCAGATCCGTCCGCGAGGTACCTAATGTATGAAAATTTATTGGCGTTGTTCCTGGCCATTTTGATCGACCCCCTCCCTTGCCGCCCCCGTGACATCGAGCAATTAACCGCCGCCGCACTCGATCCGAATTGCCATTCGTCGGATAAACGTTCGCTGGTCTACCGCGCGAGGGTCTCTTACGGCGCAACCGTTTTTGGTCCGCGAATGTGCTCGCTAACGAGCGCGGCCGAGCAAAAAGACCCGTTGAAAATTGCAAATTCGAAGCGGAACCGAGAACGAGATACAGGAAGGAGGCGGTTCCTCGCGCGGCGGCCGGCCGAGATGAAAACGGCGTCTTTGTGCTGTCGGTTAAATCCGCTTCATTAAGGATGCAAAGTCACCGAGGGCGGCAATCGCAACTGCGATATCGAGCGCCGAAAGAGGATTATCGCGCTGCCGCTGCTCGATACCGGCGTTATTGAACCTTCCATTAACGTATCGGAGCGCAGTCGGTACACGGAACCGCGGCGCAGGGAATATCGGTCCCGAGGACTTACTTTGCGAACGGCTTCGGGTCGATCTCGTAATGCTCCGAAATGGGGCCCGTCTTGACCACCCTGGCGAGTTGCGTCTCCTGCACGAGCACCAAGCCTTCCTTCACGTGCTTCTCGCTCCACTGTACTCTGCACCGGCCCCTGCACCGATCCTCGTTCCCGATCCTGTCGTTCCCGCGTTTCGCCTTCGCGTTCACGCACTTGCCCGACGAGGCCTGCAGACTCCGTCGCTGGGGTCGAGGGGAGGTTTTCCTCGTGGACGACATCGTCGGCGTCTGGTGGTTCGGCTGGTAGATCATATTCGGCTATCCGAGCGCCCGTGGGTCCGTTCGAGAGGCTGTCAGCGAACGCGACCGATCACATCGGAACGAGCAACTCCGTGGGCATCGACGGAGGGTCCCAGCAGATTTCTCGCAGATTTCTTACAGATTTCTCGCGGGTTTCTTTGAGGATCGATCTCGCTCCCGTTCTCGCTGGACGACGACGGTCGACTCGAGATCCTCGGGGAGAGTAGCGTGGTTCGTCAGAAGCTCGTCGGTCGGAGAAACAACGCGTCGCTGCTCGGTTCGGTCCGCTCGCTCGAAAATGCGGGCGACGATGTTCGCATCTCGAGGCGATCGCCGCTCTTTCGAAGAGGTCCGCGAGCCTGACGGTCGAGTGCCGCGACTGAAACTGGCCACGAGAGACCACACGCTCCGGCTTCGGCTCCGTTTCAACTCGCGCTCCTCTTTTCTTTCTTGCCGCGGAGTCGCTGGACCATAGACTACCGTTCGTCTCGTTTTCTCCTCGGTGTCCACCTTGCTCTCGCTCGTCCCTCCGACCTCTCTCGCCTCCTCCAGCCAAGGAGCAGCGTCGCGCCGTGTCTCCTCTTGCCGATCTCGCTCGTGTCTCGTGTCCCACTCCTTCTCGAATCGAGAGTGGACACGAGGCGAGCACGGTCGTCGTTGTTGTTGCTGCTGCTGCTGCTGCTGCTGCCGCTGCTGCTCTTGCTGCCATAGCTGCCATAGCTGGTTTCAGCGGTGTTTATGGCGGCGGCGGTGGTGTTGGTGCACGCCGAACACCGCTGCATCTCGGACGTAGGTGGTATGCGGTCGAGAACGCGTCGCGATCGCGGCATAGACGCGCCGCGTTGCACCACTGCCCCGCTACACCGCGCGCCGAAGCTGGTGCATCGGACCTACACCTCCCCCCTCCCCTAAAGTATTAGGATACCTGCTTGTTTAGGAGAAACAGTAATATTTTGGTCTGCAAGGTGATATCTGCAAGTATGCAAAATGGCATTGTATTGTCGAAAGTACGTATTAAGTTATAAGTTTTTGTCGCTTGTGCAATTAGTTTATCCATTTGTTGCATTTTTTTCGTTGAAAACGTATCTTCAGTTTATTTTGCATTCTTCACTCGATACGACATGCATCGATTTGCGATATGATTTTTTAACCTATTGTTCTACGATGTTGTGTCGGACTCGTCATGGAGATTCTGAACAGAAACTAATAAATATGTATATACTTATTTAGTTCGTTTAAAGCGAAATAATGTTCTATATTGTTGTTCTTAATGTGCAACCATTGAGGAATATATGGGCACACAATAGTCGCCAATCTTTTTGTTCTTCTAGGAAATAGTGAACTACAAAGAAATTCTAATTGCTGCTATAGTGCAAGCGGTTAGTACGTGGAACATACTAACAAATGCTTGGGCCAAAGAGTATCAGAAATAATCGAGGAGCTAATAAAACGGATGTCGGAATCAGTCCGTTGTAATTAAAAAACGCGGTGGATATATCAGTGAAAAGAACATTTAATTTTTTTTATAAAATTGACATTATTTTTATTATAACGTAATATATATATATACATTGGTGTGCATAATTATAGTAATTTTACATTGTTACCAATACCTAAACGAAAACTTAAGAAATCGTATTTGTATATTTCTATTTTCTATTATTTCTAATATAATACAAATATAATATAATAAAAATATAATGCAAATATATTAAGTGTTTTTTTTTGAAATATACAAGATGTTTCAATTAAAGGAAACAGTGCTGTGAATAATTAGAAACTCAAAGTAACTTCTACATTTTTACTGATATTTAAACAAAAACCAAAAAGAACTATATTTGTATATTTTTATTGTAATATAATACAGAAATATGCAAATCTGATGTTTGAGTCTTATAACTTATAGACTCTGAGTCTATAATTATCCACTTGCAATTTAATACAATTAACTTTGAAATAAATCTAAAAAAAATTAAAACAATTTCTTATCGGTGATATCATATCGATGGTATGTTCTGTAGATGCCCTGATACTTATGCGTGTCCTGGGGACAGCAACGAGTTGCTTCCTTCCAGGTCCTATTCTCGCTGGCATATCCGTCCGCGTTGAGCGGACACGCGAGGATCGCGGATGCGAGAGATTTCGCTCTCCATTCTAGATCCCGCGTTGCGGTAGTAGAGCCAGATATGAACGGCAATATGTTAATGGACGCGTGGGGGTTTACCTTCGAGATCTCCATGCCCGATTATATCGCTTCTTGGAAACCAGTCTAAGCGTCGATCTCGATTCGAACGACGTACGAAGCTGCATCCCGTGCCAGGTGTCTTGCGCGATCGAGCGAAGCTTCGCTGGAAAACCGATTGCGTTCTCCAATCTGTTCTCGACGGCCGAAGATTAACAAGCACGTGGGAAACAGAGATTCCGTGTTCGCTCGTCGCCGCTATTACAGATCTCGACCGCAAAAACGACAAGGATGCTCGACCGTCCGTCAAAAGGCAACACAAAGGTCTTTCCTGATCGAGTCGTCTCTAAGGAGAAATCGATTAGAGAGGAAGAGAGTGAAAGAAAGAGAGAGAGAGAGAGAGAGAGAGAGAGAGAGAGACCATGCAGCCAACGCACGTTCCACTCGGTCTACCTGTTAGCGAGAAGAAATGACTTGTCGCCGCGAATTTTGCCAGGTCTCGGTCAGCCGATTACGCGGCGAGAACGATCTCTATCCGAGAGAGCGAGCTCTCGCGCGCACCTGCGGATTGCGAATTACGAATTCGTGGAAGATCGATCCCCGGAGTATCGGCTGTCGCGCAGCGAACCGTACGTGCAAGTATCCACGATACGGGACGAAGTCGTGAGGCGAGAGCGGTGACAAGCAATTAGTACCGACAATTAGTAACGACGCGTTCGAGTTGGATCGTGCCAAGGATAATTGCGCACTTATTCGCCGCGGCTCGTCTACTTTCAATGACGAACTGGCAAACACTTTTTTGCGGCACCCCGCGACGTTCACCTTCGTCGCGCGAAAGAAAATGTCCTCCCGCGGCGCTGGTCGGCTGCTAACGCGATAATAGAGTCCCACGAATAATCCCGAATGATCGAGGAAATTTAAACTGGATCCGCGCAGATAGATCCGCGCGAGCAGGATCCGTTGTAAATCCGATGAACCGATCGGTCCGCGAGGTCGTCTCTTTTCTCCCGTTCGAAATCAATTACCCGACGCGACGTCGATTCGACGTTCCCGTGCGCAACGCGGCAAATGATTTCTCTTTATAGGACTACCGGCAGGTGCAATAAATTCGATCCGCGCGTCATCGGGTGACTTTGATGGCTCGTTATTCGCGGCAACGTCCTCGAACGGATGCGATCTCGCGATCGAGCCGGTACGTCTCACTTCGTAGCGAATCTCAGCGGGATTGGATTCCAGCGAGGCGTCTCGGGTATATTACCCTGCCAGCTTTTCTTTTTAATCAACGCGCGAGAACAATGGCCGGGGACAACGACGCGGACACACGCGGTGTCTCGTCTCGGGTCTAGTCAGCGATCGCATTGTGGTCTCGCCAGAAAGCGTTTCATGGCCAAAATTCAATTTTTTAAATTTATAATATTGTATAAGTTTAGTTTGTTATAAACTGAGGACTCTTTCAAATGGAAGATGCTATTCGTTTTAGATGATCTTTGCCATGATATGGCCTCCTAAATAATAAAATTATACAGTTCAAAGTAAAATCGAACGTTTTACAAAGTAAATATAGAACATTATAACACAGGTTTTAACCCTTTGCCCTGTAATATCATGTTAGACTCGTTACGAAGATTTGGAACATGATCTACTAAATATGTATGTTATTTGCATTTTTCAAATCGAAGTTGAATTCTGGCATCTATCATTAATATTTAAACATTGATGTAAGGGTTGCCAGTAAGAATTTATTAATAACGAACAAAGGCTAATCAACGTAGTTAACTGGTGCACTGAATCTGATTCTGAAAATGACAATTGAAATTTTGACATGAGTTTTTAAATTAGTATGAGACCATTTTAATATGAAATCTTACAGAATTGCTAAGAAGAGGATATCAAGTATAGGTGCAACCTCTTACAATCAACAGTATTTAATTTCAATTATTTTAATCAATTATGTTAAGCAGTTAAGAGGTAAGCGCGCTCGTCACTGAATAAAGTTATTCATTATTCACTTTTCTACAAATTAAAATATCAAAATTTGCCAAAAGATATTCTTTTCATAACACACGCTGATTACCTTGTATTTTAAAATGTAACTAAAAAATATTTTTAATCGCATTCGAAGCTGTTTAAATCCAAAACATGTTTCCTAATTTACATTATTCCCATAATTTATTAAATCATATACGAATTAATAAATCCGATACGGTTACAATTACTTTGAAGAACGTTGTAGCAGTTTTTAGTAACGCCTCGGACTCGCCATTCGAATGCAAATTGTTCATATTTTTGACTCGATAATATTCTGGCTGGTTTCGAGGCGAATTCGGCGACTTCCTGCTACACTACGTACAGTCTTAAACCTTGAAACAATGCTAAAATAATTTTGATCGCGAGAGCGGATTCCCAGACCGCCGTGGATCGCTGAAACTCGTTAGGTCCACGAACCGAGTATTATTTGCACAACGAAGGAGGTACGCACGCACGCCAGCGTCCACGGAGAATGCAAATCACTGACTACCATAAAGGAGGGTATGATGTGTGAGGGGGGGCATGATGCACTGGTTGCTCGTAACGCGCGGCTCTCGCAGCACGCACGTGCAAGTTGGCCACGATTTACGATCCAAGAATTAGACACAATAGGAACGGCCGGCTCGCGTCTAATAACCAAGTTACGGCCATACTCGGCACTCGATTAATGCCCACTGTCTCGGCGTATCGCTCGAATTTGCAAGTTTCGCGTCCGAAAAGGCCTCGCTGCCACTTATCTCGGCCCATCGTTAGGCCATTTTTCTTTCCGAAAGCCTCGGAAGCCCCTTGATTGAAGCTTCCTCTACCCGTCGGCCTCGAGCGGCCCGAGGCAAAGAGATCTTGTCGCGTCCTAGGAAGTCCTGTATCGGGAAATTGTTTGGAACGGCCGACGAGAGGCGAGAGCGACTCGCGCGGCGCCTAGGAGTTGCCAAATCGACGGCCGTCGGACCCTGTTAGCGGCTCCCGAGGCCGAACGGGAGCGGTGCTCGCGTCTTCGGATCATAATTCGTTAATTAACGCGTAGGTCAAGGCGCAAATCGACGACCGCGACGGCTGGAAAGCAGCCAACCGGCCAACATTAAGCGGCCACCGACAAAAGCGGCGTTACCTCTAATTACAGGCCGCTGCGATTCCATCTTTGTGCGCGCTACTTTTGCGAAATCGGACGTGGCACGTCGATCGTCGGTAACGGCTGCCCTTGACCGATACCGAAATTCCACGTTCTTGGCTCCGGGAATCTCTGTCAGCCGGGTTTCGGCGATCTGGTTCGACTCCTCGACTTACCGTTTAGGTGCCGCGAACCGAAGAGGATCGTTGCGAGAGGCGAGCATCGGATCTCGTTGGAGCGCGGATTAGAATGGGATTAGCGGTGCGGAGCTTTTGTCTCGGCAGGAAATCTCGGCGGTGAATCATCGCTTCACCTGGCCGCTATTAATACTGCCGTCTATTTATAGGATGAAAAGAAAACCGACGTTCTTGGAAAACGTGGTTTCCCCGTGTATGGGAAAACTCGGATCCGACCGGCGCGAATTCCGCGCTGGCTAAGAGCGCTCGTTTCGCGATCGGTTTCGTTAGAGAGACCAACCATGGGTGTCGATTGTGATCTGCGGCATTTATTTCGCATGTTATTCAAATTAATACAGTATGACAGAAGTATTTACAGAAGGTTTTTGATAGCCATACATGCGCGATTGTTCTGATCGTAATTAACCTCGGTATTAATAACATTACAGCGATAACGTAATAGCGATGATAATAATAATAATAATAATAATAGCAATAATAATAATAATAATAATAATGATATTAATGATCATAATAATAATTATAATAATAAACATAAGAATAGTAATAATCATTGTGATATAATAATGATGATAGTTGAATAATTCGGAGAGCAAGGCGTGTACGAGTATGGAGGAGGTATTCGTCTAGATACCGTGCATAACCTCTATTATCCGAACCGCCGATATTTTATGTTTCAAACTTAGATTGTTCAATCTATGGCGGCCCACACGCAACATGACTTATATTGTACAGATCGGTCGGCGCTTAGTTTTACAATGCAACTAAGAATTCCTTCTGTCATCCGATTCCGTTCATGTTGTTCGGATCGATTCGGATAATCGAGTTTCTCTTATATATTTATATTCGACGGATCGAGGATGATCGCAGCTGTTCAGAGACACGGTGACGCGCTCCTACGAGACCTCGACGGACGAAATAAACGCCGCGGAGTCGTAACGCGATTGCGATCTAGATCGAACGAGTTCTAAATTAAATACGTTGTTGGAAAGAACAATCGAAGGAAAATAAATAACTACGAATTGGCCTCGAATCGGGCTGCGGTGAACCGACTCGCTCGGACACACGCCCTCCTCTACCGTAGTAGCAAAACTATAATATATTACAGGTCTCTATGGGTTTTCCTTTGATTCTCGAAGGCATTCATGGATTCACACGACCCCACGCACTCGCTCGTTCTCCCTGCTTCCCGCAGATTCATTCGCTCGTTTGTGCGCACACCCAGCGTACCGAACAGAATAAAACAGAACAGAACTGGTTTTCCGTCGTCGTTTCCGTCGCCGCGCGGGTGGACTCTCCGTGTGCGTCTCAGAATTTCAACAGACGAACGCTCGCAACAATGTTCCCGGCTAGAAGTCCATTGGCAGTCCCTCGATCCACGAGGCTCAAAACTCTACGAAGAGAAGAAACGGCCCGAAACGAATCGCCGCGACCGTGTTTCCCGAATTAATATTAATTAATATTTTCGGCAGTTCCGCGTGATCGTGTCTCCGAGGACGAGTCTTCCATGAGTCTTTGTTCCGTCTCTGTGCGCGTTCCCAAATAGCGTGTACGGGTAAATGGAAATATCCGAATCGTTTCTTTCGGTTACGACGCGCGATCCGTCGTTTCGTTCGCGTGCTCGTTTCACCTCCTCGAATCCTTCTCGTTCGTCGACGGAAAACCGATTCAAGGAGGAGAACGATGAGCAACGTGTATTGACTAGCATTCACGAAGCGCTCCCTTCGACCTACGAAGTTGGCACTTCACAAGATGTTTTGTTAAACGTTCGTCCTATCGCTTCGGCGACGCGGACGTTCGCAAAGCTAATGTGTCTCTCTCTCTCTCTCCCTCTCTCTCTTTCTCTTCCTCATTCTCTCCCTTTATACGTACACATGTATATGGATATTTATATTTCTATACGTTTGATTCACGGAGTGAAAAAGACCGCGATACGTGTGTGTTGTTATCGTTCGACGAGCGAGCAGTTGGGGCGGTTACATAGTCGCGAGTAAGACGCGTCTCCGGATATGTTTCTCATTGGCTAAATTAGTTCGATAAAAAATGGTTGATTCGTCGAGAAAGAGAGATATATTCTTCCGTGTGCGCTGCGACACAAGGGTCCCAAAGTTGCCGAGCAATACTTGTTTCGTTGTAGCCGGTAGAACTCGCGATTTCTAATTGATCTCTCCCGGGAGATGCTGTCGAACCAACGAGAAAAATTGGAGACGCCTAACGCCGGTTTAGGCTCTCAATTTCGATCGATCGATCGGCGCCGCGATCTGCGTGTGTCAGGGCTAAGGCACTGTGCGCGAACCGGAGCGGATTGTTCTCTGCTCGTTCGTCGAGGCGTTCCTCTCGCGGCAGAGAAACGGAAATTAGGCACTACGGTTTACTGTGTTAAAGGCACCGAAGTCATCGAAATTCGATTTCCGCGAGATCCGCTGCGAGCGAACCTCCAAGCAGTTCCCCGTGTCTAGGTCTACAACTCGAATATGGCTAGTTTTCGGCGAATCGTTTCGTCGACACCGAGTCGTACGCGAGATCTCTCCCGTTGATTTACTCGAGCGATCGGCCGCGCGACGATCTACTCTGGAATTCCGGACAGAGTCTGACATATGCCTGACATTTCTCGCTTGCGCAACGATCGGTTGCCTGAAATTCCGAGGTACGAGCAGCGACGCGCCCAACGTTTGGCGAGCGACTCGGTGCATCGAGCGTTGCAACTCGCGTTCCCATTTCGTTTTCTTTCAGCTCGAAAGGACGGCCGGTCAGTCTATCGGTAATGGCAGACAACGAGCTGCCAGATTATGCGCGTCTCGGTCTCTATCGCGTGCTGTATCGCTCCGTCGCGTCGTTCGAATCTCCGTCCACCTCGAACCGGATCTCTCGTATATACAACGTGGAACAACGATGTCCCATCCATTCTCCCGCGCTGTCTCAACCGAGACGAAACCGCCGGAACTCGATCGGAATATCTCTCGGCTATCCGAATATTTACAATCGCGCGTCGCGAACACGATCGGCACCCGCCACCCAGCCACCCACGCATACACGCGCATACATACAAAAACAGACACACGCATCTATTCACGTATTTACAAGCGTTTCCCGACGTACACCGGGTACAATCGATATTACAACGAGTCGAAACGGTAGGAACGACTCCTCTAGGAAGATTGGTTTTTCTCCGGAGAAACCTTTCGTCTTCCGCGTACTTTGGCACGGTCTCCGCCTACTCCCCGTTCCGTGGTTTCGATCGCGGGTCGCGTCGACTGGTTGTAACGCGTACCATCCGACTATACACTGTACACCGTCTGAGAACTATGTACAACGAGGCCTGAACCGATCCGGGACGAGTCGCTTGTCCCCGTCCTCCAGGATCTACGATGCCCCGTGGACCTGGAACCGGCGAATCCGTGCCTGCACCGACTCGCACTGCACTTCGCTGTACCTGGTGTACCTGCCGGCTCTGACCGGCTCGCGGATCACCACCAGATTACCGCCTCGTTCGCGGAGCGCCTCGAGTCCGGTTTTTCCGTGGACCGTGGGTGGACTCGAGAGCTTCGCGATCTTCGCGTTCGACGTTTCGGACGTGAACCGGCTGATTGCCTTGCTGACGACACCGTTGCACTCCCTGGGCCACGCCCTCGCGTGCTGCTGCTGCTGGTGGTTGTGGTGATGGTGATGATGCCTCTGCTCCCACCTGTCCGAGGAGGCATCGGTCGCCGCGAACGGGAAGCTCGCCCGACCCTGGCTCTTTCCGAACATCAGAAAATCCAGCGAGTCGTCCGAGTAGATGCTGCTCCGGTCGCTCGAGCTGTCCGTCGAGATCTCCGAGACGGTGTCGCTGCCGCTGTCGCTGCATTGCTGCTCCTCGCCTAGGATGAACACCGGCGTGCATTTGAACACTTCTCCGGCCGGCATCGTGTGCGTCGCCGTCGCTCTCCTCTGCGTGACCACGGTGGTGGTCACGGTGGCGGCGTTGCTCGCGACGCTCGTCCGCATGGACGAGGCGGGCTCGATTATCACGATCTCCGCGCCGGAAAATTTCTGCGCCAGCGAGTCCATGTTCCTCTTGAAGGTGTCCCTGCGGTCGGGGCTCAGGCCGAACCGGGTCGGCTTCGTCGACAGTTTCGATTTCGTGTACAGGTTCTCCGTGTGCGAGGAGACGGCCCTCGTCGCCGTTGTCGTCGTCGTCGTCGACTTCGTCTCTACGACCTGGTACACGTTCATGGTCGACGACCTCTGCGCGTGCTTGTCCGTGTCGTTCTTCGGCGCCGAGGATATCGCGCTCGATTGCTCCGTCGTCGTTCCGGTTTTCACCGGCGACTTTGTCTCCTGGGAGGACGCGGTCGTCTTCGCGACTATCTCCGTAGCCGACTGATCCAAGGCCGCGGACAGAGGCGGCTGGGGATCGTCGAACGTGCTGAACCACGAGTGCTGGAGGCATTCGGTGACTGTTAGGCGTTCACTGAAATAAAGAAGATCGATCAGACGCCGTTGGGGACTTCCGGCACCGACTGTCGGATCTCTCTTGTCTTTGGTAACGGTAACGAGTGGTTGCGCAACGCGGCCGAAGAGAAAGGACAGGAAACGACGCGACGCACAGTGCGACGGCTGACGTTCAAAAATGAAAAAGCCAATTTCTGTAATTTACTTCCATGAACACGACATGAGAACAGCGTAAGCTAGCGTCGCGAATGTCAGATGAAGCTGAGAAATTGGAGTAGAAGTCGAGAAAAGATATTGAAGCCAACGACACGTAGTTGCATCAATATCGTCGAAGTGAAATTTTGTTGTATAAATAAGTTATTTCGTTTGTTTATTTTCTGTAAACAATTTAAAAGTGTTTCACTTTAGTTGTTACATATACTTCAAAAGTTGTCGTATTTATAGTAATGGGAAAGTTATAGTTATTCATGCCACATTACATTTTTACAAACGATACATCAGTTTTGTTTATCTTTTTTTAACAATTAGTTCCCTCTATTTCCTTTAATTTGGTATACGTTTGATCTACTCTTGAGAGAGATTCTTCATGAAATATCTTTTTTTAAAATCTGTGATTGGTAACTAGACTGCGGATTTTTATGCAAAATAGAATTGTCCGCAAGAATTGCGAGAAATAAGGACTCAATAGCAAGTTTATTCTTTCATTAATCCTTTTAATAAATTAAAAATAATAGATTGACATTTTTAAATTCCTTTAATCTTTATAATTCCATGTAATAAATTGTGCTGAAGCATTGAATTTTGCTGACACAGAGCTTCCGATTTCTTGAAATAGTATCTCTGTCGAAGATTCTCATAACGACAATCATAATAATTAAAAATATATCATCACCGTAATTTATTTATGTATATTTCAAAATGTACATATTCCTCAATTATTATATTTCACATCAATATATGACCCATAAATTATGATGAAAAATTAAATTTATTGAATGTAAATATGATTAAGATATTAATAACGTTAAGACGTGACTGTTTCGAAGGAAAATTGATTGTGGATCATTTTTACCACGTGCTCGTTACACTGTGCGCTGCCGAGGGCAAGCAGGGGATTCAAAAGGAGCGGTGGAAGCGAGCGAGCGAAAAGGGAGCGAGCGCGATGCGGGCATACTCGCGACGATAAACCGCGCCCGCGACAAGATAAGTCGAACGTCGAGCTGGAAGGGCGCGATGGGGATATTCCGGATGGGGACTTCCTTCCAGCTGTCCGACTGGTGGACGATAAGGAAATCTACGAGTTTTTCAGCGGAACTCGTTCCGCGCGTCGACGTCCCTCTTCCCGTTTCGAAGAAAGTCGTCGCGCGCTGGAATGTCGATCGTTTCGCTTCCACGTAAGCGCGCCGTCGATGCAGGAAGTTGGACGATCTCGGGTTTCGAGAGTTCCCCGTCCCGAGGACGATCGAGGTGCACAAAATTCGGTATCCGCTTGCCGCCGCGAGCACCGAGAAGTTCGGTCGCGACATTATCGGAGAAGACGCTACCAAGAATTCCGACACTGCACAGTGATCCGGGAATTCGCTTTTCGTGGCTGAAATTATTTCAGCGTTGTTTCAAGGTTATAGTGTAGTAGTAGCTCGTTGAACTCATCGCGACACTGGCTATAATATCGTGAAGTCTATAATGTATATTAATGGTAAAAAATCGGCGCGACTTCAATTATTTACAACAAAAATAGTATTTCTCTTATTTTAATGAATTAAAATTTGCAGAAAAATAAGTACCGATGAACTTTTGTCTGGGACATTTTGTTGCTAGATTATTGAAAATGTGCAAAAAATCGATGGACATATACATAGTTGAAGATCTGAGAATAACTAAAAGCTAGCTTTTTAAAGCATTTTTTTTGAAGCTCTTCTTACAGTATACATGACACTTAAATATATTCGCTCACGCAAATTTATATTATTTATATTTGCCTTGTTTTTATATTTGTCTTGTCTCTTTTTATTTATGTTTCGATTTGCTCATCAAATTTGCTTCTCAGCACTACTTAAGGAATAAACTAAATTATTTATTCCCAGTTTCAATTTCAAAGTTTCAAGGTCTAATATTTCGAGTCTCGAGCTTTCACAGGTCTTTATTTGAGAGAACAAATTTATGCAGAAACATGAAAGTCTAAAGATTGAGTTGGGGTCATAAATTACCGCCTGCCGGACGGACCACTGTGCACTGGTTCGAATAATGCCTTCGAGGAAGCGTGTCGCGATCTACCGGGAACGTTTACGGCTACCTCGAAGCGAAAGAAGATAGGATGGGATAGGGAGCCGCATAGATCTCAGAAACATTGTTGGTCGGATCGCAGGCGTTAGCGTTATTTAGCTTCTAGGAACGAAAGCAATCCGTCGCGTTATGCGATGGACGCGCCGCCGTTGCATCGCTGCATTCCGATGACGGTGCCCGGACACGAACGTTCGTCGCGGCTGTCGCTCTCGTCGCGCCCGTTGCGTCGACCGATCGAGAAAAATGTCGATCGGGTTGCTTACTTTGGATCCTTGACCATCAGCTTGCGCATCAGATCCCGCGCATCCTCCGACACGTCCTCGAACAGGTCGTCGGGAAAGTCCAGTCGACATCGGCTGATGTTGCAGAACGTTTCCTGCTTCGTGTCACCGCCGAACGGGGAGCATCCCGTTAAGAGGACGTACAGCAGCACTCCGACGGACCACATATCGGTCGCCAGGCTGATCGGCTCGTAGTTTAAGACCTCGGGAGCTGAAACGGACCGTAACGCGAGATTCAATACGGAGCGAACGCGATCGAGCCGGTCGGTAGCAGATCGGTGGTTCGACGAGACTTTCTCGACCGTGGACATCGGTGTCGGGGCAGTATTGCTTACCAACATAATCTGGCGTTCCCAATATCTCTCGGATGTCCGCGCCGTGGCTGATGTACCGCGAGATCCCAAAGTCGCAGAGCTTCACGTCGCACTCGGGAAAATCGCCGGTGAGAACAAGGTTCTGGGGCTGCAAAGAGCAAGCAAGGATTTATTATAATAATAATAAATTCGTGATAATAATAATAATAGTTCAACGGGTTCGCACCCTTTACGCAACGTAAGAGAGTATTTTCAAGTACGTGAATGAAAAAAAGAACAACCTGTAAGATGTAAAGAAGATTTTACATTGTTAATGATATTTAAACACAACATCATATTTGTATATTTCTATATTAGACACAATAGAAAAGAGAAATATACAAATACGATATCTTGTTGTCTTTTAATTAAGTACAAAGGGTATCTGAGCTAAAGAAAGCCACGTTTATTCAAACAAAAACAAAAGAAAGAAACCATATTTGTATGTCCTATTTTCTATTATTTCTAATATTGAAATATATACAAATTTGACGTTTTTTCAGCTTTTGTTTAAATATCACTAAAAATGTAAAGGTTGCTTTGAATTTACGATTATTCCCATCACTGTATATGCAAAAGTCGGAATTAGTAGAGTTGTAGCAAAATTGTCTAAATTATTGTCTAAACCATTACATAGTAGCAGAAGTCTGCAAACACGTTTATAAAATCTGACATAGTTGCTGTACGAATGAGAACAGCGTAGGAAAAGAGTCTAATCACATCGAAAACTCGTTCACGTGAGTAATCATGCGGTTGATGCAATTTTGTTGACCATATGCAGCACGATGAAATTCGATAGAGCGGAAATTCGATAGAAACGATATATGGGATATTTTCTAATCTCTGACATACGTAATGTTGATAGGTTGACCAGATAACAGAACAGTATTCCAAATGGGAACGCGCTAACGAGCAATAAAGAATTCACACCGTGTTAACAATTTTTAAAATATTTACGCGTACCGTAAATGAAACCGAGCGATTCGTATGCGATACTAATGTCTAGACTGCGGATTTTTATGCAAAATAAAAATTGTAATTGTTAATTTCGAGATACAGGAACTACACAGACGTTAATTGCATTCCTAAACCCCTTGCACTGTGACTTATTTCACAGCTACGTGGATTAGCATTTGTGTGTTACTAATACATTCCTACGCCAGACGGAAGATTTATATTTATTATATGGCAATCCTTGCTTCACTGTTTAAATATTAATGAAAGTTAATTAAACGATGGTAAAATTTAATTGCAATTTAAGAGATGTGAGTAACATATATATTTAGCAGATTATGTTCCAAATCTTCAGAACGAGTCAGACACAATACTTTAAGTGGTTAATAATTGTAATGAGCTGACAGTAATACAATAATATTGTCAAATTGTTTAAACGTTCGTGTTACATTTGATCTACTCATTTCTGTCGCAAACGCGTAAAATCCGTAGTCTACTAATGACTTTATCAACATGACTCACAAATGAGAGTTTCGAAGTGAAAACCGCGCCGAAATGACCAATTTCATTAGCAAAGATAATCACCGTACCAGCGACGTAATAATCGAAGTCACGGGTTTATTCGAACGATCCTATCGACGCAGCAGTTCCCGCGAAGACGACGCGCGAGTGTTTTTCGCCGGGCGTTGCGTGCCCCGGGATTCCAGTTAATTAAACGCGTTTAATATGCGACGATTCCGAGACGCGTCCGTCACGTAATCGGTGCAATTAATCGCGCCGCGGGCAAAAGTATACATTTTTCCTGCATCGAGAGTTTCTCAGGGCCGAGATGCGATTCCAGCAGGCTAAAAAAAGGTCTGCAATGGGAAAACGCAGCTACACGGAATCGTCCGGCCGCGAAGCAATCTACACGGTCGTCCGATCGTCGCTCTAATTAGCGGGGCAGGGCACGAGCGTGGAGACTCTCGGCGAAAAGTTGACGCGATTATCGTCCCGCCTCGTGTTAGGATGATTATCCTAACGTTTACGACGAGCGGACCGGCCGGATTGAGACCGCGGTGGGTTTTCGATTCGCTGCGAGAGCCGACTTTTTCACCACGGTCGCTGCCGTTACAAGAGCGCGGTTAGAGATCGTTAAGTGTGTCTCAATGATTGCGGCCGGTGGCACTTAATTCGAACCATCGAATAAATGGCGATTCCCTCGTTCGTTCGGCCGGTAATCGGTACAATTAATCGCGAGGCTGGAAAGCGCACCGGTCGGAGAGCAAGGCTAACGCGTGTTCGATAAACTCCGCTCGGCGGGTCGCGATTTTTCCAATTTGACCGGTCGTCGTCGTCGTTCGCTGGAACCGATCTCGGCAAGCTGCGCCGCGCGCGTCTAGGAGGTCGCAAACCAGTCGATTCGTTTTCCTTTTTCTTTTCTTCCTGCAGCGGTGTTTTCATCGCGCGGTCGCTTCGTTTGAGACGGCGGCGAGCCGCGTGGCGTGACAGAGGCGTTTAAGGAAACGCTTTCCCACCCGGACCGACTGGTTTGCGACGTTATCCACGCGAGACATCGACGCCCGATTCGTTTTTCCGGCTTGGAAATTTCGACGGAACGACAGGTTGCGAGGAGGAACGGCCGCGGCGCGGCTCGAGCGAGGAGGCGTGCTCGCTCGTTCCGCTCGTGGATTCGGCTCGCGCGTTACGTTTCGTTGTACCGAGTTACGAGTCGAACGTGACCGGACTCGGTCGTAAGACGTCCGTCGGATAACGCGATTCAAAGGCGCTTCTAAAACCGCGGCGAGGTCGAACGAGCGTTTTGTTCGTGGCCTGCTCCTGCTTTTGAAACTCGTGCCGCCGGCTGGCCTCGACCTCGCCGAGCGGTTCCTAACGAAACGCTACACCCTTTTCGGTGGCTGCCCTCCGTTTCGCCTCTCCCTACGTGCCTTTCAATATTTTACGAGCCCGGACAGAGGCGAACGATCGGTCGCGTGTAAGTACGTGTCCCGCGTTGAGAACGCACGACGAGAACACGCGGCGAGAGATCACGCGAGAGGAGACCACACGAGAACGGACGAGTCCCGGAAGACGTTCAACGAGGAACAAAGACATTTCCATAATTAGTCGTTACGAGGTTCCTGCGTCAGCTGCGATTCGCGGACGTTCCTCGAGCCCCGGCGAGAGAAGACGCGACGTGGGCGTCGGGATCGATTACGCGGAGAGAATTATTGCGACGCGCGCGCGATTCACCTTGGCAAATAGGATAATCGCGGGGCCTCCGCTGATTTCCTAGTCGGACACGTAAATATTAGGTTCGCCGGAAAGTTCCATGCGGCTTTCAGCGATTCTTGAAGTCGGGCTTCAAGATGACAATTCGTTAATGCAAATGATTTTGTACCATTGTTTTTGATAGGCGATGCTCCGGTGCAAGGGTGCAAGTTCTCGTGTAACGAGGATTGTCGTCAGTTAGACACTGTATTTGGTCATTGTTAATATTTTATACGTTTCTTTTATTACAATCTCTCCATATACAGTGCTGGTCGAAAGTATTGGTACAGCATGATTGTTATGATACAAATGCTTGTAACTATGAAACAAATTGATAGAAAGGAAAATTTTTTGTCATGATTATTTACTTACGTAATTTTTAATTACATAATTACATAATTAAATATTTACTACATAAATAGAGTGGCATTCGAAATAATAAAAACATATTTATTGAGCGTTTTAATGCCGAAACGATTGAAGGAAATTACTATGAAGAAAGGAGGGCCAAGTCTAAGTATTAATGTTTAATTAAGGCCCAGCACTGTACTTTACAGATCTTATTCGTTTGTATCGCGTTTTCACCTTTTATTATTAATAAGAATGTCCCCCTTTTCGTTTTCCATCTTTCAATTTCCGCCATTCTCGCCAAATGAACTAGATTACCAAAACCATCGGACGAGATAAAAGCGTTACCTGTCAAACTATTATCTCCTTCAGACAAACAAGCCGAAATTAGTTGGGCTTCAGAGCGCCTATCTTCAATAATCGTCGACAGCCGCCACGAACTTTCAAGCCAGCCTAATATCTACCGTCGCGACCGAATCGATTCGCGGGCGCCGAGCAGATTTTCGAGGGGTGAACGATCGTATGGAATCTCCGCCGGCTAGACCTGGCGTCTCTATCGGCGGAGAAGCTAGGAGAGGGTAACGGGCGGGAGCCTGCTCCTGCGGCAGGGTTCGTCGGATGTCGCCGTTTAACGTGGAGCGCTCGCAAAAACCGCAGGAAGGACGTAAGCCATTAAATCAGGGCTAGCCATCGCTCGACAGGCTCGAAATAAGAACGTTGCTCGAGGTTAATTCTCACGATGCCGCGCATCCGACAGGTTGCGGCGTGTCTTCGCTAGCTGGTAAGTCTCACCGGGAACATTTCTGCCTGGCCGGCAGAACGCAGCGACGGCGGCCGCGAGCGAAAAACTCTCGCAATTTCCAGGCGATGCGGATAAACGCGTCGATGACGATAATTATAAATACTTCGCGGCCCGTATCCCGGTCCGTCCCGTCGTCCGGGCTTCGATCTGGCCGATTCCTTTCCATTCCGAGAGCCGGTGGAACGCGCGGCTCGCCGAGGGAAGAGACCGCGCGAAAATGGCAGCAAGTAGTTGCGAGCCAGAGAACGCTTTTTAGCCAACGGACAACGAATTTATGAGGATCCGTCTCTCGCGTTCATTGAAACTTCCGGCGGTTGAGCAAAGGGGGAAGCGACCCCAGGGTACGCGAGCGCGAGCGCCTCGGTGTTGGTGCGTGGCTACGCGGCTGCACGCGGTCATGCTAGTGAGCGTGAACGCGGCGAGTGCGCGGCACGAATGTAATAAAGTTCGGGGGAACGAGCGAGGGAGTCTCGCTCGCTACTCCTCCGACCGGCCAATACGACGGGAGAGGGATTTACGCGACGCAAAAGCGTGCCTCGCTCGATTTATCTTCGAGTGGAATCGTTTCCATGGAACCGCGATTATTTTCTCCAGCCGGACAATTCGATTTCTAGAATTCATTTTATCGTTGCTTTATTACCTTCGGAGATACGGGGAACAAAGACGGACAGGCGGGAAGATACGCGATGAAATTTCTCTTCCTTTCGAAACCGAATCTATGACTAAACTTCGTGTATTAACATGCTAACGACGGAGCAGCTTTATTAAAACTTTCCTATACGACGGTGATTTTAACACTAGATTGCCGGAAGAAGTCATTTTGACTGCTTTTCAATTTCGATTAGAAAAACAATTATGTATATGATGACACAGCTTCTTAAAATTTTGTAACTTTTTCTACAACATATAAATGCGTCTATTAATAATTGTAGTTGCCTCCCCTCTCCTTCATTTCCGATATTTATATATGTGGTATACCTACATTGCCTAAAAGCAGTCATTTTGACTGCTTGGGAAATTTTAACCTGTTCGGCTCTGGATTGGAATAACAGTTGTTACGTCCTACTCCACCACATCTCAAGTAGAATTATTACTATTATTATTACTACTACTGCATCACCATATAAATAAAAAATTTAAAACTGAGTTATTTATGGTGAGCAAAGTGCGGTCCCGAAATTTTTAGAAGAACTATGCCCAGAGATAAGTTCAAGCAAATCCTACGATTTATTCGTTTTGACAGCAGAACCGAAAGAAGTAGACGCCTCCAAACAAATTTTGCCATGGTTTCGGAAATATGGGCCAAATTCATTGAAAATAGTCAAGCTGTTATACAAATCAGAAAATTGTGTCCTTACAGTATATAAAAACAAACCGAATAAAAGAGTAGCTGTTCTAAGTTCTAGGCATAAGTTTGTGAAAATTGATAAAAGTAATAAAAAATGTTACCAGACACTATTCAATTTTATAACAAAACAAAAGTTGGAGTTGATATGACGGATCAAATGGCCAGAAAATACACAGTAAAATCTAGTTCTCGTAGATGGCCCCTCCAAATATTTTTCAATATTTTAGATTTGACTGCGATAAATGCTTGAATCCTTTACAAAGAAACGACAGGAATACAAATACAGCGAAAACAGTTCTTGTTTCAATTAGCAGAACAGCTTTCCGCCGATTACACAGCTGCAAGACAGAAAAATTCATCAGAGCATGAAGATCCAGAAAGATCAACTGCAACATTATCAAATACAACATATTCTAATAAACGAAAAATTTGTCAAACACGACTTTGCCACAATAATAAAACAAATAATGTATGTGACAAATGTCAAAAGTATGTTTGCGGAAGATGTACGCATAAAAAGATTTCCACTTTCATTTGCTTGAAATGTACAAATAAGTTTTACAAATAAAATTTTTTATTTTTAATACTTACTAATAACTTGTATGACTGTAAATAATATAAAAACTATTAAAAATTAATTTTAAACAATTTTCTTTACACATTAGTTACTCTTTCACAATGCAGTCATTTTAGTAATATGACATGTGCGTACCAAAAATGTATTTTTGTAATTAATATATTTTATTGAAATTTTCATCTCATAAATATATGTTCCAATGCGTAAAAAGTGTTAAAAATTACTACATTATTTTTAAAAGAATTTTCACATTATTCAATTTGTACATGTCGATAAATTGTCGAATAATAGAAAACAGTGTAGACGAAAACAAATGTCTTCATTTTGAAGTTGAAATAATCTTGTGTGTAAAGGGTTAATTGTAAAAGTTGCCTCGATAAGGTAATTATTCAATCATATACAACGAAGAAGTCGCTAAACTTTGTACTATTAAAAGTAAAAACCGGTCATCTTGATCGTGGTAGATTTAGTATTAATATCAACTTTATTTATTTATTTATTTATTTAATGAACGGGAAAAATTATTTCATTCGCAATCGACTTTCTCGATAACAACGCCTCCAATAACAAAATTTCATTTCGTATTTTCGATTTGTTCTTTCATGTAGAATCTGCGTGTGACACCCCATGCTGAGACACCCTGTATTTGAACTCTACTTTAAAGCTAGAACTACCGAGCTCTTAACGAGACTAATATATGTATATAGCTCTACGGCAAGATTGATTTTATTTAAACTCCATGCGATTTCTATGATAATTTGTGCTTGGATAAAGAAGTTTATCTAAAACTTTCTCTCATAAATATTTGTATAACATCAGGAACTGTGAAAGAAAAATCAGAAACCAGTCATTTGGTAGTTCAGGTGTTGAAAGGGGTGGCAAAGCTCGTAAAATAGAGAAAACTAAGTAATAATAATAATAAACAGACCGCGGATTTTGATGCAAAGTGAAAATTGTTCGCATCTATTATATAAAAGAGAAGTTAAACAAAGATGCACCTTTTCTTTTAATTGTTTCAATAAATTGAAAATAGTCTGACAAGATCTCTAAATTCTTCTAATGTCTTCCTTACTCCGTATTTCAATTACCCATTTCTGCGACAAATGCATAAAATGCGCAGTCTAATAATAAAATCGACGGATAGAGAGAAAAGCAAGCGCGAGGGGAGCGAAAGGAGGAGAGCCGGTCGCTTTTCTCCCGTTGCGGCGCATGAAATATCGATTCCGTTTTCCCTTGGCTCGTATCGCGTTCCGCGGTAGAAGGAGGCACACGTTCGCCGCTGTCTCTGCGCTTTAGACAGCTTCGACTATCCCATTAACAGGCCGATGAATCGATTCCGTGGAACGCGTCGCGTCAGCCTAATGAACGAACGAACAGAAGCGTGCATCGATCGAGGGAGCGCGAGCCACTGACCACGGCTGAAATGGAATTCTCGGTACGGTGCTCCAACTGCCAAGGCTGGCTCGAGAGTCCATTGATGAATCTCTCCCCTTTCTCTGCGGAGGTCGATCGCCTCCGTTCCCTAGAAGATCTCACCGTGGTCTATGGTTTCTTTGATCCGCGTGCGAATTCAATCCGGCGGCGGTGTGACCGTCGACGCGAGGAGAGAAGATGCGAACAGAGAGATAGAGAGAGAAAGAGAGAGAGAGAGAGAGAGAGAGAGCTAGAAAAAGAGAGAGACCGTGGGATATCTCGGAAGAGCCGGCTAATCGTTGCCCGATCCGCTTTACGCAATCGGTTCCCGTCCATTTAATCGAAGGAATTAGCTACTATATTTATAAGGCCGCGGATGCGCTTTGGAGCACCGGCGCCCGAAACCTCGTGGATCCTGTCCAACGGGGGCTCCGCTTGGAACCAGGCCAAAGAATTCGCGTGCATTTTTCCATTCATAACCGCGAGGATCTATATTCGGGTCAGCCGCGTCGCGTGAATTCGTGGCACGAGGATATTTTTGGACGAACCGGAGCGCCGCGCCGCACAGTGCACCGAACCGAAGACAAAAATCGAAAAAGTCACTGGCATCGCATCGATACAGAACTAGGTTCATGTCAAAGTGTCTAAATGGTCATTTTTATGTACAGAAAGCTCAACAAATTTGCTGGAGGACTTATTCCATACCCATTCTGTAACGTATTGAAAAGATCGGATAATACGTCGGTTTGTAACGTTACTTGTTTACAGTGTCTTTTGAACAAAAGACATAATGTTTATAGGAGATAACGACCAAGGGTTGTTTAATGATGGTGAAACCTTCGAAATTTTATGACACTTATATACAACTTGCGAAATTTTATATAAAATACACATTGTATCAATTGCGAGAAATGGAAACAAGTTCCTTCTTGAAAAAGCAATTGAAAAATTAGTTAAAGTTCAAAATTCTGACGTCAATTTCAGTATAAACCTAATATTATCAACCGCATCCCCCTTACAATTTGTCGAAACAAGCTTAAAATTACACTAATCTGTCTATAAAACTGTGAACACATCAGGTGTTTTAACATATTGATGAACGTTTATCAGCTGTGCTTTGATTGTCAGTTGACAATAAGGAAACTTTTATTGCTTTTCTGTTTTACTGTATTTCTGTTTTCCTTTAATAAATTATATCCCACATCTATAATAATAAAATACCCAGATTGTTTTAATATAAATAAAGAAATTCTCTGTCTTTTATGTTTCCACCATAAACGGAACGTGCATTTTGCGCATCCCGAAAACGTGCATTTCGCTGCACCGCGTCGATGGCCTCCGCTCCCAGATTTTGAAATGAGCGCATCGGCAGGGAAAGGCCAAGGAACGAATCATCGCCGTTTTTCCTTTCGAAACGATCGCGTTTCCACTCGGCCACGCTCTCGCGATCTCGAATCTCGAATCGCGGGCGGTTTCATCGACTGAAAACTGAGAAACGATCGAAACCGGGCGGCTGGGACCACAGCCCGGCCAGCCTGGCGAACCTAGTTACCTGGTTGCCGTTTAATCGGATCGTTTCGCGCGTCTAGAACGCTCGCAGTTATCTTATCTTATCGGCTGGAAAACAACACGATTATTCCGGCGGATGGTTAATCGCCTGCGGTATCGGAACAGAAGAGCCGATAACGCCGCGTAAAGACCGTCTCCGAACGCGTGAAACGCAAATTCGCTGTGTCGCGTTTCGCGCGTTCGCAGCCGAGTCGAAAACGCGTGCTTGCCCCCCGGTAATTTAATTGACCGCGATTCGTCGGCTCGTAGAAGCGAATTTAATAACGACACCACTCCTCTCCTCTCTTCGCTTCTCGGCTCGACGCGGCGGCGTGTACCTGGTAACCCGCATCTCCGCAAATTGCTATCAATTTGCGAAACGCGGGTAATTGGGTTGCATAACCGCGATCATAATCCGAGCCGCGTTAAGAGCAACGAGAAAAAAGGAGGAAGGCTGAAATACGCGACCCGCCGCGTGTGTCGCCGAGGGAGTATTATTAATACGACTCGCTCGCCTTGGCTCACCCATATCGATCACTCCGATAATCGATAAACACGTACACACACGTCCTTACACGCGAGTGCGTACGTAGCTGCGCCCCGATTGCGCGATCTCGCGAGTCGCAAATTGCGGAGCGACGTTCACGCCGAATAAGAAAAACCTCCCAATGCGAGCACGCGTGCATCTATCCCCTCGAGAACGCGACGCGTCATCCCTGCTCCCATCGTAAACCCGTTTTTATTCGCGAAATCAAGATTTATCGTTGCGCGATGCAATTATGCAAATTCGACACGACGCGCGGCGCGTTGCTTAGGTTTATGGGCGTTCGGGACAAAAATCTGAACTTCTGGACTAATCAATTTTCGACTTAAATGCCTTAACCCTATAGGGGCTGAATTTTTTTCTGATATATCTATCTGCAGACAATTTGTAAGGCATTTACTTTGACATTTCTGAAAAATGGTGGTGCCAACCGTTACCGATATTGTTATTGGTTATCTCAGAGATTTTATATAATTTAATATACGTTGTCTTGTGAAAATGATAAAATTATTTGTTAAAATGTAGATATATTAACATAATAGTTTTTCAAAGGGAATACATAGATATTTGCCTTTTCTTTTCTTTTTATTGACTTTCAGCATTTGCAATTAATTCGCTCATGGAATTATAAGTAAATATGTCGATGACTTTTATTGTAATATAAGTGGTAACTTGTACGGTTATATTAGATCATTGTATATTGTAATATAATAATAAGTAGACTGTGGATTTTTGTGCAATATAAAAATTGTCCTCATCAATTTCAAGAAATAGAAACTAAACAATAGATTCTTTAGTCACCTTAATAGTTTAAGAATGACACATTGGCATTTTGTAATTCTTCTAATCTTTCTTGTATTTTAAATTGCAACCTCTCAATTTTGTCACAAATGCACAAAATCCGCAGTCTAATAATAACTTGTGTGCGATCGTTTTGCAATAATATTAGATTTGCTCTATTTTTTATTTCCCCCCCAATAATTTTCTTTGTGTAGCGCATAAAACGAGATATCGTAAAATATTTGATTATTAATCAAAAATTAATCAAACCATTAGCCTTACTTTCAAATAACATCACTACTATTTTAATACTTTTTAATACTTCACTTTTAATTGAATAAAAACCAAAAAATTCCATTAACATCGAAGCGTTGCCTACAAGAGTACAATTTTGACCACGTATTGTCATTATGGGCAGGATCCACCCGTTTCACCCAAAACTGAATTCCATAAGCAAGTGGCTCGAAATAGAAAGTAGACTTTTCGGATTTCGCCGATTGGACGCTGCACTGCACGACAGTTCGTTTTCGTTCTCGTCCGACGCCGCGGAACGAAGACTCTGTTCTCCTAATTGAAAACGCGGTCGGAGCAACTCGGCCGTTTCCACGGGACAGAGTCGCGCATTATCTCCGAGGTGAATCGTTGGATGGAGAAGTGGCATCGGGCTATTTTCGACCGGGTGTCTCGCGGCGGAACGAGACGAGACTCCCTCGGGGTTCGTACAAAAATAATTTAGTGGACAGAAACACCCTATCGGCGACGACGGTTCCGTCGTCGGGATTCCAGCGCTGTGAATCGCTCTCGATCTTGGGTCCGTTCCCGCAAAGAATAAGCCTCGTGGATGGCTGCGGCAGCGTCGACGGAATCGCAGAAAGATGCGTCCCCTTTTTCCTAGCCGGCGAGGAGAGCGGCACACGCCGCGGCGCGTCGCTTTCTAGCAAATATTTGAATTCACGAGAAAGTCGATTTACGAGGCAACAATGTGGTCTCGTCACCGGATAACGCCGCTCGAATTAATGCGTCTCTCTCTCTCTCTTTCTCTCTCTCTCTCCGTCTCTCCGCGGCAACTGCGCCCGGGAACGCGGCGCTGATCGGCGACGCGACAGGTGCGAAAATGGTCGTTAACGATGCGGATCGCATCGGGGCGCGGCGCGGAAATTTCGCGCTCGGCCCGAGTTTTGGCAGAGATCACCGTATTACACGGATACTTTTACATAACAATTTAGGTCGTTCGCACCGGAACACGTCCCGCGCCGCTGAGAAACTGCCAGCACCGGCTGAAACGTCGCTGTTTCGTTGCCAACCCGTTTCTTTCTCTCCCCGACCCCTCTCGCAGTCGAACGCGCCCCAGACAATCCCGGAGATTAGGCTCTTGGGGCCCCGGCACGTTCATTATCCGCGGCGGAGATCGAAGCAACGCGCGGCCGCGTGCCAATTCCTGCCACGGGGTTTTTCAACTCTCGAGAAAAATCTAGATAAGCGTTATTTGCAGGAACGGCAATCTTCCAGCTGTTATCGAGCGCTTTGTTATTTTTCACGAGCCCGAGATAAGAGCCGAGTGCCGACCGCGTTTCTACATTCCCTTGTCGTACATGCGAATATGTGCCTCCGATTCCCAGAAAATTTTCTACGCTTCCCCGCCGTTTGCCCCGGAACGGAAGCCTGGAAGCTTACCTTGATGTCCAGGTGGGCCACGTTCAAGGAATGCAGAAAGGCTATCCCGTCCAGAATCTGCCTCAACAATCTGGCGACCTGTCGCTCGTCCGGGACCTCGTCTCTGTCCAGGATCATCTGTAGCTCACCGCCGGGGGCCCTTCGAACGCAGAAAAAAAACCCGATTCAGTACACGGTTGTGTCCAGAAACACTCGCAGCTGGAGAAAATTGGAAATTCGGGCGGCAAATCGTGGTGGAGTGAATGGCTGATCCTGATACTAACGATTGGACCACGGGACTTCACGCATTTGCAAAACTGATTGAATGAAACGGAAAACACTGCTATTATTACAAAACTGTAATAATATTGATTATATTATTTATAACTAGGCAGCGGATTCTATGCATTTATGATGAAAATGGGTTGGTAAAATTTAAATCAATACGGAGATGAAGAAAATTTAGGATTATTATTAATTACTCATTAAAGGTATTAAACAAAGGACGAAATTTCTATCTTATTGTTGTTTGGTGCAATTTCGGAAAAAAGTTTCTACTCAGCATAAAAATCTGCTGTCTACTTAAAACTTATTCGAAATGGAATGCAGTTCCTGTTTGATGATTTAAATAAATTTACAATTGTATCAGAATCTGGGATGATTAGTTTGAATTTTCTTTATGTATTGTATTGTCGTATGGCAATGACCAGATTATAGGAACAAACGTATTACGCTAGAAATAAAGCTTCTCAAGGAGAAGTATTACTTTGCATTAGTTCCTTCTTATGTAATTCGGATATAAAGAGACCAAATAATTTATAATATTTTTAAACGAGTATAATTTAAACGAAATGTTCCGTAAGAATATAGAAAGTAACAGTAAGTAATATCGAACATGTGTATGTGTAATAACTCTGTATTTGCTAAACTTAAGCGTTATCAAATGAATAGATAAATATACTGTTATTATTATTATTACTACTATTATTATTATCATTGTTATTACGACGTTGAAGTAAATGTAGAAAAATTAAAAGGGCAATCGATGCTAAATAAATGAAAATGAGGACAAAAATCGAGAGAGAACCACTGCTGCGCGTGAGACCTTCGTTAGACTTCGGTACGGGAGATAAGAAGATAAGAGGAGCCGATTACTTACAGTTCCAGAACCAAGACCATCTCCGTGTTGGTCTCGAACACCTGATGAAGAGACACCAGCCTGGAACAGTTCGCCGCAGCATCCAGCACCGCGACCTCGTGAAGAGCCTCCGCCCTGAGCTCCTGCGCCCGTCGCCTCTTCCTGAGGAACTTGGCGGCCCATTGTCTTCCGCTGGATCTCTCCCGACATCTCCTGACCGTCGCGTACTTGCCTCTGCAAAAAGAAGAGCGCGTTCGTTCATTTCAGAGTTGCGCAAACACCGAGATTACGAATTACGATAGAAAGGAGCGGCGATCGCGGGGATCTCGGCGAGCCGAGAGAGTACCCAGATACATATTTTCCTCGGGAGACCGTGACGAGCAACGAACACCGCGAATTAAGTAACGTAAACGGCCCGCGCGGAGATTGTAAGCGTAAACGCTTTACTTTCGCTCTTCCATTAACGAGCGGACACAGGCATGTGCACACGGCTTCTCCACGATTTTCATTCGTACGTTTCGACGCCTAGAAATCCCGCGGCCATGTCGGCACGCACTCGCCGTAATTTCTACTCCGTGAACAACCGGTGATCCACATTGTGCCAGGATCGCGACGATCCTCGATACGGCGCCGGTGCACCGGCTGCGGGTAATCCCGCAATCTAAACAGCCTCTAGAAAGCGAAGTTGCACCGCGGCCAATGCACCTCGCCGTCCAACTCTTTCGATTCCCGCGACCGAGCCCGAGGAACAACGGTGAAAGCACCGGCGTCTATCCTACGAAGTTCTTTTTTTCCGAACGCGCGAGATGCTCGTTTCGTTTTCTTTTCCCGTCCGCCGATCTGAGGCTGACGTCTCCGACACTGTACCCATTACGATCGATTTAATTTATTGTTAACGGGCATAGCCCTTTGGTAGACGTAACAGCTGGGCTAAAAAAGTACGGGTATTAATTCGCGATTTAATCCTTTGCACTCGGAGCCATTTTAATTGTAAATCTAAAGTCATTTTTCTGACTTATAGTATTTCTATTTTGTACGACTGCATTTTATGCATATGGAATTGAGGCTCGTGACTATTTTTTAACACTATGCTTACAAAACATTAAATTGATTGATGCGTGTTACCTGATAAGGATTAAAAGATCCAATTCATTTAGATTTTGCATAGTTTCTGTTATAGTAGTTGTTCAAATAATTTAATTTCTATAATAATTTTGCATGAAATTGTTTTAATTGTTATAATTTTAAAATTACTTGCCGGCTACTTGTCCGTGATAGGTTTATTATAGTTGTAGGTTATAACGCGTTTAAAGCAAAGATAACATTTTCATCTAATTTCAATTTCTTGCAATTACGATGCCATCAAACTCGCAGACATTACCCGAAGCGAGTGAAAGACCAAGATTTATATTAAATAAAAAGGTGTCTTAATACTTTTTGAAGGGAGTGTAGCTCAACCGAGGAACAATACAGCAATCCCAGAGCATCGATATTTTCAAACAACTCAAATACTCTGAGAACAGAACCAAAAGTCTTGGACGCGCTGTCAATAATTTCGATGCCACGAGCGGAGAAGGTGAGGTAAAGGTAACAATTAGTTCGAAACGACATCGAAGCCCTGCCCGATCGGCGCACGAAACGCCAGGCGGCGGCGCGAGTTCTTTTGAAACGAGTTTTAGGTTACAAAGGACAGATGGTCCGAAGGGACCGGCGAACATGCGCCGCTGGGAGCGTCATTAAGGAGTATTGTTCGAACCAGGATACCCCAGGGAACAGGTCGAGGAATGGGACGAGATCTGGACAGTCCCTCGGGTCGCGAAGAAGCGACGGTTCCAGCCGCGCGTCGCGTCGTTTCAACCCTCGCCGGACGAACGTGAGTCGCCCGAGAAGAAGAATTACACTTTGGAATCCGTTTACCCTTAACTTTGTCCCAACATCACCCAGCCTCGGCTTCCACAAGGTCCGTCCTCGAGGGTTAATTATCGCAGAACGCGAAGCCGCGAACGCGCGCTCGCGTTTTGCATTCGCGTTTCGCGATCGCGTTCACGCTCGCGGTCGGGAAAGTTTTACGGTAGCGTGCAGCCGTGAGATCATCGATGGAATTATCGGTGGCATTAGCCTGGATCGGTGAGGCTTGCCCGACGGGGCTCGCTGCAAAAAAGCCGCGCGATACCTTCGGTGATAAAGTTTGTTACTGTTCGCGTGCACGCTCGGCTTACGAGATTTTTGTAGCTCGACCGGGTTAGAGCCGCGCGGCGTGTTCTGGGTATCAGCGTCGACACTTTTCAGCCGATAAACTGGTTGCAAGAGCGACGTCGCGGAACGGCTTACTCTCGCGTCTGGCCCGCCGCAGAGCCGTCGATCGTCGTCGGCGGAGACTCTCGTCTTCGACGGCTCGCGGCGAGAGCGATCACCGAGAACGGCTCCTCTAGGTATGTAGGTTGGCAAACGTCCGATAGGAGCCGATGACCGTGGGCAGACTCTATCGAACGGGCTATCGCTATCTGCGTCCTAATTACAGACGGTTGCAGCAACGACCTATCCTCCTTCTCCCCACGTGCGCTGGACAAAGGGGAGATACGGACCGCGAGCGACCCTCCGGCCTGCCACAGCGTCGCGACGCGACGCGACGTCACGTCGAGCCGCGACCCTCACCCTTCCCCCTCGACGAACTTAACGATCCATTCTTCAGCGAAGCGAATTCAACTGGCTGCCATTGTACCGGAAAACCTGAACGGAGACCGCGGACGCGCCGTAGGATATCCGCTGAACGTGTCCAAAATTATTTTAGCGTTATCGCGAAGTTTACGGACATGGTATAGTATATCGTTGGATTCGTCTCGGCGACAGCTATAATGTTACGAGTAAGCCGGGCAGCTTTGTATTAAAAAGAAAACTTATGTTCATCAATTGCAACGAGTATAAGATGAATCAAAATTTCTTTAATAATTTCATCGCGCTGAAAATAATACAATAATATATTCGTAGGTATGTCAGATTTCTATCACTTTTAATTGTTTTTTATAAGCTTTCTGAAAGATCAGATTGATGAAAACTCAACATTTTCACTTCATGAATGAAAAAATTCTTATGGAATGCATAAATAACTGAAATACATTCGTTGTTACAGTTAAAAGTAATCTTTTGTTACTGTTACGATTTCACACTGTATTATTTTCTACTATTCTTTTAATTTTTCCCACTTTATTTTATCTTTCATTGCACCTTTTTCTTTCTCGTCGATCGAATAAATATATTATTATTGTTATTATCATATAGGAATAATAAAGATAATTAATTTTAGTGTCAATTCGAAAATTTCTTCTTCACACGACTCATGGCCTTATTCGAAGGTAGAGAAAAGATAGTTTCGAATAAAAAATTTGAAGAATTGACTTTTGTCCACATATTAATCGCGTCCGGACCACTGCTGGACGATCGGATCGCTTCGATTCGTCGAAGGAGTAACGAGGCCTCGCGTTCCCCGAGGGAAAGCCAATCGTTTCCAGGGAACGGAGGATCGCGATAATTGGCGGTCTCCGCGGACTCTCATTTATCCGAGGGTTTTAATTTTCCAGCGATGTCGCGGATCGCATCGCGATAATAATAGTGTGCCGGGTAGTCGTTGTCGCCGTAATATCGGATTTACAGTTGCGCCATTAGACGGCGCGTGATCGCGAACGAGCGTTCCAGGAAGGGCATCTCCGCTTGTCCCTGGACCTCTCGCTAGTTTTTTTCGATCGTCTCAGGATGCCGATTCGATGCGTCGGGTACGCCGTGCACGCGATTTGTCTCGCGCGAGTCGTTTACGTAATCGACACGAGCGCTGGGGAACAAGTTCAGAAGTCGAGGAAGCGGACGCGGCAAGCCGTGCGCTTGTTCGCCTCGCCTCGACTCGACTCGCTTCGACTCGACTAAGAGCGTCGTGGCTGCATTACTATGCGCGTGATCTCGATTTCCCTGGTCGAGCCCCAGGTCGAACTCCCACGCTCCGTTGTTGTTGCCGCGCGTATGCACGATTCTCGTAAAGATCGCGCGCGATCGCCGAACAAATCGCATCCAGCCATCGAGCCTAATTTGTCTTGGAAATGCGATGCAACGCGATGCAACTTGTTGAGCAACGATCCCGCGATCCAGTCGTGATCGTTGCGCCGAGGAGTCGAGGAGGACGTTCCGACGAGCGCGCGGCAGTCGTTGGACCGCGAGCAATTTCAGTCGCGTTCCTCTGCGAGTCGCAACACCTGCCGCGAATCGAGCTCGGTCTCGAGCCGATTCCCTGCGACTGAGACTGCGAAGGGCAGCTGCGCAGCGGCGAACAGGTGCTGCGCGCTCGAGGTCGGAACCGTGGCGCGGCCGTTGCAACGGATTACGACTCGTCGATAGCGAGACGATAAGAGCGAACGCGTCGCGTCGGGAGATCGTTCGAACGACCGAACGTTCCTCGATCTGCCGATCTCTCGCCGCGATTCGTAGAGGAGAGAAGACCGAAGAAACTTTCGCGCGCTCGTCACGAGAAGTGCCGTGACGTTAATAGGGTCAGCGCGAGAATCGCTCGAGCGAGATTAATGTTCGACCGCGGTGCGTCGATAAGGCCTCGAGACGCGGTGAATTTTAAGTAGCCGTCAGAGTTCGAGCCCGATCGGACCCCGAGACTCGCGTACATGTCCGAGAAAACGAACTCGACGCGCAGAGGCTTCTAACGAGGAGGGTCAGGTGCGCTCCGAGCGATACCCGAGCGAGCCTCGCGGTTAATTAGTCGGCCGCTCGTTGGATCTCGAACGCGAACCAACAGTCTATGATCCCATCGTCGGAATCTGTATTTCTGCTGATTTATTTATTTATTTATTGCATTCGTACGGGAAGCTGACCATTAGTTACAAAATCAAAGAATGAAGAGGTTAATGCGTTCGCGGACGGTAAAAATGTTAACGAACTGTAGAAACGGACAGGTAATTTATATATTATTTTATATATTATTTTACATATTATTTTCTATTACCATTTATTTTATTATTATTTTCTATTATCATTTTACATATCATTTATGTATATTATTTTCTTTGCAATTACAGTAAGTTGAACTCGTTTATTACATCTGCTTGAATGTTTAAATATTAGTGACTGGGGAATAGAATTTGACTTAAAAAAACGGAACAACTCCCATACCTAACAGCTTATTATTAGAGAATCTCCACCACGAGTCTGACTCGTTAAAGTACGGCAAGGGGTTAATTGTGACACCTAGATTTTGATTAGCCACATTTTTCCCGAATGCTCGGAATATTACATTTTAATAGTTTTTCATAGATAAAGAAAAGACTGTTAGCACAAAATGTTAGTCATTAAATTAAAGTGCGTAACAGTTACATTTGTTTTACAACGCTATGTACGATTGAATGCATGATAATATGACTTATAAAATTGAATACTATTTTGCATCTAGCTTTTATTGAAGTTAAGTACAAACCTGATAACCAAGCATTAAATTATAACTATTCTCTTACATTCTTTTTAGATTATAAATATATAATAGATTATATAAATAGATTATAAATATATTTTTTTAGATATTAAGTAGCTTAAAGTGCCTCTAATTTAAGGAAATAAGTTAAACCTTTACATAAAAGAGCAATAAACATTACTTAAAAAAATAAATAAATAAACAGTCGACTCGTCCTGGCACGAGGAAATCGCGATTCCCGCGATCGAGTCGAAAGGAGAGGCGCTCTCGGATTCTCGATCTGCGGGTTCTGACGAGAAATCGCGAGAGTCGGACGGCGTCGCGTCGCGGTGGCCCGCGCTTCGGATTTCTCCGCGAAAATGCAAAGTAGCTGGACGAAGGCAGCCGATGTGTGCGCAAGGCTCGATTCCTCTAACGAGCTCGACGGTCGTATCGGTCCGCGTGTGTTCGCCTTTAACGAGCGAGCCAGAAGAAACGTCGTCCAAGGTTCCGGTTCGATCGAAAACGGTGGTGCTGCTACCGTTTTCCATTTTGATCTTTGTTTATACAAAGCTGCGACAACTCATTCGTCGGTCGACCTCCTTCAAAAATTCCGCTTACACGTTCAAATGCAGTCTCTTTTAGCTGACGCTTTCTTCTACCTGCAGAATTCCACCAGCACTTTATGCCAGCAATAATTCTATAATCGTTTTATTGATTCCGTAGAACTTTTCTGTGACTCACTTTATACCTTTAGAAATTAGTCATTATGCTCAATGCTTTTCGTTTATCTTCGGAGACCTGGATCTCTGTTACTTTACTTTATTGCGTCATATCTAGAATACGGATTTTCATACAAGATAGGAACTATTTACATTTGTTGCAAGAATCAGGATTTACTTAGCAACGTTTCTCTTTCTTTAATAATTACAATAGCTTGAAAGCAATGTATCTATACCTTTTAATTATTTAGTATCATAAATGCATCAAATTTGCAGTCTAGTCAAATCATAACCATATCATTTGTCATAACATATCTGTAATAACAGATGTTATTACATTTTTATGTTGTATAAATAAATAAATAATAACTTTATCAATCAACGGGGTGTATTCTTTGTTACAATGAGAAAGAGAGGGGGAGGGGTAATAATATGGTAACAGTCACGCAAGGACTGCTGACATACAAGAAGAAATTTTTTCATAACAAAGATTTAATCGCGTTAAACGAATTAATGTTTATTATTTGGACCTCCCAGATTGTTGTTCTCATATCAAAAGATCGGCCAACCAGCAGCCGACAATGACTTTAGCGAACGAAGAAACCTCGGTATCCAATCGTCGAAGAAGCGATGAGTTGGAATCGTCGGTGATTCCGCTCGGCCGGAAACGGAAAGGCGAATCATCGTCGAAGGAACACGACGGATTTACTGGAATCAGCGCGACGGCCGATGGGAAGGGCTCTTCGGGGAGGTCTAATCGCGAAGAGGCGCGTCGAGGCGACGCGGTTCCGATTCTACGAGCACCTTCCGAGAAGCAAACGAAGAAACGGCTTATCGCGAAGGAAGGAACGATTACGAGTCGACGACAGAGCGGAGGAGAAGCTCGGAGAAGGCCACCGTGGCAGCGACGCGGTAGTTTGCACGGTTTAAAGATTCGCCCGGCACCGCAAGACCCAATTTTCCGCGCCAAGAGGCAAGTCGGAAGCCGGGTCGAAGGAGCAGCCGATCGAAGAAGCGGTCGCGATGCTCTGTTTTCCGGGAGCCATCAACATCAACGTCGCGCCGGAGTTCGGATTTACGAGCTCCTCGGATCGCGAGAGCTAAAGTCGTCGGTTACGCCGCGGCGTCCCTCGCCCCTCCGCTCCGCTCGAAAGTGTACCGAGCAGGAAACTGGACCGTTCCACGGTCGTGCTTCTCCGCTCGAAGAAACTCGTGGTCGCTTCCTGCTCTTCAATCTCCGCGTCCGATACGTTTGACAGATAGCGGCCAACTGCGTGGACCGACGCGAATCGACGGAAAAACTCGAAAAATCTCTCGGCCGCCGCGGCCGCTGGATTTAACCCTCGCACGGCGAACGGTTTATGACCGCGAGCGGCGGGCTCACGGTCCATGCAGACGCAAGTCTGGATTCCATTACCTAGTACTTGAATATACATACAAGGTTTTATCGGAGATTTGCTTTATATCATTTGTAAATTACTTATTGTTCTTTAGTATTTGTGGTAATGCATAAAATACTATTTTTTGATCGCGCGTGTATTGCACATATGTACATATTCCTGCATATATTTATTGGCATTACTAGACGGCGGATGTTTATGAAAAATAAACATTGTCTTCGTTAGTTACAAGATATAAAATCTAGGTACACATTGCTCTATTTCTTTAATTATTCACGTCAGTTGACAGTAATATAATAATATTCTCTAATTGTATAAATGTCTTTGCAAAATCCTATTTTGCATTTGATCTATTCATTTTTGTTATAAATGCATAATTCTATGCATTTATAACCTAATTCTTATAACCTAATATCTTCCCTAATTCTACGGAATTTTCTGCTGGTAGCTTTAATAGCACATGAGATTGAACTAACGCCTCCATATTTACAAAAGTGCCAGCACGTTGACCTATATCTTTACGTGGTGCACGATGAGTGCTATCTCACGGAGTGTGGGTTAGAGCAAGGGTAATAAGTTAACCGCGATGCTAACCGCAAATGCATTTCGCGATGCACGTAAACATAAACATCGCGTGGGTCCGCACGAACCCGAGTCCGCCAGGCAAGGGTTAAAGCGCTGTCGAGACTGCGTTTGATTTCGCTGGAAGATCGTCCCGACTCGACGCCCGCGATCGATTCTCGCGCGGCCGACGAATCCTCGATCGCGGCCCGTCGACGAGGATCGAATCCCGACAACGTTTTCGCCTCTTCGTCGCGGGAATAAGGTTCTAACCGAGACTGAAAGCGGTAGCCTCCCGAACTCCATAGAAAGTGTATACTTTCACCGTGATGTCTCTCGTGCACACGGTTCGTGCGACGCGAGGCGCCCCTTTCGGGTCCGCCGCGAAAAGGACGAGGCTGTTCCTTGGCCGCAAATCGTTCGGGTTTCGTCCAGAACAGTCAGGAAAAGTGACCACACCAGATAACGCATGCAGAGGGAGTCGCATGCGCATAATGATTCGATCATATGGACGCTCGATCAAAAATCATATCTTCTGTATTAATTACTTTTCGACCTAAGTACCTTAATCATTTTTTAAAGTAAATGCAAATATGAATCCGTTCGTACGTAAATAATATACAGTTATGTTCAAAGAATTGCAATGATTCTGTTTTTTTTTATGTACAAATCTTTTATCAAGATTTAGTATTGTAATTTGTTAGAAACTGCGTACTGACTGATTTTTATTCGAAAATTTTTTATTATGAAATAATGGGTAGTCGGTACATCAAGTATTTATGTAGACATGACGCATAAAAATTTGTTATATAATATAAATATATTATATACAAATATGTGATGCATATATCAACGTACTAAACAGGTATAATATAATAATAAATATAGAAATTTAACATAATATATAAACAAGTAACAAATATTTCAATGTGACAGATATCATTATAAAAAAAAAAGGAAGAAATATTGATTTTTAAAATTTTTTCCATTGCTCGAACTACTGTGCAGCCTGGCGCATCTACCGGGTGAACATAGTAGTCCTGAACTACGATGACGACACGACGCAGAGCCTCTGTCTGATCAGAATTGTGTCGTCGGCCCGGTAGACGGCCCACGCCGTTGCGCGAAACTCCCTGCGCATGCGTCGCCTTGCGTAGTTACTTTTCCTGACTGCACCGGTGTCCACGTCCGTTACCGTAGGCGGGCCCGCCGCCTTCGGGCTTCTAGACCACGGCGTTTCGGGCTCGTGTGGATCGTTACCGCGAGATTCGTATCGCGTGAAGGTTTCGGTGGCCGAGCCCACCGAAATGGGAAGCGCCTCCTCGTTTCTTCCCACGAGCAGCCATCGACCGCGATTGGCGTGTTACTTAAAACTACCGAGCGTAGACCCATTAAAACTGTATACGCAGCTCGGTGGAAGATCAACGACCCAGGGTCAAGGGAAGAGGTAGAGAAGTCGAGTATAGCGTTAAGTGCCTCGTTGCCCTCTGGCTAAGCGTGGCTTAGCGTGGCTTAGCGTGGCGGACCAGGAAATCGGTGCGCGAACACCGGGATCCGAAGAATCCGCGTCGTGCAACACAACCTTGTGTATCCATCGTCCTTTAAGGCATCCATTAGCTTCCTAACTACTAAACACACCGGTCGGTCCGACGACCCCGCTCGTACCCGGCGACCAGTCCACGACGAGAGGAACCTTCTTCTTCCACCGCTTCCACAGAGCTCAGCTTTTTTTACTTTTCTTACTGTTGCCATCTTCTTCGTCCCGTGTCCTCCTCTCGCCCTCCGCCTCTCCCCCCGCCAGGTATCCGCCAACCCCCTCGTTCCGATACCAACGTTCGACACAGGGTCATCGACACACGCGCTCGGAGACACTCTGTTGTATGCCGGCCGAAGACGATCGGACACAGTTTCGTTACAGCTTAACTCTTTCCGGTCCCGTGTTCTGCGCCATGGGACAGCGCTTTTATTCGCAAAACTTGCGATAATAAATCCGACCTCTACCGGGGAGACTGCTCCAAGGGATAAGACGCGTTAAATGATTTTAAAAAGTGGCGAACTGAATATTAGGCTTCAAGGTTTAGGATAACAATTTGTTGGTGCAAATGATTTTCTGTTGTCGTCTTTGATATTTGAAGCTTCGGTGCAAGTTCTCGTGTTGCGTGATGAGGATTGTTATCAATTGGACAATTTATTTGGTCGCTGTTGATTTTTCATGGCTTACTAGAGCGTGCTGAATCCTGAAGCGAAATATCCCTGTGCAACGAAATCTTGCGTATTATTCTTGCCAGGCGCGTTCTTTGATTATATTCTCCTGAGATACCTCGCAGATCATCTCACACGTTTGTGTCACGTTTTTACCTTTATTGAAATAAAATAAGAGTGCCATCTGTCAATCTATTATCTCTTTTAGACATACAACCTGAAATTATTTGGGTTTTAGAACGTCTAACTTTAAGAACCGCCAAAAACCGCGCGAACTTCCTAGCCAACGTGATACATTTATAAGAAACCAATAGGAACAATAAAAACTTTAGATATTTTTATTAGAAGAGAGGCAAATGTTTTTATCCTTCTCTAATTTTGTAGATTCGATTGCGGAAATACATTAAGCTGTTTGTACAGTTATAATGTTCTCTGAAAGATTTTTCGTTGCGAGTAATAAGAGTCGTGTAAATCGAACTGGTAATATGCGATGACCCAGCCTGTATACAGGGTGTCCAGCAAGGTTGGGACTAAAGTCATACTCTGCGTTACTAAAGTTGATTAGATGAAAAAAGCTCGTATATACTCATGTCCGAAACAGCTTTATTGAAATATTTATGATTTATTGTGGCTGTCATAAGTAGACAGCCGATCTTTATGCAAAATAAAAATTGGCTGCATCAATTGCAAGTTTCTTTTCCATCTATAATCATTTTAATAAGCCTGAATTAAAATATCAATGTTCTCAGTTTGTTTGAATCTTTTCATTGTTTTAAATTGTACCCACTCATTTTGTCATAAATGCAAAAAATCCGCAATCTGGTCATAAGTAGTGTTTGAAACTTGCAAAAGTGCACTTACAATCGACGAATTGATGATCATTGAACTCTTTCATATTTTTATAAACCACTGTTTATACAAATACCATTTTTATTTCTACTTTCCAAATTCATCTTCCCAATAAAGCATTTTCGCACATAAGTCATCCCGAATTTGTTTCATCTATTTGATCTCAGTAACACGTAGTATATGTCTGTTGGACATTTTGTAAAAAAGACTACGGCCGTTAAGTACTGAATAAATAAATAAGTAAACATCTGTTTCTTCGGAAACGCAGAGCACACGATAGGCCCTCGGATAGGATTACCCAACGTTGTATAATCGAGCAACGAGCCGCGAACGCAACTGGAACGAATTTCACCGCGTTCTCCTAAGTCCTGGCTCGTTGCGGCAGTTGCAGTAGTTGCACAATGCGGATTTGCATTCGAGGAGGTCCGAAAGAGCCGGTGGACGCCGTAGCCGGTGCTTGGACGGCCGCCGCGGCGCGCCGCTTCTACTAGGCATCCGCTAATTTCTTTAATCACCGACCGAGTCGGGGCATAATTAATGGCAGGGACCAGAGAGGCAGCGAGTCGGTTCGGTTTCCGTGTTGCGGGCCCCGTCATAATGAGATAAACTCGGGCATCGCGTGGCGTCAAGAGAGTGCTGCATCGTGAATTAAGTGGTTCGCGTGGATTCAGGAACCTTTCGAGCGCGAAACATCGTCGAACCAGGAAAAATGTCTGCAGCCGACCGGTCAGCCGCGACATTTTACGAACGATCTCTCGCGTGGCTTCGTGCTCGCCGCGTAATTACCTCGGAGCCTAACGACGAAGCCTCCTCCCGAGAAACCGACCGGCATTCCTCCTAACAGTTTAGGAATCGCGTGAGATGGATGTTGTTCCTCCTTTCTAGCAGACATCCCGGGCGGTTCGGGCCGCGGAGTTACGCAATGCCACGCACTCGATCGAGTCACGACTTTGCGGCGCGGCTGTCCGGGAAAAGTCCTGCGAATATCGCGCGTCGCCGGCTGTTCCGAGTGTCGGCGATTGGACGGCGTGCCGCGTGCTCGACGGGACGCGATTTCTTCGAAAGATGCAAAAGAAGTCACCGGCGCAAGGGACAGAAGGGACAGCAATTTTCTGTGGCGCGCGCTTGTGTTTTCTGACTGTGCCGACCACGCTCGGCGTCCACCGGCTTTCGATTCCTCGCGAATGTCACACGCGGGAGAACAAAGGAGCTGCTGGAACGAGCTCTTAAGCAGGCATTTGGATTCCGTGGTCTGCTCAGGGTCGCCGCGCATTCGCCGGCAAGAATTCAGCTACCGTAATCACTCGGGAGCGAATCGAGAAAGCAACGAATCGCGCGATTCACCGACCGCGAACCACGACGGGACAGGACGACGACGAACCCGCTCGTAAAAATCTATTTCGCTGCGTGCTCCGCACAGCCTAGGAGAGTTCTCGCGATTTTTGCCGAACCGACTGCATTCCCGCAAACCGCTTCGAATCGTTTCATTTGAAACCTCGTGTGGTCGGCCGCCGCAACAACTTTTATCGCTCCGCCGAGGACGATCGTCGTTGCGACGCTCGACGCGAGCCTCGATATTTTTCCTACGGCCGAATCGTCGGTTTCCTTTCTCTCTCTCTCTCTCTCTCTCTCTCTCTCTCTCTCTCTCTCTCTCTCTCTCTCAGCCGACTACAACACGGGCAAGCCCCTTTGATTATTTTTCGTTTTCAGCAGGACCTTCGAGGCGACGTCTGAAACAAGAGTTTAGGCGCGCTCGCGGCGATTTGCAATCCAAATGAGAAGCGGCGAGGTCAAGAAGCACGCTTCGATGACGAAGAGACTTCCACGATGCTTTTCGCGTACGAGATCTCTGCTCGCGTAACAGCAGGCTATGTACTACCAGCTCCTCGCTGCTAGCTTTCGATGGTTATTAGCGTCTCGGTGGTAGCCGAGGCAAACTAGACGCGTTCGATCGGAAACGAAAGCAGCGAACCGTTGATTGGGTGAATCTCCGAGAACGTGGATACCGTGAAAGGAAACGAACAAAGGAGAGAGAGAGGTTTGCCCGATCGGTCAGCGATCGTTCGTCTTCGCCGTACAGCGATTTCCTCCTGTCGATCCTTGAACATGACTGGACAGGTTCCGGACCGATCCAACGACCGCCAATGAAACGAAAGAGAAGATGGGGGACGCTGCTTCCGGAGGAGTCGCGATGAAATTACGGAAACGCGAGTTTGTTATTTTACGTTGCTAAATGTTGACAAATTTGGGATAAAATTGTTTTATCCTATCAATACGGTGTTCTTATCACCTTACCTACGGATGACGTCATTTGGCGTCTAATTGAAATCATCCATAAGCCCGTCGATAAGGTGTTATTATATAAAGTAGTTAATTTAAAGTGATATATAATAATAAATAAATTATATAAAGTGATTGATTATAATGATAATTACACCAAAGCTATTTATTTACTCCTTTAATTCTTATATAAAATTGAAACATGTTATCGTGTTACATATATCTAAAATTAATTAATCGAAATTAATTCCGACCAGCATGTATAAACTTAATACGACCGCAAAGGGTTAAGCATAGTAGCGTACAATAGCGACGGCAGACTGTTCGAACGAAGTAAAGGAATCACAGACGAAGTCGAGAAGGCTGATAAAGTTTTAACAATTATGATAGCCCCGAAGTGTTTCACGACGACCAAATTCATGAATCCCTCGTTCATTAATCGGTTACTCCGGTAGAACGAACAAATAAATAAAAACTGATCGAGTCGGCAGGCATCGCTCTTCCGATAGCGTTTCGAATTCGTGGTCGGTTGGTTCGATGGTTCCCGATTTAGCCGCGGAACGACGAGGAACGACGTTAAAAAGATAGCTCGTTGGCTGCCGGAATTAATGCGCGTCACGATCAAACAAGGAGACGAGCGTCGACTTCCAAATTTCGCGAGTAAGAAAAACAAGCCGGCCGAAGGAAGATGAGAAGAAGGAAGGAGGAGGACGAAGGAACCGAGGAAGGGGTTCGAGGCGTTCACCGGGCGTACGAAAGCGGCCGAAAAGGAGGAAGCCACCGGGCAAAAAGGAGAGGAGAACACCCTCGGCGTCCTTCGTCGGCCGCCACAGTTTGCTGACCCGGTTCGAAAAGAAGAAAAATCGAGCGCGGCTCGAGAAGGACGAGAACGGGAGGGACTCTCGGACGCGGCCAAAATCGATGGACCGGTCATCGAGCGGTTCTCCGAACGTTTTCCTAAGCGCCGAGGCGACGCTCGGCCGCTCGTCCTGCTCGCGGCGAGAGTTTCCATAAACGTCGCAACTAATCGATGGCCACCTTCGATGAATCATCAATTAAACGGGGGAAGATGTTGCGTCGATTCGAATGAAAACCAAATCAAGTCGCGTGAGTCACGCGGCTTTGTATACCACGCATCTCGGTCTCCGGCTCGAAGCGCGAAGCGTGGGCGACTCGGCGCGGTGCGAGCGTCCTCGCGAAAGGCCGCTGCCTCCGCGCACGGTTTCGCCGCGTTCGCCGGTTTGCCGCGCTCGCTGCAACTGGGATTGCGTAAATCGCGACCGGCGGCGAGCCGACGAGTTCGCGATTTCTCGCATCCAAAGTTTCTGTTCCGGAAAAACTTTCTGCCGAAGGAAATGATCGCAGTGGGAGATTTGCGCGGGCGTTGCGCAAACGACTGGCGTTAACGAGAGCCGTTAAAGTCTCTCTCCCGTCGGCTGTCTCCGAAAGGAAGAGGACGCTCGAGCGGACACCGGCCTTGCGAGATCCCGTTGCCAGAAATCGGTGACTAATATAAATTAACACCTACCGGCGTTGCGTCAGACGGCGAAGAAAAACACGGTCCGCGAGGCGGGGAGGAGAAAACTCGTTTGTAACCTTTCACTCGGCGCACACCGCGGAGAGATAATCGTGAAGCAATCTCCAGACGCCTTCCGTGCGCAACGATAACGACTTATCAGCGCCGACTAATCGTAGGTACTTTCTCACAATGGGGAACCCTGTTGCCCTATCTCCGGCAAATAAGTCCGAGCGATAGGTACCTGCGACGACAAGGCGACGGGAACATTCCCGTCACGTGGCTCGCGATCAAGCGAAACCTCGACGAAAAGTAGCGATTGGCTAAAAGCTGGTCGCAGAAAGGGTAAACGTTCGGTTCGTCGAACTTCGGAGCCGCCGTGGCGGTGCGAAGAGCAATGGAGAGGCTCGCTCGCGCGAGAAGCGAACGTCGGGCATCCACGACGGCTTGCGACGGCTTCTATCCTATGTACGTACGTGTAGGAAGGAGCTATCGAAAATCTCAAATCCCACTAACCTCGTTGGCGAGCTCCCAAGCCGATGGTGCGCGCCTTCGGTACGGATTTCTTTACGGCCCGCTGAGAATTTATTTCTTCTTTACGTGCGACGGATATATATTCGCGATAGCCGCCGCCGCAGGTAGCCGTTCGCGAAGGAAACGCGGCGCGGCGAGAGGCCGGCTCCAGGTGTTCCACGGCTCGAAACGCGGCAGAGGCCGGGAGGATCTGCGAACCGGCCGACTGCGGCACCGCGGCGTACGGCGATTCGTTGCGGCTCCTACGGTTCGCTTCGGAAAGTAATCTGCGCGTTCTAGCAACACCGAGACCGAGCAGATGCGCCCGATCGTAATGCCGTGACTAACAAACTGCGCGCAGATAAGAAAAATGAAAGTGCGCACCGAAGGCGAAGGCAAACGCGGGAGAGATCGATTCGCAAGAAAATCCTCGTTCGAGCCGCCCGAGCTGCCGGAGCAATCCGCGTGCGTTCAACAGATGCTAGAAACTCGGTCGTGTGACGTAACTCCGCCCGAGACTAACGATTATTATCTTCCCCCTCGTGGCTGTCGTTCGTCGCCTTCGTCGTCGTCGTCGTCGTCGTGGTTGTCGTCGTCGTCGCGATCGTGGCCGTTGGCCGCCAGCGAAAGCAACCGACCACGTGAAATTGTGACAAGCGTTAAAGCATTAAAGCGTGTCGCAATTACTCGGACGACGCTCCGCCGCGAATCCACTACACGCATTTGTATCGCGGCCGCTCTACAATTTTCTTGATCGCTCGAAACACGAGTACGCATTCGAGACACGCGCGTCGGTCGAAGCGCGCTTTGCGAGCGGCTTCGTTTAAACGATCGGCGAACGCCGGTAAAATCGGCACGAGTTTTCAATCGGTCGAGAGAGAGAGAGAGAGAGAGAGAGAGAGAGAGAGAGAGAGAGACTCGGTGAATCGGAGAACGATCCTCCCGAGCGTTTATCTAAACGTAATTCGAGATCTAGGTTATCGCGATCGCGGAACCGCACCCGCGGTGTTATCCGAGGCCGAGGCGCGATTTATTCGCGAGCAGCGTGTAATTTCGCCGCGTTCGATCCGATATCGTTGGACGCGCCGCGAATCTTGTTCCTCTGGGAAAAGCAGTTGCGAGAGAGCCGCAATGCAACGTGCTCTCCAACAAGCAAAAATACCATCGCGATAATAGCGTGTCGGCGCGGCGGCGAACGTGGCACGATTTGTTCGCCGTTTGCCGATGCGATGGCAGAGAACTCGAGAACTCGAGAGCTCGCGACGCGAGGAGCAGCCGAGCCGGGCCGCTTCGTTTCACACGTCCCCGTTGGCCGGCTGGCTCGATGGGAAACCAGGATGAAAAGCTGAAGATGGCATTCCAGGTGGGGTTAGCCTCCTTAAGGACGCTCTATTCTTGGAAGTTGAATCTAGTCGGCGGCCGATTCGCAGTCCGTTAGCTGCGATAGCCTCCTTCCTCGATGACTCCGCCGCGATAGTTCGCTCTAACTCGACTTTAATCGTTTCCCGACTAGCAAACGGAGGATTCAAGAACGAGTCTCTGCCATCTCGCCGGGGCACGCGATCTCGTGATTTATAGTCCTCGGGAACGAGTCGAAAAATACGCGTAGGTCGCGTGGGCGTTTCGGTTAGGTGGAAGCGAACGGCCGGGCCGGTTCGACCGATCGACAAACAAAAAAACGAGGACGAACGAAGACAGAACGCTTCTTCGTCTTCCTCTTCCTCGCGGTCGCCGCCGCGTTTCTCCGCCCGTCGAATTTACGACGTCCGTCCGTCTCGATTGCGCTCAAGAGGTTCGACAGAAGTCCTCGACGGTAGGAGTCCTCTCGGCCCGAGAGACGTCGTCGGAGGCGTTCGAGATAGATGGAAAAAGGGTCTAGGCGAAGGGCCGCATCCGGCGCGGCCGGGCCCCGGCCTCGACATCCGGCCTGAAAACGGATGAGACCAGGCATTCAAGTGCAAATCGTTTCGCAGCATTGTGCTCGAGACCTCGAGACCAAGCGCTAACGATGCAGTCCTTGCAGTCGCCACAGTCTACCGAATTTTCCAGGAATAGGGTGCAACTTGAAAGACCCGTCGCCGCGCAGTGCTCTGGCCAAGAAGCGTTCCGTGGACAAAATTCAATTTCTTTAGTTCAATGCATATATTGACAAAGTTTGTTTCGCTAGAACCCTTTAACCTTTCATGGGCCGAATATTTTCCGGTGGTTTCTACTTGCAAACAGCTTGCAAGGCATTTACCTTGATATTTCAGGTGGATGGTGCTGCCAGCCATCATCATTATTATTATTGGTTATCTCAGAGACCTTATATAATTAAGATGCGTACATCATTTTGGGAAAATACTAAAATTATTTGGTAAAAACATTTATTATCAAAATTGATTCAAAACGTTATTCGTTCTAGATGATTCTCTGATGAGAATAGATGGGTGCAACACAAAATAGTGCAAATATTAAAGAAAAAGATTGTTGTAATTAGACTGCGGATTTTATGCATTTATAACAAAACTGAGTAGTTGAAACACGAAACGCTATTAGGATTCAACAATTTAGGTTATTTATAATTCATCAAAGTTATTCAAGACAGGTATAAATGTTTGTGCATTCTTTGTTTAATGCAATCGACGCACGACATTTTTATTTTGCACAAAAATCCGCAGTGTGCTTGTAATATGATTTCCAATTTGTTAAAATATTTAAGCAATTAAATAAATTTGTCTTTAGCTCTTACAACTGTTGAAATAACTTTTTTTCATAAAGTTCCGCAGTCTAATAATTACACACCTGCTCATATTATTTTCTTCTCTGAATCCCATCGCACTCTCTACGGTTGTGTTGCAACTGTTTAAATCGCTCAATTACAAAACTGTAACCTATTTTGCGACACACTGGACTTCTTTAATAGCTCTTTCACCTCATTCGGAATCTCTACTTTCACTGAGGTCCACCGCTTATCTTGACACTTAAACCGTCTTGATCCTAGTCCACGGTACTGGCTCTCATCAGTCCGTCTACTAATTATTTTAATAATTTCCTCTTAAATACCATAAAAATAACCACTTGTAACAAAGGGGTTACGAAATGTTTTCCCACCGTATTCACCAAATGAATAAAGTTTTTTAAAAAGTTTTTCGTCTGCAGCTTCGTTTACGAGAAAATCGAGTTTGAAAATGTGCACGTAATACGTTTATTATTAGTTACTACCTATTTGGTGACACACAACACAACTGATAATAAACGTATTATCTACACATTTTCGAACTTTATTTTCTGATAAACGAAACTTGAAACGGAAAAATGTTATTCCATTTTTTAGACTTATTTTCACACGTAGAGTTACGACATGTCCATCCTCTATATTTATTTATTTATATATGTACGAGTAAATATCCAATTTTACACTAAAGAACAAAAAGCTAATATTAATTAATATTGATATATAGAATATTATAATATATAACATACTAATATATTAATACATAGAATCAGCGAATCAGCGTATCAGGTGAACAGCTTATGTAAACTCGTTTTAAATTTTGCGTTATTGAAAATATGTCTATATTATCGCTTCTGTCATTAACAAATTGAAGTCTCTCGTAAAAAGGTTCAATCGCACTGGACGAATAGAAGAAGATCCGACTAAATGAATAAATAAATTAGTGACCCGTCTTTTCGACGGGTTCCATAAACCCAGTTAAACCATGAAACAACGCTAAAATAATTTTGGTCACGGAAATCGAACTGCCAGACCACCGCGCGCCGTCCAACGTTCCCGTTAGTCCCGAGGATTTTCGAGCTTCCAATCGCTGAAATTATCACGTCGTTGTGACGAAATTAACGCGGAGAATCGCGGCGCGCGCCGTCCCTTCGATCCCTAACGAGACAAATTTTCTTTCTATTACGAAATTGACCATAATCGCGCGGAGGCTAGGTGGGCAGCCACCGCTCGACGGCGACGTACATTTAAATAATCGGTACAAGCACCGGCATTCCCGGTGCACCGTACGTCGGACTTAATTGGAATACTCTTGTTTCATTATTGCGGCGAGGTCCGGCTCGGCTTAATCTTGCCATCTTCCTGGCAAAATATTTACATAATGCCGGCAATTGACCGTTCGATCGAGATCCCGGCGCGCAAGGCTTATAATTTCAGCGGAGAGTGCGCTGAGAAACCGCCGGCGGGCCGCGCGTCGAGGATCCGAGCGGAACGCGCGCGAGCCTAGACGAGCTGTGGAAGCCGGGAAGAGCCGGCGATCGTTGTTCTCGCCCGGTGCATCCCGGTAGAAGACGCTCGGACGATGGAACGAGCACTTCGGTTTTATCGGTGACACGCCGCGAGTTCAAATTCCTCGCTGAAACCGCCGCGATGCGGCGCGGCGCGCGGAATGGCGGAAGCACGGCCGTGAGAATCGAACGGATTTTTCTCGGTCGACGTTCGGTAATGACGCCGATAATTAGCGAGCGTTGCTCGTTTATCCGAGGATGCAGATAACGATGGAATTTGATGCAGCCTCCGCCGGACCGCGCCGAGTCGGCAGCTTTTCATAGGCCGCTAATGAACGCGGCTCGAACACGCCAGGATCGATCAACGTCGATCGGCCGTGGCGAGGATTACGCGCGCGATCGATGCATCCGAATCGATTTGCAGTAATTCAATTGCCGCGGTGCCAGCGCCGGCTGGGCTGCGCCGATAGCGGGTGCTCGTTCGCTTGGAAACAGCGAGGGTACGCGCAGGGAGAAAGAGAAAGAGAAGAGAGAGAGAGAGAGAGAGAGAGAGAGAGAGAGAGAGAGAGAGAGAGAGAGAGAGCCTAGAATGAAAGTAGTATGCACGAGCGAGGGAGGAAGAAGATGGGATAAGGCAAGGGCAAGCGACGAACCTTCCGTGGAATAGCTTCACGCATGCTTCCCACGTGACTCAGCCGGTCGAGCATAGATACGCATCGTTCGTGAGCCCTCCGCGTTCAACCTGCACGCACAATGCGTGGCAAACGACGCCGTTTCAACGGACATGGCAAGCACCGCCTGCCTCGTGACTCAACCTGCTCGAGCCACTAACCTTCCATCGCGTTTTTCCGTTTCCCTTCGTCCCTCGACCTTTGAACCTTGCCTCCGACGAGCAACCAGTTCTCCAGCAGAGGAACCTAGAAGCTCGGTCGCGTGGGACTCTGTACTCGCTCGAAAATTACAAAACAAAAGCTCTCCTTTTTCCCTCTTTCTCCTCTCTCTCTCTCTCTCTCTCTCGCTTTTTCTGCCGAGAGAGTCCATAGGGCTTATGGCTTGCGGCAAGCATTATGGTTTCACGAGGCGACCGCGCGAGATCGCGGAGCGTGAGTCACGTCTCGAAGCGGGTTCGCGTCCGCGTGATTCAACGTCGCCTGGGCCCATCCTGGACGAAATTCCTCGGCGCAGTCCCGCCGCATGCCTTCGCTCGCTTCTGAATACTAAATGCCGGCTCGTGAGAACCGAGCCTCGCGCGCCGCCGACAGTCTTCGAGGAAACCGTGGATCCTGGAACGGAGCGATTCGGGGATCCCGATTCACCCTCGCCGAGGAAGACTATCGCCGAGAAGACGAGGCGCTATTGGATTAGGGGCAATTTGGCTCGCTGGTTCGCGTTGCGGGATTACAGGAGCGAAGCGTGATTTACGGCCGGCTCTCGGACACTCGTTAAAAACGCCGTGATTGAAAGTGTCGCAATCCTCGCGGCGCGGCACGGCGGAATAAGGTCGTCACCGAAAGCGAGCCACGAGCTGCAACGGACTCCGTGCTCCGCGCTGGAAGGATTATTATTTCCTCGATCGCAGCGGCGATACCCGGTCGAAGGATACCGAGGCTGTAAATCGAGCAGCTTTCAAAACTGGTTACGCGCAACGGACTTGCTGTCATTAATACCGCGCTTCGGTCACGATAATTCATTTATTTATTTATCTGTCTGTTTATTTATTTATTTATTCATTGTACCGGCAAAATCCTATTAGTACAATGTATCGAGAGGCATCTGAATAATAGAACTGCGAAATTCGCATCGTGGATAAGATAGATATCAACCCTTAACCCATTGCATTACGATTTATTTCACAGCTACGTTGTTGCTAATAAATTTCCATGTCAGACAGAAAGTTTATGTTTATGATGTGGCAACCGCTACTTCAGTGTTTAAATATTAATGGTGTTACGACGGAATAAAATTCTATTCTATTGGCTTTAATATTTAATTATTTCAGTAAATGTGGGGACACAATGAATAAACATTCTATTTTCCATCAAAGAAATTGTTACAATCGAAAAAGTTCTAATCGCTGCAAACTATGAAGATAATACCGATATGGCAAGTGGTTAATATGTTGGTATTATTGGTATGCAAAGTAAGAAGAATTGATTTTGATATTTTATTTAACACTTTTATATCCATAATAACACTAGAATGGTCTTATCAAAGTAATTAATGTCATATATAACTTTGCTTTGCAATTTTGATTTAACTTTAATTTTCAGAAATGTTTTCGACGCAGTCGTTAAATTGTTAAGCATCGCCTGTCTCGATCAGATCGCAAGACTCCACCTAACAACAATAAATTCTCTCAAATTGTCCTTCACACTATGTAAACGATTTGGACAATTTGAAAGAATTTACTATACATCGCACAACGAAGTCAAATGTTTTATAAATTATTGGACAACGATTTACCAGATAATTGTACGACTCGTGGCAGCGTTGTCGCCGACGGATCTCGATCCAATGACATCGACGTGCGGGCTCACAAACCTGTGCTGCCTCGCATAACCCGCAGAGGAATCGGAAGTCCGATTCGTCGCGATCGCGTCAGCCGGTGAACGCGGAGGCGCGTCCGCTACCATAATAATTTATCGCGTTGGTCCGCGAGAGACTCGCCTCGAGATTGTTACGCGAACGAAACAGCGAAAGAGCGAGCGAGCGAACGAGCGACTCAGCTTCGCGATCCGCTCTCCCGGAAACGCTCGTGGAATAACCCGGGAGATTTATCGTCGGACGTCGGTCCGTGACGGAGGAGAATGTCTCGGGGGAATAAATGACTCGCGGGAGGAGCACACGCCTTCTGAACTCTGCTCTTTGATCCCATTAGGAGAGCCGATGAGATGCCGCGAGATGGGACGCGCAGGTATTCTCCTCTCTCCGCCTTTCGAGCGTCCTCCGTTCTAGAACGCGGCGAGAACCACGCTTCGCTTCGGCGAAGCACGAGGGTGAAAGAAGAGACGCGACGCGTCTTCGCTCGCGAGAAGGCCTACTTTGCGCGTGGCCTACTTGCGGAAGACCGACGGTCACGCGAGAAGGCATCGAGCCGGCACACGCGTGTCTCGCCGGCTTTGACCTCGAACCATCTCGGAAGAACGTTCGATTATATTGGTCCTGGCCGGTGAGCATTCTCGCCGAGAGTTGAGCCGCCGTCAGAGACGAGCTGCGAGGAATCGCGTCAGGAATCGCAACAAGAATCGCACGAATCGCAAGAGGAGTCGCTCGAGACGACGCGCGTCGACAAGGAGGCTGGCTCGTCTCGCGTCTCGAGACGTCGACTCGGTGTCGCGACGATCGGGGACCCAGAGACCTGAATAGCCGTAGCCGGCGGGCCCGACAGGGCAGAGTAACGGTCCTCGGATGAAGGTTAGTCGCATTATCCGCGAAACGTCGTTCGCCCGATCGTGATCGCGAGACGCGGGGTGGACCCGAGCCCACGATTTTCGAACCGCCCGAGGCTCTCGTCCAGATGAACTCTCGCGCGACCCCAGCCTCGAGCGCTAAACCGCCGGGCGAGTATCGATTCGCCTTCGGAAACTTCTGGCTCCAGTCTGTCCGGACTTCGCCGACGAGGGTTTGAAAGCGTCTAAGCGGCAGGGGTTGATTTTCTTTTCTGGCGAGATTCCAGCGGTCGCCGCACCATGCGGGGCGCCCGGAAAAAAGCAGGGATTAGGCTGGAGAAGAGAGCGGACGCGGCGGCGGCCGTGTCGGAGGCTGCTGGTCCGTTTCACAGGGAAGCCTCTTTTCGAGCGAAATTCCGAAGGGATTACTCACCGGCACGACGACCGCCGCGCCGGAACCGGACGCGTAAAAGCCAGGCCTCCGACTCGGTTCTTTCAGGTAGAGAGCCTCGAAAACGGCGTTTCGTCCGCGGGAATCTCACCGACAAAAGGCGAAAACCCTCGACCAGGCGCGTTCCTCGAACCGAGAAAGGGCGCATCGAGCGCTTTACGGCTCCCGTTAAAAACTCGTTCGTTTCGCTCCTGCATCGCCTTTTCGCGGGCCCTCTCGGCGTCGGCCAATGGTCCGGCTCGGTCGAAATTTCGTCCGAGTCGCTGGAAAAGTCTGTCGCCTGTCATGTAGACCTTTGACTACTAAAAAGGTATGTATACGCCCCAACGAGTCTAGTAATAGCCACGGAAAGCGTAATTGTACGCTCTCTATATTTTATGGACAACTTGCACCAACTTATCATTGCGTTAAACTTTTCTTTTTATAACAGGTTTAACGTATCGACTGCCGTGATTTATTAACGATGATTATCATTTCCTTGTTTTTTATGCTTTATTACACGATAAGGTGTTTTAAGAATGAAATAACTTGCGAGATGTTCTTGCTATCGTGTTCAGTTTGTTTTGCAAAGTAGATTTAAATCGAATGAGATTTGTCATTATCTTAATTTCTTTATGATTATTAAACTGCGGATGCTCTGCATTTACAATAAAAATGGATAAGTGAAATTTCAAACAGTGAAAATATTCAGAGAATTTAAAGCCGCAGTTAAAGGGTTAAGTCTAAACAGGACAGCCTATTTTCGTCAATGATCGTTTCAATAAATATTGCATATTTCCAAATTGGTAAGTGCAAGTCAATTGACGTTGAAACGTTACGAACTCTTGATGAGCTAATAGAAGATTGCATGAATTTTTAAGTAATTACATCAACGTACGATATTAATACATGACTTGTTTAACGCTGCGTGGGACCGCTGCGGCCGCCATAATCCGGTTAGGGGTTAAACACGTTTTACGCACCGATTATGGAATATTAGAAAACAGGTCTTAACGACGGTTTTGTATATATTAGCTGGTGCACCTGAAGTGTTGAAACTAGTTTTAATATAAGCGGTATCCAATTTAGAACAGTTCGTACCGTTTACAATTAGTCGAAGAAGAATTGTGAATGACTTTCGTCTGCTGCATAGGATTATACGTGGCAGAGTATACAACCCTACTGTTAGCCCAATGATTAATTTTAACAATCCTCAATCTTTTACGAGAACTGACCCAGTTCTTGTGCTTCATAGCTATGTCTCTCGTTTCCTCTATGTATACTGATCCTTTGAATAGGTCCCTCAATACTTATGCCAACGTTGGCTTCCTCATTGACGATTTTAATCAATTTAACCACGGTTAAATGACCAGTTCCTTATCTTCAAATTATTCGAACAATTAAGACATTTTCATGGTAAATTCCATAAATTATATTATCGGAACTAAATAAATTGGATCTTTTCACTCTTGACAAGCAATGCGTTTAGTGTTAAGAATCCTCTATAAAACGTTATCAGAAGCTAAGATATCTTCGTGTTCATTTTTACTGTTACTACTATCTAATATTATTACTGTTATCGTTGTTATATTATTATGTTCAATTTTCATAAAAAAAATTAAAAGGACGTCTGACCAGTTCATGCAAAATAAATGGAACGAAAAACCAGATGACCCATCGCGGAGAAGACTGGCTTCGAACGGTCATAGGTCGCGACGGGAGTTTCGTTTTTCTTGCGACTCGACTGCCCCGCATCCGTCGCCTACTTCCTGCGGCACAACACGGCCATCGTGTCTTTTACATCCTCGTTCTTCTCGCCTCTGGCTATTCGCGAGCCGAACGCGTCCAGCCGTTTTCTACGCCGACGACACACTTTTGCCCTTTGTCCGAAAACTTGCTCGCCTAGTCTCCCGGTCGCACGCGCTATCGAAAGCTCGAGGGAATCGGCGTGGCCGCAGCTGAGTCACGGCCTTGGAATTTTTGGACGAAAGTGTTCTCGAAAAGCCGGGAGGTGGGAAACGGTTATCGAATGCTCGCTAACTCGATAAGGCTACCGACGGAACAAGGTCCATCGCACTCGAACGGTGACATTGCGAGTTCGACAGCTGTCGAGCGATAAGGAGAACATTGGAGGGTCCGTCGACCCTGCTCTCAGCTGGGCCAATTTCACAGCGGGCAAGGTGGATATAGAGAACATGAAAGAAAGAAGAAAAGAGAGAGAGAGAGAAAGAGAAAGAGGAGCCGCGGAGCGATGCCGCGGCCTCGATGGAGCCGCAAAAACAGTTTTTCCGTCTAGGGTGCATCGCTGGTTGTTCTCGAGTTAAAGAAGCACTGGCGCCAGCGCCAACGGGGCCTGCACTCCTCAGGAATGCGCCGCTGTCGCAGCCAAGGGAATGCATGTGTGCGAGCATTCGCGATACATTTGCGTACCGTGCTAGCCCGGGACGAATCTGGAAGCGAGCCGAGCCCCCAGCTTTCGAATCTTTCGATCTTTAATTTTAGTCGTGGCCCGTCGCGTGGTCCACTCTATTCGATATTTCGATGCGCGTCGCCGCGCGGTGGGCCATTTACCCCGCAAACACGCGACACGACATTTTATAAAACTATCCCTGTAATGAATAAATTGTTCGGTAAGAGGTAATCGAGCATACAGGGCATGATTTACTGCGACTTCTTGTACTGTCTGTTCATTTTGGTCACGACTACGCGGCTTCGGAATGAACTATCTCCAAATCATTCGATACTGTTTGTATTATTTGTAATGGCTTTATTTATTTTATTATTTTATTTTTTTAAAGCATGCTTTTCTATTGAACACACTTTTTAAGTTATATAGAATTAAATACGTTCAATTTGTATTTCATTATTTAGTTGCGAGTACCACAAGGTGCAGTTTTGGTTCATTTTGGTCTCATTTCCAAGGATAAAGTCTTATCTTTCTTTAAAAAAAAAATTGATTTTAAAAAAGTCGGTTTAAGTGAAAAGCTAACAAAGTCATGATTTTTTCGTTGAAATGATTTGGTGTTCGACTGATTTTTCTTCAAAATCCTGAAGCGGTGTATAAATTTTCCGACCGGATTTCAAATCTGCGTGTAAAAATCTATGTGAAACGATGTATGACATGTCAGTAAAAAAAAAACATCCAACATGGCATCGAATAAATCTCGATTTAGTTGGAATACTTGAAAAATTCAATATAAATTTTCATGTTCATATTACATTCTCTCTATATTTCCCTTCTTCTACAACATCTCAGCTTTAACGCGAAAGGGAAGAATAGCATCGCTGAATCTCATTTCCATGAAAAGTTGTTCGATTTGAATAGAACTTCAAATCGCTTGAGTCCACTGTCCGGCGCTGCAACGGCAGCAACGTTTCTCTCTGGAAAGGTGATTCTCCTCTGATCGGCTAGAATTTCCGGTGACTGGGCGTCGGTCCTCCTTCTCGGAAGGCTAACGAACAAAGGGACCAAAGCGGGAATATCCGCGCAGTAATGTTTGGTCGTCAAACAGGATATCCGATTAAAATGCCTGAGACGAGAATAAGCAAACCGACCTAAGAATAGCGTGCGCCTCGCCACGCCACGCCACGGTTCAGTTCGTTCCCTCCTGCTATTAGCGTAACTGCCTCTCCGCCGACAGAAGACGGACCAAATTCGTGGCGGTGGCGCGAACTCTCGGACCGGCCGATTCGCCGCGGATTATTTTTCAGGGAATCTTCTGTGGGTCGGTCGACAGCGACCGCGATATCTCGGGGGACTCGCCGGAAGATACGCGGACACGCGAGAGACAGCGAGAGGTAGCAGGTTCGATCGAAAAGGCATGCAAACGGTGAAAGGCGGTAAAATTTCACTCCTCGATTCGTTTGAGTATTCCCTCCTTCTCTCTCTCTCTCTCTCTCTCTCTCTCTCTCTCTCTCTCTCCCTCTCTCGCCGTCTCTCTTTCTCCCTGTCGCGCGTCGAAGGCGTTTATATGCCGATTTCGCGGCGTTCAGACCGAACCGAGAGAGAAGTTTCGCGTCAACAACAGGGACTGGTTTGGCTTCGCTTTTTAATCGGCTCGATCTTCTCGTTAGCCGGCTCGAGGATGGAATCTAGGTTTGTAGAGCTGCGACCAACACGGTCGCGACAGGGTTGACGGAAAGCACAGCCCTAGCCGTCCACTTTCGTTCCCGCAAACCTGGACAGGACGAATCCGGAGCCACGGCCGAGGAAAGTGACGGAGCACGAGCATGTAGGAGCCAATAGCTGTGCCCTGTTTGCGGACTTTAAGAGTTTTCACTACTAAAAACAACTCTTGCAATTTAATTGACATTTCCTAAGTTCTTAAAGTCCTAACTTCATAAATAAATAAAATCCTCGATTCAATAATAAGTCATTTAAACGTTCACATCAGCGATAATTGATTTAACAAAATTTTATATTTACATCTTCCACCTTTAACAATATGACATACATGATTCGAGATTTGAGGTTATGTAAGCCTATCCCGAGGCAAGCGGCACAGTAACTAACAACGCATCGAGTGAAAACTGTATTCGATTACTGTGCACGGTAAATGGACTACCGTAATTAAAACTAAACACGAAAGTACAAATAAACAATCATTGTTTTGTTTTTCCGTAATCTCAACACGTTTTACCAACACAGTTAACATCGCGATATCGTACCCCGCAGTAACTGGCTTCACTACCCTACGCACGGCCCAATTAGAAGCTGCGAGCAAACGGAGTGGGAAAAGCAAACGTTTCCAGGTGCGTTCGTTCGCAGGGCCCCGTTTGTTCCCTTCGTTAGGGATCGGAGGTAATCGGCCACGTGGCTCTTGAGACTCCCTTTTAACGACCTCTCGTAGTTCTGCGTAGCTATTACTCACGACGACACCATGACAACGACGGAGACACAAAGCCCGTCGCCGCGACGAATCGAGCCGAATCGAGCGGAGACGAGATTGTAAGGGAAAGGGCGACTAGATTAAACGGACGTTGTTGGAGATATGCAATCATATATCCTGTCAAAATACTGAGCTTTGAGTTATAAACCCAGGAAGGTGGTGCAAGTGAATCCGTAGGCTATTGTTTGTTCTAGGAGACACCCTCGAGGGTCGAGGGCACGTGTCTTCCTCGCTCCAGCTTCCTATGGTAGACTCTCGTATAGCACGAATTCATACAATTTGAATTCGTATAACGCGAGAAATATTGTTCATAATAAAATTAAAACGATTATTGTACCGTAATTGTTAATTTTGATGGCTCTATTACCAAATGTCAAAATCAAATCGGAAATCTATTGTGATCGCCGCACTAATATCTTCTATTATGTACTCCAACGGCTTCTTTTCCGTTTTTAAAGAATTAAATAAATAAATAAAAATATGTAAGTATTAACAGAACGTAACTTTGGAAGGTTTGGGCAATGATTTTGAATTATTAACATTGCCAAAATGTCTTCTCGGTTTCGCTTAGCTAATTTATATTTAGCTAGTTCATAATTTATAACTTTATAAACTCGTTACAAATTTGATAAATTAATTCCTTTGTTAAATATATGCGGAACGAACTGTTTCCTTCATATGCGACAGCAATATTACTTGTGTTATTATAGGAAAATTATCTTGTGTCAGGATTTCCTGTAACACGACTTCGGAAAATGCGTAACGCATTATTGCGTTATACGGTAGTCTACAGTATTATTAACGATTATATATACTTCCGCTACGCGTTAGAATGTCATTCCACACAAAGTCGGGCACCCTTTGGAACACCATTTCGCATTTTGATAAAATTTGATTTGTTTTATCGACACAAGTATGGACATGTCACGAAGGATTTTTCAAAACCGTTAACACTAACCGCAACGAAACGTCAAAAGTGACTCGTATGTGCAACAGTTACAAGATCGAATGCACTTTGATTTTTTGCAATTTTCACATGACTATGTGTTCGAACGAAGAAATTTATCTAATGATTTCCGGTGAAAGTATCTTCATAATTTCAATAATTGCAGAATAAAAATCGGCAGATCGATCATTTAACTGGCGGCGGTGTGATTAGTGTTAATTTTACAGATCTATAAAATTAAGTGTGAATCTTCTTTCATTAAATCAAGACTATTGAACTACCAGAACGAAGAAAATAGCTCTCGGAGTTATTACAGTAGAAACATCAGAGTATCTAATAAAAATATCAACGCGGTCTTTACCGTAGTTTCAATTGTTTAAATCGATTAATTAGAAACTGTAACCTTTTTTGCGACGCGCTAGACTTCTATAATAGTTGTTTCGCCTCATTTGGAACGTCTGCCATGCTTGTGGTTCATGACTTATATTAATCCTTTTGTTTTAAATAACAAAGAATTTCGATAGCGATCGTTTTAATCACCAAATAAACACATAAATAAATAAAAATTATTTTAGTTTGAAAACAATATTTTTTGTCCTTCATTCTTCAATTGTTCTTAAAGAATGCAATTTTCTATGGCAGGGAAATAACGAAAATTTTGAAAAAAAATGAGGACATAGTGTCCTAGTGTCCTACTTGCAGATCAATTTTAAAAACTGCAGATACTTTAGCCGTCTCGGTGCTGACCAAAAGAGTCTCGCGGACCTGAGCGAAAAATACCAAACCTGTTTGATGCAGTTTGATGCGTTTTCAGAGAAAAATCATAAAAATGTTGTAAAACTTGATAATTGCAAAATTTAAAAAGCAACATAAATTAAGAAATAAAACTGTTATATATTTAAAGTATTATGGATACAAAATTTCCTCGGGTATGGCAAGCAACCATATACCGTCGTTCGGCACTGAAACTGTTCAAATGAAGAAAATTAAAATTGTTTCAAGAGTACTCTGCATCGTTCTACAGCGCGGTCGACTGAAGTACGCTGTAAGCAGCGATCGAGCGCCTGCATTTGCCGTTATTATATCATGTGTACGACCGCCAGAGGATCCAACACCGTGAACAGTTACTGGGAAACTAGCTCTTTACGAATATAATATTAACATTCGGATGACGAGATCCGGGTCCGTGTGCACCCCGAGTGTTATTATTTAAATGAAAACTTTTACACGTTTCAACAAGCTCTATAGAAAGTAAAAGACATAGTAAAAAGAATATGGGCATTATCGGACATGACTTCCAGGCAGGCCAAACATTAGAAAGACACCTCTGTATAAACTTAATACGCCCGCAAAGGTGTAAACCGAGTTATTGTCTTCCGTTCTAGCGATTAGGACCGAAATCGGCAGCGTTTAAGACCGACACGTTAAGCCGCGTTTTCGCGGAACGATCGTAGGAAAAGACACGCGAACTCCGAAGTTGCAGAACGTATTTTGCAATGCAGCGCGGGAGATCGAGCGTGTCTATAAATCGCGCGGCTCGAGGGTCGGGGCTGATCGGTGCGAGCAACGGTGCGCGGCGTTCAGTCCGAGCGGAACGGAGAAACGTTTAGATCGGCGCCGCGTCTGCGGCCTCGAGCACGTTCACCGTCCCAGAGAGAAAACTGTGCTAACTAAATGTAATCCGTCGAGCGGCGGCGATCGTCCGCCGGTTCGCAGAGCCGAGGCGGCGCTCGGCTATTTCCGCGTTCGCGTTTCGTTCGCACGAAATCAAATCGGTCCTTTGCTCGATCATCGGCCGCGATCTCGACGTCGACTCGCGGTCGGCCGCGATCACGGAGGAATCGCCGGTTATTTCGCTCGGCGGAGCGTTAAATGAATATATGTCGAGGAGGGACATCGAGGCTGGTAAGAACGACAGTGTCGTCGCGTTGTGTAACTCGATAGTCGACGCGAAAAAGCGATGCGCGGGATCTTGACCGGGCGTGTTCTAGAGCTCGACTCGTTCGAGAACGGCCGCCGATAATTCTGCGGAATAGCGATCGTTCGGCTGCGCGGAGCCGGACGAAAGGCCCGCGAGCGACTCGCGTCCCACACGCCGATTTCACGGCATCCAGGTCATCGCAGACTAACCATCCCACGTCAACGCGTTTCGTGTACGCGTGGAAGTTCGATGCGTCTGCCTACGGTGTCCGATCGGGAGCCGTCCTAGGCGACGCCGAGATCATCGAGATTCGGCTAGAGAAATTGATTCTGTTCGCGCGGAAACGAGGTTGCGCGACCGTCGCCGCTGCGCCGGATCGCGCGTTAAACGCATGCGAAAGCACGCTCGATCGTCCGGCCATCGGAAGAGGAAACGGCAGGATCGCGCGGTTTCAAAGGAGGAGGCACCTCTGCCGAGAAACGGGGACACGCGTCCCAACCTCGTAAACGGGAACACCAAAGCGTGCTTGACTCGCGAACGAGGAAGCGACAGTTAGGCAGTCGCCGGTGCCGGTGTCGTCGCGTCTTCGCCGCCGAGGCAAGCAGCACCGGCAGCAAAAGTAGCGGAGGTAGCCAGAGGTAGCAGAGAGGAAGAGGCCACCTTTCGGCCGAGCGAGCCTCGAGCAGAGTCGACTCGAGCCGAATGGCTCGCTTCCGATCCACTTTCGTCGGCGGCCTCCCGGCGGCTCCGTGATTTTCTCTTTCCTTCTTTCGGGGCCGGCTTTTGTCCGGCGAGACGCGCGCGAGATCGATCCCCGCGGCTCGGCCGGCCGAGCGAAGATAAGTCTAGCAGACGGAAAAATCGTAAAGACGTGGGTCGAGGGAACTGTCGTTACGGCACTGCCAATATCTTTCGGTATGCAGCAATAAACGAAGAGGGCAATAAATCGAGCGGAATAACTGGCCACACCTGTGCACGGTACCGACGACGGTAGGTGGGCACGTAAAAGTCCCGAGAGCAGCACGATCACCCGCGCGCGCGTTCGAATCGCCTCTCGCAACACTTCTGCAAAACTGTATTTCACGTCGCGTCGCCCCGTCCCTCCCCCCGACTCTCGGATCACGGATCTATCCGCTGCTCGTCCCACGGATCCATTTCGTCCTGGATCCTCGCGCGTGCTCGTCGTCGCGATGGCTTCTCGCTCGAAACCTCCCAAGAAACGCGAACGAGATTCCACCCTCGGGAGAGTGTCTGCGCGCGTTCCGCCCACTCGTACAATATCGAGCAACTATTTCCTCTGTGGCCGGCTCGTTCTTTCCGTTGGAATGCGGTGCACTTACGACGGAACGTCATATCCTGTGTCACCGCAGGTGTGACCGCGAGGTTTACGTTCTTCCTCGCATTCCGCCGGCCGAAAAGAAAACTGCTCGATACGTTTTCGATCCGCCGCGTGTCCTTCCCGGAGCCAACCGAGGTCCGATTTCGCGCGGAGCTGCCTGGGAACCGGATGGGAAACGTCGGACAAGCCGCGTCGGGTTTTATCGAGCCGAGGAAATCGCGTGAAAGGCTCGCGCGCGCAGGCCGGCTCGTCGGCTGTCAGTTCTTGCGGCGAAGAATGCGCGTGTCGAGGGGAACGAATTCTCGCGTTTCTGCCGACTACGAGAGCTCGACGCCGAGTCCGAGCGTCGCGCAACGCGTTAACTTTTCACGGCTCGGCTTTCCGGCAGCGTGCGCCGGCCTCGCGTTGCGAAAACCGCCGCGACCGCTATCGGATACGCGCGTATCGCCTCGTCCACCGATTTCGCGCGAACGATCCAACGACCAAAATGAAACACGCGAGGGAAGCGTTCCGCTTCTTCCGCTTTCCCTCCGATCGGTTTCCTGGATCGAAGGTAGCGCCTTCCGCTCGTACTCGGACGATCCGAGCGCGATTTAATCGCGTTACGAGTTACGCGCAAAGACTTTCACGGCACTGACGTCATTAGCGTAACGTCCAAACGCGAAGATATCGAAAGGCGCACGCTTCGGAGAAGCCTGAACCGGCTCTCGGCGTTTCATTATCGTCGGTAAAGCGATTTCGTAACGAGCCTAGTAGTCATAGACTTCTACGAATCCGCGTGCCCCACATACCTCGTGAATCACGAATTCGTGCCGCGTTTAGACCGCCTTTAAAATCGCTCCTCGAGCCTCCGAGAAACGAACGAATCGCCTCGACGAGACCGGTCACCTGGACGAGTCATCTCGACGGCTCGCCGACAGGTAGAAGGAAACCGCGAGGTCTCGCGTGCGACCGGCTTGTCGTGCCGAGAACGGTTCCGATCGATTCGGGACCCCGGTTTCTCGATCGATTGACCCGCATTACGTTACCAGAGCCGCGCGCAGCTGGCCCTTGGCCGATGTTTACAGCCGTGTACATCGCGATGTACGTGCGAGTTGAATCTGGGACACCGGAGAAGAGAGAACGCGTAAGGCGAACGCGCGAACTTTGAGGACAGTTCTTCGATTACACGAAACTTACCCCTGGCCCAGGCCGCGGTGGTTTCGTGATTTTTTAAATCGACTAGGGTCTCGCGCGACGGCGATTACTAGATCGCAGATCTTTATGCAAGATAAAAGTCGTTCCAGTTGATTGTAACAAATAGTTCAGATACAAATGTCTTTAGGTCATAGGACATTATTTAGGTCATACGTAATAGGTTATTATTATCATTATTACCTTATATTATTATATAACTGACCGTAATCTCAGTTTTAATAAGTACTTTTTTGCTAATAGTTGGAAGAAATTTATATTGTTTCTAAACGTTTAAATATGCGGCGGTCATTGCTCGAGAAATTCGAGTTTAGCATTGAAAATGTTTCCGGACGAGACTCGACGTTTCCGCTTGATTTAACGCAATTTAATTTATTTATATATACGGATAAACACCCATTTTTGCATTAAAGAACAGAAACATATTATATTAATATTGACAGTAATTTAGGAAAACAGTTTATGTAAACTCGTGTATAAATTTCGCGATACAGGCTGCGAATATGTCTGTAAAAAGGGTTTAACGAGTTAAAAACCTAAAAGGTTGAAAATAATACAACGATACGTTACGTATTAATATTAATATTCGCTTTTTCTTCTTTATTCTAAAAATAGGTTTCTACCGGTATATATATAAATAAATAAATATCCTTAAATCCTACTAACGTCTCGACAGTTCTGCGCTTCGCTTAGTTATTTTCGTCCTGCGCACGTAAAATCCGCGCTCTGTCCAGTGATTACAGATCGCGGAGTATCGCAGAGTAATTGTGGTTGATTGCGAAAGGGAAGTCGTGGAATGCAACGGACGCGGACGACTCGAAATCGTTGGTGATTCATCGGCGTTGGCCGGTTGTCCTGGTCAGCGTGGACGGTCATTTCGATGGACAGTAACGAGAGAAGTCTGGATAGGATTAATCGGCCCAGGAAACGAGATATATCTGCTTAGGGTCTTAAGGACGCGCGGAGGCTGGCTCCGTTCTCGCGAATCGAGAGACACACGCAGGGGTGGCTGCGTTGCGACACGATAGAGAAAATGCGGGCAAGGTTATTCCCTTTCCAATGCACGCCACAATGGATACACGGAACCGCAGCGATCGCCGATATGGCCCGCGAAGTAGGACGCCTCGAGGTGGGATAGCTAGATCGAGTGTTACTTTCGAGCGATTTCTGGACTTGGCCGTTCGTCCAGCCGAGACAAATTCGAACGTCGGGAGCAAACCAGTCGCTGGAAACCCGTACCGCGAGATCTCTTCGAGCGCTCGGCTATTAGATTGCTATTGCACGCCGCACGTTGCCCGATTATTTATTTATTTATTCGTTTGTTGCGGATAGGAACGAGGTTATACAACAATCGCGATTCTTCAAATTATTTCGTTGAATTTATATGCACTATGAATTCGTTATTGCATTTGGCGAATATAATTGCTATAATCGAATATGTGGAAATGATAACCATTATTGTGACCTCGCAGACTTCTATTGTATCTGCTTTTGGACTCAAAGGGTCTGTCACGAATTGTACTATTCTGTGATATTATATCGCCCGTTTTTATCTTCTCTTACGTTATTATTTAATCGCCAATTGCGAAATATATTTAACTATAATATAATATATTATAATGTATATATAAGAACTGAATAAATAAATAGCGTTGCAAAATTATTTTAAATTATAAGCCTTCAATTCTGTTTCAAAGACATGAATATTGAGCAGTTGTTTAGACCTCAAATTAAATCAACTCATTAATCAATAAATAAATCAACTCAAACATCAACTAACTGTAATTTGCCAGAAAATTTTTGAAAATATGTATTTTGATAGCAATTTTTGCGCTGATTTGAATTATCTGCAAATTATTTTTCCAATTAACCTTTTTAATAGTAAAAAATTCTCTTCGACATCGTGTTCAGAAACTGCGGTGAAAATATCAGCTCGAAAACTTTATTATTGTCCAAGTTATTTTAATTTTAGTAATAATTATAACGCCATCCCTTAATACGAAACCTACCGATCCCTAATTGTAACTAGTGAGAACAATAATGTATTTATTCAAACCCATTTTGATTAAAACGTCTGCTTCAATGAAGAAATTTCTTTACCGATTTTCTCTGGAAGCATTTTTCTAACATCATACTTCTCTGCTCCAGCGAAGCTTAGAAAGGTGAGCATAGGACGTCGCATGTTGGACGTGCAGCACGCGAGCGATACCGATAATCGCCGTCGAACGCGAGAGTTTCTCGAATCCGAAGAAAGTGAAAAAAATAAGTGGCGCTCGCGCCTTGACTCGAAAGATGATCGAATCTGCATATCGACATTCTCGATCGCAGTTTCGTCTTTCGCTGCGACCGCCGCCGTAGCCAGCCAAAGACAGGGTTGCCTATATCTGTTGATCGGTCGCTCGATATAGGAGCGAATCGAATCGGCATCGATTTTTCGATCCCGTGGCTCGATTCCAGGACGAGTTCTCCGAACCCGAGTTTCGTTGGCAGAAACAGACGAAACGGAGCGAAAGAAAACAGTCGGTAGGATTGAGTCGAATCGAATCGAATCGAGTCGAGTCGCGCCACATCGATTCGATTCCACACGATTCGATTCGTAGCGTCGCTCGCTCGACTTGGCCGACCTTCACCCGGCTACCGTCGCCATTATGCTGGTTACACACCGGTCGTGGCTGTAATTTACGGTTAACCGAACGGAAACCGAAGGGGAGCGACCGCGTTGGAGTAACGAGGTCGTCGCGCATAGGGTCTTAACGAACGAACTACGACTCCCTCTTTCTCTTTTTTTCTCCTCCTGATCGGTAAAGAGAATATCGCCGAGCAGAAGTAACGCCGAGCAAACCTAACGCCGACACGATAAATAGAATCCTTTTACTTGCGAAAGCGTGCTGCAACAGGGTGGACTTGTTTTTCTTATATTATTATTGTTACGAATTATTGTTTACGAGAACTCGAAAGCTTTTTTTAATTTCGAGGAGCGTCGAGGGGTTTCGAAGTTTCGAGTGTCCTATCCGAAAAATAAGTAAAAAAGACGAGTAAAAATTGTCAAGGACCGTGGATGCGCCGGCGAGCATCGCCTCGCGTTTCGCCTTCCGAGAGAAGCGAACACGAAAAAAGGCGGCGCCGCGAGTTTCGCGAGGTGTGTGGGCGGCGAACAGGCCACGGAAGGTCGCGCAATCTGATTTTCGAGGATAGAACTCGTTGTAGAGAGACAGGCGGAGAGATAGCGGGAGAACGAAAAACGCGATTCTGCGTTTTCAAATGGGCCGCCCACGCGTCCGATGTTTCGCGACGCGAAACGCTCCGGGTCGAGATCGCCGGGTCTCCTGGCAGCAACGGATCGTGACCCACGGATCATCGTGATCGCGACCGAGATCCATTTGCCCTTCCCCGTCGAGGCCCGACTGCCTGTAGCGCTTGTGTCGTAATATCTCCACCTTCGGTACCGGCTTTCGCCTCGTGATCGATCTCGATCCATAGATCATTCCATCGAGAAACGTTCCTCGCTCGCTCTCCGGCTCGAGATTCGCTGATTTTCCATCTCAGACAGGTATCGCGATCGAGCGATTTTTCGCCGTGGACGGAGTCGTGCCGCGATCGAGATCGCGAAACGATTCCGTCGAGTCATCCGTCGCGATCGAGACACGCGCACGGATCCGGAACGAAATCTCGATCCTGGTTTTTCACCGCAGCGCGACGCCGACGACCGAACGCGGTGATCATCGAAATGAATTCCCGCTGTTTCATCGAGCTCGAAGGACAAATCGGAGCAAGAGGCCTAGAGAGGAGGAAGAGGCTAGTAACGATCGGCGGAATTTCTCGTTATTCCTTCGGAATCCGCAGCCCCTGTTCGCGACTCTGGGTGGCTTCCTTCGAGTCTAAGAACACGAACTCGGGAAGAGAGTTATTGATCGGATGAGCGAGCAGCGTGGCAGTGAACGGGCAATGATCACGACGACCTTGAGAAGAAGGCAACGTTTGTTCGGCGATGCAACGCGCGCGCGGCATACCATCGTATTTTCTCACCCGTGAAGATCGAGCCACTGCACTTTTTTTCCTCTCTTGCTCCCTCGACGAGGGCCAGTGAAAGACAGAAACCGGCTGCGAGAGAGACAGAGAAAAAGAGAGAGAGAGAGAGAGGGAGAGAGAGAGAGTTTGCGACGATCCGACAGTGATCACCGTTGGCGACCGTTCCGATCGAACGAACCGATAAATATAATTAAGGCGACGGGAAGCTGAAGAGCCCTCGACACGGAACGCCACGACCGCTTTATCATACGCTGTATCTGTATCGGCGATAATCGCCGTCATCGCGCGGAAGGGATGTTAATAAGACGTCGTGCTCGCAGCCCGAACCTCGTCGAGTCACGATGTCCTCCTCGAACGTACGACCCAACAGTCAAAACAGGAAACCCATCGACGAGCTCCGTAAGGTTGCCTCGATATTTATTCATTTACGGGACGAAATCCCTTTCGATAACAAACAAAAGATTACAAGCTATCGGTTAACGGTAAGAGTCGATGAGGCGATGCACCTGACGCGTAAAAAACGACAGGATAGGAAAGAAATGTAACTGTTTGCAGCAGATGTTAACATGTTCTGAAAATCTTGTTCTCAAATCGACCCGGATTACAAATACTGTTATTTGATTAGTTTCTGAATGTCGATTTCAATTTTCACATGTTTCATTAAGCTCTATAAAAAGATTAACGTGCCCAACTTTGAAAAATAACCTTAACAAATACGTGAAAAAGAAGTGATAAATAACATTGTAAATAATCCTAACTATGCTCGGTTGGATAGTACGCAACTAGATGGAACTATTGATGACCTTAAACGAATATAAGAAATGGAGTACAGTGTGTTCGAAGAGAACAAAGTTTCAATTTGAGCATAGGGTAGTCATGAAATATTACAGTAACAATAATAACACTTTTGGCGTCCCTATCGTCGAATGCCGTAATCGAATGAGAAATCTATTGTAACCACCGCGTTAATACTTTCAATTAGGTGCTCGAACGGGTTTCTCTCGTTTGTAAATAAACAAATAAATCAATAATAATGGTCATCAAATGCCATTGGACAACCCTCGATACGGCATTTAAACGGGTCGCCGCTGGAAGGAAACGCGAGCGTCGAACAAGGACTTTCGAAACCTGCATCCTTCGTCTCAAAGGGGAGTATTGTTATGTTAAGTGAAAAGACGCGCCCCGGTATAGCATGGGAAGCATCCTGAAAGGCAAAGGACGCCTTTCAGGGGACGGAGACCGAAGTAGCAGCGACAGACAGACAGATAAAGAGGGAACGAGAGAGAGAGATAGAGACGTCGAGGGCACAGCTGTTGCTCGTCTGGAGGCAGCTGCGTCCTACGGATCGTTCGCCGCACAGTGGTCGATATTCCTTCGAAAAATGGGACGAGAATCGTTACGTCTTGTAAACATAACTATTGACAATAAAATCAGGACATAACCTTGACATAACTATTCACAATAAAATCAAACATCTTCGTAAATACGCATATCGCTTCTCCCAAGTAATGACGGACCGTCATTGTTCATTTTTATTTTTTATTTTATTGCTAAACCAATGAGACTTGTCATTGGTAGGTCTGACGTTATGCAGAGCATAACAATTTGTACGGCTTTCAGATTTTTCTTCAGATTTTTTGTAGATTTTTATGCAAGATAAAAATAATTTGCCTCCACTGTCTAAAGAAGAAGTTAAATGTACTTGTTGCTTTAATAATTTTAACAAATTGAAAATAGTCTAATAGGATTCTTAAATTCTTTCAATTATTACGTTATTATATTATTCTTCTATTATTATAACACTTTGGAACCACGTTCCGGGTTCTTAAACAAATTTCAGCATGCTCATTTTTATAGTAAAGAAACGTGATAATCAAAATTTAAATAATTCCAAATTGTTCAAACATTTTGAGTTATTAGTAAAAGTAAATATATGAAACCGACCGATTATTATGAGACAACAATAAATCAAACTCCACAACAATTTTCCACTTATATTGGTCGTATTTTTTTAGAAAGTCGGTCACTGTCCGCCGCAACGAGACGCGGTCCGAGAGCATCGAGAGGGTAAAGAAAAATCTCGCGTCGATCCTCGAACGTGGTCCTGAAAGGAAATCCAACGAGAGCGCGAGTTCGCGTCTTGAGAAAGCGGAGCCTCGAAATTGGAAGAGAGACCGCGGGAACGCGGCAAACCGGATGCCGCGCGATTATTTAGCGGGCAGATCGGGTAACCGCGATGCACCCTGGGATCTCGTTTTCCCCCCTCGACGGAAGGTCATCGACGACCGGATCGCGAACGCTCCAACAAGTAGGCACACGGCCGGGCTGTCGCGCTAATTGCAGGTGCCGTTACCGTTACTTTCCAGATGGCATGCCCGTTTCTGTCGCGCTGCCTCGTCCGCTTCAATCGGAGCGCGTTCCTCTCTGCGAGCGCGACGAGAGCCGCCGATCTGGTTCTGCGACGCGATCTATCGCGATCTATCGCGATCTATCGCGATCTATCGCGGTCTATCGCGTTTTCGCCGACCGGCTTCACCGAATTCGCGAAACGGATAGCTCGCCGGCTCGCTCGCTAGCGTGGAAATGTCGAGCGGCGAGCGCATTGCTCGCGGTCTCCGCATTCTCGGCTCGGAGCAGAATCTATTTTCAAGCGACGCTAAACTCCTCTGGTCTGCAAAGTCCCCCACCTGTCTCCTGTCTCCGTGTATTCTAAGACGCGACCCGACACCGTAAAAAGCAACTGCCACCGCTGCGCCCCGCTGCCCCGCAACTAAAAAGTATCGTTCCGCCGATCGAATTTGCTCTGGCTGCTCTCTTCTTGGCTCCGACAAGACCGGCCCTCTCTCGACTCGTCTCGTCTCGTCGCGGCTCGTTAAAACGCGCGCGACTCCGAGCCACGTAATAAGATTGCGCGGAAAAACCGTGTCATGCTCCTCGCCTCTTATGCCCCACACATCCTTCGGCTTCTCCGTGCGGAGATTGCGCAGCTTTCGGAGATAGTCCCGCGAAATGGAACACCGAGGCTGCGTTCCCCGAATTCGTGTCGTGTGACTGGCAATGCCCGTTATGAGGTTTTGGAGCCGAACCAAATTATTATAATAATGATAATAATAATTGATTCATTTACATGGCTAAAAATAATCCTTCATTACAGAAAAAGAAAAAATCCGATAAGAGATTTTGTATATATATATAGAAAGTAATAAATAAATAAATAAATATATATACATAGAAAAATATATATAATGATACTGTACAAAAGTAAGGAGAAAAAGCAAGAAATAGTGTAGTATGCATGATATTGGGTTTTTACAAAAGTAATTTTGATTTCCCAAGTAATTAGCTTACAAAAAAAGTGAAACTATGTTCACAACAACCTAATACATATATAATAGATATAGTAAATACGTATAGTGCAGGAAAATATAATAATTGAGATTATCAGACATACAAGTAATTCCGTTGTTAGAAAAGCAGTGCGAAAGAAAGAATAGTTGAAAAAGGAAGAAAAATTGCATTGTACGTCGATGAACCATAGCCGTAACAATAGCAGTGTCTCTGAAAGACGACGCTCGTCATCGCGTTACTTATCTTTTGTCAGACGAATGTTTATCTATGTGTATTAATAAGTCCCCTGTATTATTCGCATGCCTTCTCTAAACGAATTTGAGAAATGAGAAACGCGTTTGAGAAAACGTGTTACATACTGCGTCAAACGAGGCAAAAAATGGAGGCTTTTTCTCGATCGTTTGCAACCACCCTCAAAACAACGCCTTTCAAGAAGACGTCACGGTCCCGCACACACACACGAATTTCCAGCGAAACAATATGGCGACACAAGCGATGCGAAGTGCCGCTCAATTTTGTCGAAATATCTCGAAGCGAATCATACGTTGTAACACTATTAATTATCTTTTTATAACATCGCATTGGTAAATTGAATTTGGAACCGGAAAGATTTAATCAACTCGCTTACTTTTTCACATACGTAATTTTCAACGGAACTCTAAATCGCTATAGCAACTCTGGATCTCGGAAGGCCTAAAAAATTCGTTCGTCTCCTGAGTCACCGGTTTTGGAAGGAATTCATTCGACTCGGCGCTGGAACCTCGAGCATCGATGTTTGCACTGGGAAATACCGCGGCAGTGATTCATGGAGCCGACTGCTCGATCCCATAGATCTTTGCGCAAAGTTTGGAACACGTTCTCCGAGACGCGGGAAGCGTCTCCCGTCGTCGATAACTGTACCCTGAGTCATCGCGCCGAGAAACGGATGAACGGAAAGTAAACCTCGCGCGATCTTGACCTTCGCGGTGATCTACGTCGAACGTGCGTGATCGCGTTAACGATCCAGATGGGAGCAACTAAATGTTCCCTTTGTTCCAGGCGGGTCCGGGGCGAGAAGGCGCCACTCTATGCGCCGATCGCGGCGAAGCTGGATAAACGTCTAGCGGCTTCCTCCGCTGTTCCCTCTGGTCTGTATTCGCGGCTCGCGAAAGGCAAAAGTAAATCGACGTGAAATGCCAAGACCGTGACGAACGCGGGAGACGTTTGAGAGCCGAGACTCGAGAGCGCAAACGTTGCGGGCAATAAAGCGCCGGTACACAGACCGGAGCCGGTGGTATCGAACGTTCGCGTAGAATCGCTTAATTGGTAGAAAAGGAACAGCGAGCGCACGAAACGTTTGCTCCAGTTTATTTACATTCGCGAATAACGACCTATACGCCGATATAGCCATAATATTTACACCGAGACCCCTTTCCAGCGAACGTTTATGGCGTCGGTCCGTCGATTCGCGGCTCGGTCCCGTTTCCACTTATCTACGCTTCGGCGAACAAAAGATTGCTCTGGAAAGTGAGCGATACTCGATGGATGCGGACGCTGCACCAGTTGCAACTGCGCCAGTGCGTCGTCTCGCGCAACGTCGACGGCGGGACGCGACGCGCGACGCTTGCTTTGCATTTAATTCGTTACGAATGGTTACGCAATTAAGACATTTCCAAGGAATCGCGACGTCGGTTGTTTGAATTCCAGCGTGCCATAACAGCCGCCGCTGGACAAACAATCTGAAAAAACGTTTCCTTGCACCGCGAATTCGATTAACACGAAGCAATTATTATTATTTGTTAGTAAACCAACTGGAAGCTTCTTGTGTACATAACAGTTTAACGCTTCGACTGACACGCCGACTCCAAAAATGTCGCCAATTTGCGGTATTTTATTTAATCGAGTTTCGACATTCTCACGTTTCGTGGATCATTATAAAATTAGGGGGGGTATAATTGACTGGCGTATAAATTAATCTTCCAATTTCGTCGCACACGTGTGATTGAATTAATAGTAAAAGAGGATAATCAAATAAAAGTTGTACAAAGGAATATATTGTACATTTTGCGACGATAGTTTTAGTCTTTCTAGCGAGTGTTCATGTACAACTGTTTTTGCGTGTACAGAACTAGCATCATCAATCATTCTATTAATACAAATTTCAGATCCATATGTTGTGCAACGGTGTACAGAATAAAGTAGTGTGCGGTTCTTTAAATGTTTGACGGTGCATACAAGGCGAATAATTACTGGAGATAAAATGTGACCTCTGATTCCTTCACTTGCAAACAAAATATCGGTAATTTCCTTCCATTATAGAATTATATTTTAGAATGTATAATCGTTGTATAATTTTTAATATTTTTGGTATACTAAATGGTGGGGATCCCGTATACATAGATCAATTCTATTACGCAGCATTTGGAGAACTATATTTTCAAGCGAGACTCCACAAGTCAAAAGGGATATATAAAATAAAACTTTGTTTTGGCCACATAAAACGACCACATTTAGTATCATAAAGTACTCGCGATAGAATTAATACCTGTCATTTATACCACCATAAATCGGCAAACGTTTTCGTAGTATTACCAAAATTTGTCAATCACCTCTAACCTTGCATATATTTTTCCTTTTATGTAGTAACGCGTTGTTCCAGTGCAAGTAAATAAACAAATAAATACGAACCGAGTCGTGCGATATTGGCAAACTCGCGAGCGCGTGCAGCAGATTCGACGCGAGTGCGGCTACCCTCCGCCTGAATTAAATTTGGAGCGTGCCGCAGGTGTTTGCCGGCGAGCAGCTGTTATTTAGCATTTACAGGGAACGCGCAGCGACCGGGGACGGCTGCAGAAATCTTTGCAACGGTGCAACGCGTTCAAAAGGGAGTCGGCGGCGCGAAATAGCGTGATACGTACTCCGAGAGAGAGAGAGAGAGAGAGAGAGAGAGAGAGAGAGAGAGAGAGAGAGAGAGAGAGAATATGTTGTCGTTGGCGGTGTGCTGCTGTCGGCGAGCCCGACGAGGAATCGCGACGCTGCGACCGCCGATAAATATTAATGTTCCATGATAATTTACCGTGCGAAAAATCCCGCGTCGCAAACGCACCGCGGGACGTAACCGCATGTGCAGTCGCTATCGATACAGCGACGGCGTTTACGCGCGATCCGCGCGTACCGCGTTGGTGCGTATAACGACAACAAACATCGCAGCCGGTGGCCTATATTATTGCGACCAGCAACGAGAGTACACTCGCTACCCACTTCCAGCGATTGGCGAACAAAAAGATCGCCGAGGAAAACGGCACTCGGACAAAATGGAGGATGAACGCGCGATTGGCCGTGACCAGAAGGCAGCTTCCCCGGTGCATCTTCGTCTCTTCCTTTTTTCTTCGCGGGGAATTTCCGACGGAAGCGCCTCGGGCGGGAGACTGTTGCTTTCGCGAAGAAATCGGACCGTGGGTCTGCCGCGACCTGTTGCCGCTCCGAAAGGAATTTCGTAAACAGAAGGCGCGCGCGCGGGCCTTCTTTGTCACGCGATTTCGCAACGTTTGCCGACCTTTCCGAATCGTGTGTTATGGTTTCGTTCCGCGGGCAGACCGTCCGCTCGCGGAAGAAAGTAGCGCGCAATCGATGATACGGAGCGGCCGATAGATCGGATCGATCCGCTCGGCGCAGGATCGCCGAGGGATAGGTTCGTCGAGATGATTAATATTAGAAGCGAATTAACTGTGTCGCGTGACCATCGCGCGACCCGATTCCAAGATTTCTCTTCGATGGTTTCTTACGATCGACGAGTCATTCGGGACACGCACCGGACCATCTTCCTTCCGCGGATGGTCCTCGACCTTGCACAGTTTCGGAGGAGCGTTCGGAGCCGCTCGCAGCCTCCTCTTTTCAGCTCTCTCCGCTTGGCCGGAGGAGCAACGGAATTCTCGAGGAGGATCGACAGAGACGGGAAACAGAGTCGGAGACCACGAGAGGAAAGAGAGGGAGAGATACGCCGTCGTGTCGGTAGACCGAGGTCGTAAAAGAGTATCGGCGTGCGCGAAGTCTCGACCTCGATCTCTCGCGGTAGGGGCACTTTCTTTCTCCGGCAGGATACAGGCAGGATACAGACTGGGCCGAGAAGTTAGGGGTGCCCTGGGTCTGACCACAATGTTCCACCGATTGGAGGACCCTTTTTTTCTGTCTCCACGGTCCAACAGTCGTCTCAAAGAATCGTTTGCACGCTTCGTCTGCTCCGTTCGAAATGCGAGACCGGGAACGGATCGGAGCGGAGCACAGCGGAGCGAAAGCAAATAGACGATTTTAATTAGCGCGACGGGAACCGCGTGGCGAATCGGCGACCTCGCGAGGTCGTCGGAGGAATGTGGTGCTATTTCAAGTCGGAAGCATAGGCGACGCGGTAACCTCGTTACACAAAGAGACGAGCAGATAGGATGTTAAGACGACGGAGCTTGCCGCGGGGAGGCGAAGAAGGGCGAGGGAAGTTGAGGCGCGGTGGAACCAAGCGAACACAGGGAAGAGAACAGCGGGGAAAGGAAGAAGAAGAAGAAGAAGAAGGAGGAGAAGAAGAGATAGAGAGAGAAAGAGAAAAGTCGGACTCACCGTGCGAAAGGTTGTTCCTCGACCTCATACAGCTCCTCGAGGGTCTGTTTCGAGAGAAGCCTCTCCAGTCTCTGGGGCGTGGGAGCGAGATGCCCTGGGATGCTGGTAGTCTCGAACTGGCTGTCCGCCGTCATGGCCGCTGCCGATTCGACGACGCGTCAATCGTATCAACAACTCCAAACGGTGGGCCGCGGATAATCCACAACAGACTATCAAAAAATTTCACTCGAACAAATATGATCACAGCCAGCTATTATCCTCGTTGCAAAGTATCCGTGATGCACGAGAGGAAGAGCGGGTGCCGATGCAGAGGCAGGGTTTTAAATCAGAACGAAACAGGGGTACGACGATTTCTCTGGTTCGGTCACTGGGTTTTCCACGAGAGCCACGGATTTTACTCGCGTTTCAATCGCGGCGACGACGCAACGGCGAACGGATCACTACGTCACTGGCGCGACAGTTCGCGGCACGCATCTCTCCGTTATCTGGCCGATCGTCGGTACGTGTCTCGCGACCACGAAATCCGGTATCGGGGACGAGGGCACGGGTCTCTTCGCGAAGACTCGCACGCACCGATCGCTAGTCGCGATACAAGGCAGGCACGCGCTTCTATCGTGCAAGCCTTACCACGCGCGACCGCTCGTCGCGACGGTTCACCAACAATTGAACCTTCCGCCGCTGCTTCGCTCGATCCCCACTCTCCCGTGGTGCCCGAGCTCCTTCGCTATCTCCACACCATGGAGGGGAAAGTACATCCCCTCTTCCACGCTGTCGACCGGTGACAGTCGGCAGTGTACGGAACCGAACCGAACCGAACCGAACCGAAACAAGCCGAACAACCTTCGCCGCTCCGCCGCTGCACCGATGCAACCATGCAGCGAACAACTCCGAAAGGCGAAAGAAAGATGCACCCCGACAGGCATGCACCGACCGCCACTTCCTCTTCTCTTCTCTTTGCACGATCTCGAGACTGCGAGCGTGCTCGTCCCGGTTCGCTCGCGGTCTCTCTTCTCTTCGCGGCGTTCCTCCGAATTCTTCGAAAACGAAAAGATATTCCTGATGCTGCACACGACGCGACTGCACTCCTTTTAACGAAGACAAAGTGCAGAGGACAGTCCCGAAGTCTCGCGGAGATCGATTTTAATACACAATCGGAACACCGTCTCGTTTGCAACAGACATTGTTGCGGAACAGGGTTGCTGCGCGGAGACTTGAACGCCGCGGCAGGACAGGAACGTTTCGTGCGAAACCGAGAGTGCGGTGGTCTCTCTCCAATTATTTTCGGTAGTTAAACAACCGTTTTGCAAGATGGAGCAGAGCAACGGTTACGTGACGAACGCGTGAGAAACCGTGCGCTGGTGAATCGACCGGCTTACGGCCGGACGAATAAACGGATCTCGGGACTCGCGGGGCCTTGGGACCGGCGAGCAAACGCGGAGAGCCAGAAGGCTTGTAAAGCGTGCCAGGATCTTGTCAACCACCGTACATGATTATGGCGAGCGAGCATGAATAATTGAATGCATAATTTATCGTTTTCGCGGCGAAAGAGCGGCAGCGGCTGCGGCAGCGGCGAGCCAGCCGGAGAAAGAGAGGGGCCGCGATCGCGGCTACGCGCGCACCTCTGCATTATAGATCTCCTAATAAGTCGGTGCAGCTTCCAATGCCGAGATAAATCAGCTAATCTCGATAAGGATAACCGTTGTTTCGACGCCGCGGCTTTGACGCAGTTGCTCCTGCGGCCGGGACGCGTCGCCTCGTCTCGCGCTCGCCGATGCAACCGGACCATTTCGGACGGCGCTCTTCTTTGTCCGGCGATCCTCTATTAAGAAATTCGATCGGTCGACAAAGCGCGCGGTGCTCGCGTTTCCCAACACAGGGTCTTGCGAAACTTCAGGACGAGTTTCTTAATCGAGTTATCTCGTGCTTCCGATGAACCTGGACTGACGCAATTAATGCACAGCCGTTCAGATAATATTTCCGTGCGAACGAAATTGTTTTGTAAAATACGAGGAGGCCGCGGAGTAGTACCTGGTAATACCAGAATCAAGTGGGTTACAGATAGCGCGGAGGCGATGGTTAATAGACTATTCGGTGGCAGGAGCTGGTTTACCGGCACTTATCTAAATCCTTCGACGCGTTTGACCACCCATTTCGAGAAGGATCGCGTCGTGTTCTAGCCAATTAAGAAGGGAAAAGGACAAGGTAAAGCGCCGGATAATGCGCCGACCGATGCCGAGGAACGGCGCGCGTGCTAAAGCATTTATAATTGGACTGGTGTGTGGACCGGTGATTGCTAGCCGTGATCCCGGTGGAACAGGGAAAAGACGCCGACGCGAATCGACTCTACTCGACTCTACTCGGCGAAAGAGGATTCCGGGGACCACGAACTGGGGGTATGCACCCGGCGTTATCGCGAGACGAGACCAGAGGAGTTGCGCGCAGCATCGTCGAAAAGCACTTTCGACGGGATTTCGAGGGAAGATCTTACGAGAGAGAACGACTCTCGATGATGCGCCGCTGATTCATCGCTCGTCGAGTAATCCGCGCGGCGCGCAACCAGTTTTCTAGGATAGCAGTCGTAATCGATGATCCTGGGAAGCGATGCGGCACACGCTGTATCATCGAGTCGAACGATGAAACGTCGTTTCCTTCCCATCGTCGATTTCACGGGCATTCGAGTCCATTAATACCGGCGAGCGGCGCAGCACCGCGCCGGGAACGAATGCTCGCAACGATGATTAGTTCCCCAGACCAGCCGCGATCGAAACAAGGCGAACGCTGCTGTATGCGCGCCTTTCGGAAAGAATCGCCGGGCAACCTCGGGTGCCTCCTTTCTCTCGTTTCTTTTCTAACTCGCGTCAGCGCGGTACACGCTCGCGATCCCTCAAGGATAATTTGACACGCGATCCCATTCGTTCGAGAGCGAAGGACAACGAACGCGGCTCGAAACCACTTACCTATCCGTTTCCGGCCGTTCCTTCGATTTTCTAGGACCGTGCACGCGGACCCGTTCGACGGAGTTCGAGAGCACGTTCCGGTCGGCATTTTGCGCACAGATGTCGATCGTCCGGGGCGCAGCTTCCTTCGGAAAGTGTACACAGCAGGAGGAGCAGGAGGAGCAGGAGGAGCAGGAGAGGAGCAAGGCGGCGGCGGGGCGGGACGAGCGGGGGTCCTGGTAACTTTCCCTCCTACGCACGTAACGCGACAAGGAGGCCTCGGGAGAAAAGAACGAGGGAGAGAGAGGAACAGGGAGACGAGAAGAAGGCACTGGCATGCGAGAGAGCCTTTCTAATCCGTCCGAGCAGTTGATGTTTTCGTGCCAGTTAGTAGCCGGTAACGACGTGGTGCCTAACGCGAGGGGCAAGGACGGCCGAGGCCGACCGAGCCCGCAACGCGCGAACATGCCAGGAAGTCAACACGGAGAAAGAAAGAGAGGAAGCCGATCGACCGATACACACCGACACCACTCTGCTTGTACTTTCATGTCCTACGCAACTTTACGCCGAAGCGAAGCGAGACTGACAAGGGAAGGCACCACGTATGAAGCTGTTTTTCGAGTGGCGATACATCCAATTCTGTCTTTACACGGTATTTTTTATATGGTGTTTTTTTACACGACATTTTTACACGGTATTCTTTTACACAGATTTGATTCAGCTCTTAGCCATTAACAAACATTGTCGACGTTATTATATAACCGCAATACCCGGGTACCCCTATGATGAATTCCTACGTTACTGTTTTACAAAACATTTCCACAATTATACAGGTACTCATTTCTATTCATTTTATATTTGTTATTGATTTTTTTGGAGAATTTCTATTCCTTTCTACCGTCCTGCCCTCTGCTCCTATAAGAGTGCCCGCGTACCCCGGTTACATTTGAATACGTTTCCGAAAACAAATCGGTTCATATAACCTTTAATCGACGCGGAAACAGAATTTCCCCAGTGAAGATGAATAATACAATAATTTCATAAAACGCAAAAGACTGTACCGGCTGGAAACAGCAAAAGCTGTACTGGCTGATAAGAAAATATTCTAAATTAAAATTAGAAAGCAAATTACTCATATGTAAGGTTATCGTAAAACCTGTTTGGACATATGGAGTACAGTTATGGGGCACAGCCACCAACTCGAATATAGAAATCATAAAGATCTCGGGTAAAAACTCTTTGCAACTTATATAGTGTTCACATGATAATGACACAATACACAATGATCCGGCCCGAACACAAAATCCCATCAATTATTTAATGTACCGATACTAGCAATTTTAAATTAAAATATTTTAAATTAAATTGAATAATTCCTTGAACCCGATGAACGGATTCTCCAAATAAATATAACATTATTGCAAATATAACGACGATCACAGACAAGTTATTATGCTATAACGTATAGTGATCTAATTTAACCATGTAAGTTGTTCCTCATGTGACAGTGAACTGACAAGGAATTTACTCATAATTCTATGAGGGAATTGATTCAAATGCTCTAAACTTCTCGTAACAAAATTGCAGACTCGAAACAGATATCGGTAGAAAATGTGCCAAATAACGACAATCTGACCGTATGTTGAAATACTTTACCGAGAACAAAAAATATTTTCAAGAAAACGAGCAAAATTCTATTATCTTAATTTGCTCTATTAATAATCTAATAAATGCATAAAATCCACAATCTAGTGATAATCTACAGGTTCTTATTATACATTTTATAAACCATATTATAAGGCCAGTAAATATAATAACAATAGGAAAGTAGCACTGGTTATTGACCTCTGAATCCTAAAAATTGTACTGGAATCTAAAAACCGAAAAAATTGCAGTTAAATATACATAACTATTCCATTATTCCTAAAATTCGATTTCCATAAGCGTTACTAAGTTAAAACCAAAAATTACCGGTCCTATAGTGCTACATGTGCTCCACAAGTCCCATATACAGTATTACCATTCCAAAAGCAGTTTCATACGCGCTGCCTTCCCCTGGCGAGCGCATGTACGTCTCCGAGGAAAGAAATCGTCGTCGGGAACCGAAATAGATCGTTTCCGAAGCTTCGTGTCCCCGCTGAAAAGGAAGCGGAAGCGGAAAGGAATCGTTTCCCACGCGCTTCTTTCCCAGATTGTAGTCGAGCAACAGCGGCGCAGGGTTATTAGAATTTTTAGCACAGAATAGGAGCACAGTCCCCGCTACCGCGTTCGTTCGACGGCCCAGATTCGCGGTACACATTATCGTCGCTTATCAGCCGAGGTTGCCCGCGAATCGGGTCACCGAGGATAATCGGCGCGGAAAAGTCCTGCCGTTTTCGAGATTTCCTCGCCGCGGCCCGGAGATAAGTCCGCCGGCCGTAATTTACGGTCGCGGAAAGTCGGCGCGCGGGCTTTCACGCCGGTTTCAAAAGCCGATTTCTGCGCGCGAGAAACACAGAGACCTTTGTGTTGCGGCCTTGCAAAGAAGCGACGAGAATCTGTTCCGGATCCTTTGTCCGGCCGTCTCTCGGCGAGCAGTCTGGTTTTTCGATTCGCAGCGGCCGATAAGCATCCAGATGTCGGAACATTGTTCCAGGCCGGACCCTTTAAAAGCCCGTGTTTACCGAGCAAACGATCTTCCGTGATCTCCGGCGTAGATCAGAATGCTACGTTTCCGAGGAAAGTAGACGGCAATTTGTTCTTGTCCGAGGAGATAAGGGGCCGCGACGACGATGCTCGAGCAGCTCTCGACCCCGTTAACGTCGAGCACGGACGACGAGAACGCCGACGACGAAAAACGTATATAATTAGCTTCGGCGACGTTTTCGACGAACGCGAAATTTGCATTTGAAAACCGCTCTGCTCGCAGGCAAATATTCTCGTCTAGGCTGTTCAACTTTCGAACGGCTCTTCCCGGGATCGTTCGTTGCAAATGGAGTCGCGGATTGTTCGGCGACCAATCGTGTATACTGCCAAATGCTACGCATTGTATTATAAGTTCAAGAAGGTGCTGCAAGTGCATCGATTGCCAATTGTTCTGTGAGACATCCTCGAGGCTCGGGGACGCGACACGCGATGCACAGTGGCCTGGGAATTCGCTTTCTGTGACCAAAACTATTTTAGCATTGGTTCAAGGATTACAGTTATAGTATAGTAGGTTGTTATCGAATAGCTAGAATCAAGACAAAAGTAGAGTGAATGATTATAGACTCGAAGAAACTTTTAAACATTTGTATATTTCTTTGTTAAAAATAATAGAAAATGGAATTATTAAGTCATTAGTAATAATGTACAAGTTACTTGGTGTCTAATAATTTGCGCTACAATATATGTATTATCAATTAAAACATCGAGGTGACTAGCATTTTTCATAAAAAGAAATTCTTTTGTAAGATTTTGTATTCTAATTTGTAGAAAAGTGTAACATTTTCTAATATTTTTTATAAACCTTTAATTTAGACACTCAATTAAATAATTTAAATTTAATTATCAATAAGTATCAAAGTATAATGCCAACAATTATTTTTATCTTCATTTGTATAATTTAGTCTTGAAATCAGTGTTTCTCATTATAATAATCGTACAAATAGTAATACGTTTGGATTCTGAAACAGGACATAATCTTACAGCAAACGAACAATTTCTGTAATAAATACAGAAGATTAACAATTTTCATTTTCATGAAAAACGATACCCTTTTGTTTTTGATATACATATAATGTTATACTTATTATATATATTGTCAAATACTACTAAGTATAACAATATATGTATATATTATAATATATGTATATAATTAATTTATGAAGTATAAGAGAAATATAATTTTTCTGCTTTTACTTACGACAATTTACAAAGTATAAGTTGAAGCGCTATTAATACAAAGCATTATAACTCCAAGTGACAATATCTCGAAAAAGAAACCATGTGGCATCCGCATGTTCTTCCTTGCAACCACCAATTTGCACGGCGAAGTCAAAATTAACATAAAACGAACATCATTTCTATTCCTCGTGAAAGAATTTCGCGACAACGAAAAAATGCTAATCAACGCAAGCCAAGTTACTCAGCTATATTTCTGTTCCATGTAACCATAAATCGCCCCGTTAAGACCCCACATGGGCGAAGTCTGGATCGATGATCGAAGCCCGAGTCCGTAAACGCAGGGGCAGCGGTTGTTACCGCCGCCCTCGCAACAAAACGACGACGGCTGTAGCAAAAGTTATTGTTCCCATGGGGCTTTGCGTTCCCCACATGTTCGTAAACTCGATAAGCGCATATGCGGCACACGCAGCGTTCTTTCGGTCCCCTATTCGCCGTCCATGTCGCGAAATTTTAATTTCAAAAGGTCCGAAAGATCGACGAGCTTTCATCTCGTTCGTATTCTACGAATGTTACTTTAGTAATAGAACTCAAATGTCAAATTTAATAACCAGCCCGACACCCTTTAACAATTTAAATTGGGATGACTCAGGGCTTCCACTATTGTTCGTACTCTTTATCAATGACATAGTTGATGATTTTGTCGATTGCAATTTCCTCCTATATGCTATAAGGTTATTTTTAAAAAGTACAAATCTCGAAAGTCACAAATTCATTCAAGATGACCTGTATCTTCAAAATGACTTCAGTAGATTGCTGTTTAACCCTTTGTACTCGAGGGCGCCGAAATGGAGCCATTTGAAATTTATCTAGGTTGTCTCCGTAGCGGAGCCTTCGAAGTTGAAGATAAATTTTAAATGGCTCCGCTGCGGAGCCCTAGAGTACTTTTCAAAGTACTTTTTACATTGTTATATTGGTTTATATGTGAAGAATTGTTAAAATGTGATTATTGTTTAGAATAGTTTCGAATGCAAAGAGTTTTTAGATAAGTGCTTTATTATGCGTTTTTCACATAAGAAGCATTTATCGCTATGACTACACCCCTATAGGACACCAAATAAAAATAAATGACTTGTTTGACATTTCTTATAATCATTACTCATTTTCAGTACACCCTGCTTTTTAAAATTTTCTACCACATTTACTAGAATATGTAAATAATTAATTGTGTAAAGCAATTTCTTCTTTCCTGTCTTTTCGTCGTAAAAAGGGAGTCATCCGATACTGACGGCGAAGATGAAAGATTTCTACGTTCGCATAGAAAAAGAAAAAGAGTCAAAGTTGTCTACAAAAATAATAATAAGTATTATTATTCCATTTATAATTAATTTTCGCTCACAAAAAATAAAAATATATTAAAACACCTAAAATGCTGTGACTATTCTTAAATAACTTGTTAATTTAAAACGCAAGTAATTCTAGTTCTACTGTTAATAGCCTTTTTATATTAAATATGTATATAACAAATTACTACTTCATTCAATAAAATATTATTATTATTACTATTTAAGCCGTCTCTCGCCGCGAGATGGATCCCGACAGGAAGCTCGTGATTGTAATTGATTTCCGGTGAAGTGGGATCCTACTTTCGGTGTGTCTCACCGACGACAGCAAAGGCTGCCGGGAAAGTGTGCCAGCACCGATCGAAACGTTTTACCCGATTGGAAAAGAATTCCTTGCAGGGCTGAGATTGCATCGCGTGCGAATGCTTAGGGGCGCGAGCACGGCCGCGGTAGGGTCGCAGGATCCCTTGTAAGGGTGTGAAGAAAAGGGCGCGGAAGCGCAGTGAAACCGAACTGTTGCTCGTGCTCGTGCTCGCGCAACCGAATCGCGACTGTCTTTTGCTCCGATAGCCCTGTATCTATAAATATGCGCATCGGAAGCTAGAAAGAGGGTGACGCCGCGACAACACAAAGGACTTAATTGTATTGCTCGACGACTCGCGCGAATTACACGGTCGACGGCCTGGAAATGGCTACTCGTATCGCGGAACGCGCGCGGAAACGTTTAGTAGCCCCCCGGGGAATAATGGAAACATTCGTTCTCGTTCGAGAACGGCATCGACGAACCTAGGAGCCTATGACTCGTCGAGCCAAAGGGAACTCTGTTCTTTACGATACTGCCTCTACCTTCTGCGGCTCGATCGGTCTTAGCTGCGATCGCCCTCCAGAGGGGCGAGCGATCAAGTCTGCGTCAAAATCAAAGAATTTTAAAAAAATCAGATAAAGCGATGTTCTTTTATTATGTTTAAGCTAAAATGTTGAGGATCAGGGACTTTGTACTGTAGTATTTTATCTTATTTATTTTTTCCTGTTTGTACTGTTTATTTTATGATACTTGTGCATTCTAGTCGACGTCATCCTACCTTTCCTATACGCTATTTGATTTTAAGGTGCCACTTAGATTGTTGTATTTTACTTGATCTTATTTCGACATTTTTTAAGAATTTATGTTAAACTTGTAATATTACAACGAAATTGTGATTTATCCAATACTATGCACAGTTGTATTTATCTATCACTTCGGAATTTTGAACAAAAATTGATTCAACCTTTTGCGATCGTATTAAGATTATACATAGGTGTCATGCTAGTCGGAATTAATTTTCGAACAGTAATACATAATTATTAAGATTGGGAAGAAAAACAAAATTTATTAATTCTTTTTTAAAATTTAGAATATATATAAAACACAATAATATGTTTTAATCTTATGTAAAAATGAAATAAATAAGTAGCTTTGGTGGCTGAGAGTAGACATATGACCGCGAAGGGTTAAGTGAAAAACTAACAGAATCGTGACTTTTCCGATGAATTTGATAACCCGTTGGTTCGAATGTACATTGCGTTCCTACATATGCAGTACAAATTAAATGAAAATAATAAAGTATCCGAATAAAAAAGAAGAGGAAAGTATGTGTGTTTTTTCACAATTTGAATTGCAACATTTCAAGTTCAACATAAATTGTCAAGGCTAAAAACAATGAATGTATAGAAGCCTTTGTCTCGTTTCTGTCAAAAGTTCTTCGACTTTGTCGCAAAAGTCGCAAAGTTTTCGCGTCTCCGACTGTGCTCGGTCGTGAAAAAAAAGAAGAATAGAGAGATAGGCGATAAAACGGTCCTTTTACGGAGCACAGCAAAAGAGAAAAACGTTTGGAAAAGGCGCGCGCCGCGGATACTTTCATCCCTTCGGACAAACCTGGTATCCCGGGATGCGCGCAACCAAGCTGGCCGCGTTATCTCCCTCGGAAACAAGGAAAACGAGTTTACCCCTGTATTTTTCCAGCGGAGACCACCGAGTCCCTTTGTTGCTCGCTTTTGCCAGCGGATGCATTTCATGCATTCCGCTCGATACTAGGCGCAGAGGTTCGTCGGAGTGCATTGTGTGCGTCGTCGTCTGTGAAATTCAATGAAACAACTTGTCGTATCGGCAGGTGTCAAACGCAGACTCTGAATGGATGAACGTTAACGTTCCACGGTTGCCGCAACTTGTATTCGAAACAATTGCGAAATCACTGTTCATTACAGTTTGTACAAATGACACGACGCACAGTGATTCGATCTTATGGGCGCTCAATATAACAAGTATTTAATGCCTTCAATTGAATAATCTATTCATATTTACAAGTATTGCAGTGAACTTTGAATAAATCGATGGTAAAAGCACGGCGACACAACGGGCAATTGCTCGAGGAAGCAGAGGCAAGAAGATTGCTGTCCATACTAATGTGTTTCCTGGGTGTCGACAGTTATTTTTTTGTTTTGTTTTTCAGTTCTTTACGTGTGAATAAAGACTTTAAATTACGATTAGGTTATAAAAATAAATTATTTTAAATTGATTTCTCGATCTTTTTCTATTACTTGAATCACTGCGCTGTTTATCGGGCACAACGATTTGATTCCGCTCTTTCAGAGTGAGAGAGAAAGAGAGAAAGAGGTACAGTAGATAGATAGATAGAGGAATAAAGAGAGAGAGAGAGAGAGAGAGAGAGAGAGAAACGGGAGGAAGACGACACGCTCCGTCGTCACATGTATGCACTTACGGTATGACGCAACGAAAGAAATCGGCTGAACTATTCGCGTGCATGCGTAACTCGGTTACGAGTCGCTATTAGATCTACCGGAAGCGAAACCGTAAATGGAAGATAAATGGTACATCGAAGATCGTAATTACCCAGTCACGGGGCTAGACGACGCGCAAGGATGTCTTGTATCAGAATGGTGAAAGTATTTCCAAGGTGAGGCGCCTATTATACCTTTAAAATAGCTAGCCGAAGCAGCAGCGGCTGCAGCCACCGAGATATTAAAGAACGCGGCAGATGTTGAGCCGCTTGTGAACGCATAATCGAGGCTGCCCGTTGCCCGGATAATAAAGGAAGCCTGCGCTCCGTCTGGCGTTCGTGTAATACGTCCCACGTGTCAAAGTACGACGGTAAGAGGATCTTTTTCGGCAGCTACGACTCCCCGACCTTAGGCGCAGTCTCGAGATTACACGAAAGGCTGCCGGGTTTTCCATTTACAATACCGAGACGAGACGGGAAACGTTGCCGCGAAGGAAACACTACTCGATCAGGCCGATTCGAATCGGAGGCGGTCGGTTTTCAAGGCTCTACTTAGTATTCGGGATTTTATGTTTCACTGGTATTTGCTTTTACGTTTTCTTACTGTACGAGACGCACGTGGTTACAGTTCAAGATCTTCCTAGAGACTAAACAGATCCTGAAGTGCATATGGTACCTACTAGAGTCTTCTCGTAATTCTTTCACTAAAGGGTTGTATTCATCGAGCCGCTCTCTGTTGGCATGTCATGGATCCAAGTCGATCGTTTTATTCACAGCCATGTATGCTGTAATATTGTCTATATCTTCCTCCCAATCGAAAGGACTAATTGTTTAAGGTATCACACTCCATTATTAACACGTTGGGCGTCGCTTACGTCAAATAGATCAAATTAGGTGAATTTTTAAAGAAGGAGTTGTAATGTCATCCACTGTGATAAATTTTAACTTTATAGTTTCGCTTTAATTAATTAACTCCTTGTCATACTTTGACGAGTCTGACACGTGGTGGAGATATTTCTAATAATAATCTGTAAAGTATGGACGCTACACCGATCTTTTTATTCGGAATAAAATCCTGACTCGTTGTCGTCAATATTTAAACATTTTAGTAAACGTAGGCGCACAATAAATTGCCTTTTGCTTTCTGAGAAATTATTGCAATCGAACAAATACTAATCGTTGTAACTGTGAAGGAAATGGTACGGTAAGGGGTTAAACTGCATTGACTTCGTGGGAATTTCAGCGGTTGATTCCTAAATAGTTGTCACTGTTTCCATGTGCTACGAATACGGCTGCTATTATATCACGTGTTATCACATGCGGCGCAACAGTGTGTGATCTCACGTGACGCGATATCAATGCGTCTCTACCTTAAACGACGCACACACCGCTCGCGCATTCGCGATGCGACACTCATCCTCGCACACTCATATACATACAATGCCTGCGACAAGTGTCGTCGATACGGCTGGATCTAGATTCTCCGATTTACAGTTGTACCAATATATCTGTTGGCGGTCAGTCGCGGGTCCAATTAATGGACGCAAGTTTTTCCGCGGAACGTATGCAAATGGCGGACGGGCGACGCGTGTGGGCGGCCCGCCGATATTTTCCATGAATGTAGCCCAGTGAAAGTCTCTGGACTAGGCGACCGAAGTCGGATCGGTCTGATAAAAATAGCTTTGCGAAATCAGTCGCGGCGCATTCAAATCGTTTCCATTGAATTTAAATTTCTTCGGGCGGTTTCCTCATCGCGAAGAGGAACTCTCGATTGCAAAGGCTACGCGGGTGGGCTCGTTATTTCCAGCCGTAGCGCGATGCCGAAACGCAGCCGGACAGGTTGTCGGGACTGGTATCTGTAATTTTCCTCGGCCTAATGGATTCTCCTTCTTCTGCAATTACTCGGGGGGCCGCGTTAGACGAACCAGCCGCGATCGTGTTCGGTTTCGTTGATCCGCGTACGAAAGAACAATAGCGCGCCGGGCTATAATTCGTCGGGCGCCAGGGCGACCACCGATAGGCGATCAGTCTCCACGGATCGCATCCTCCGAGTACGCCCCGTCTCTTAAGATGTTTCAGAGAGGGCCTGCAACGCGTTCTCGATAACCGGCGCAATCTATTTCCGGCCGCACGAGCCACAGGCGCCAGACATTAGGCATTCCGCGTCCGTCTATGCCTGCCAGTGATCGGTTACTGACTTGGACGGAGGACACGCAGCACATGCGACGGTGCACCGTGCACGGTGCGACTCCCTGTCGCTCGACTCGTTTTCCTATTAATTCCGCGCGGCTCGCAAAGGAAGTGCGCTGGAGTCGGATATGTGGCGCCATGCATCGTCGGGAATATCTCGCGTCTGAATCACCCGACTCGTGCCTCGGCGACGTCGCCCTCTTCTCCGATGCGGGGACGCGATGTCCCGAGGAGGATTATCGAAATCGAGAGCATCTGCTGCTCGTTATCGATGGGTTGGCACACGCGAGTCGGCCCGACCGGCATCGCCGGAGGAGAGCTGGCAGAGGCGTGACCGGACCTAGGGACGAAGAGGCGACGCGATGCGACGCGGCGCAGCCTAAATAGGAAGTGCGTCTCGACGCTGGACGATGACGGTGTCATCGGTGGTCGCCGCTGCTCGTCCACGGCCGCGGCCGTGCCGATTTCAGCAGCTGGCAGAATTTGAGCGGGCATACTCATCGTCCCACCTAAAATTACGCAACCGTATTTAGCGAGATGATTCAACCGCAGGGCCAGAGCCAACCTACCTCTATAGCTGCCTACCTATACGTGGGTCGAGCGAGTGCGTTACACACGGGATGCGCCACGCCGCGCTGCAACGCGCTGCAACGCGCTGCAACGACACGCCGCGACAGGCCAAGACACGCCACGCCACGACAAGACGCTCCGCGGTATACAAACGCGATGGAAGCCTCGAGAAAACGTGCACAGCCTCGAGACGAGAGCGTGCACGCGCTCTCGCACAGTGATTCACGCCGTGGAACGCGAGAAACACGACCTCACCGTTTCGTCCGTTAGAGAGCCGTTCTATTTCTATTTCGGGCAAACCGTGATGTCCATTCGGTCTGTTTGCGATCGTTAATAGAAGCCGACTCGCGGGCCAAGCTCGTGTCCGCCGAAACCCTCCCTCTACCCCCTTAACAGCTCGCAATTAGTACGCCGCGACCACGATTAGTACGATTACGTTCGCCGGCCCTTTCCGCGTCGATTCGATTCGACTTCCCGCGGTTCGACAAACAACCATCGCGGGCCTTTTATTTATCTTGAAAGTCCATCATTCTGGAGCATTAGGAAAACACTCGGCGAATTAAGTTAATGCATTGATTGAACTGTAGCATGAGTACTAATTATGTATTTATGAGTACTAATTATGTCATTAACCCGTCAACGATGGGTTGCCGAGAAGGACTTTCATTTTTCATATATCGATATGAAAATAGGGTTATAGTGCTAATAGATTGATTTTACACCATTAACTTTATAACGATTAGAACATTACATTTATTATTAATATACAATATACAATATACTATACATATATTATACTATATACTATACAACGTATGTATAAATACATAATATACTTTCTATGAAAACATCTTTACAATTTTAGCAACATTAAAAGAAAACATCTGAAAGCGGTCATTTTGACCGACTCGGTAGGTTTACTCTTAACATAACCATGTTAACGTAATATACCTACGTTAATAATAAATTATAAGATAATATTTATTATTACATGGTATAATTGCAATGCATTATTTAGAACGCAACTAGGTTTCCTCACATAACCCCAAAAAGGTGTTAAATCTTGTACCTTATAATGTTTATTCTTTCCCAGATCATGAGTAGTCCTTAAATAAATAAATAAATAATAATAATAATTTTCCATCGGCAGGAAGGTGCCTCCGACTAGGTATCTTGTTTCCACCGAGACGCTTTCGCCGGGAGAAAATAGAAAATCGTGGGTTCGAGAACGCGAATTTAGATGCCGGAGTTATTGGCCGGTAGAACGGTCCGAGCGTTTCCTCGCTCGATAAACCATGTATCTTTTGCATTCCTTCGAAATCGATACCCGAGATCCGCGGGTTCTTCGCACGCGCGCGAAAGAAAAAGTTAGAAAACGGTGATGGAACACGGGCGGCAACGGCTGATCGCGTCGCGTCGCGTCGACGGGATGTGCCCGAGACTTTCGTAAGGAAACGTCCGACGGGGAAAAAGGAAACTGAAATTCCCCCGGATGGTTTGCGCAACGGCGCGATAATGCTATAGCAATCGGTAGAAATCGTATGCGATTATTGCTCCACGGAGGACGGTCGGCGAACGCGTGCTGTGATCCCCGCCGAATCGTTGGACGTTCGGCACGAGCCGAAGTTATTTTAACCGGCTATTTGGCAGGCCACATACTTGCCGAATATTTTCCCAGTTCTATTAAGGGGGTCTCCTAGTCTAGAGACTTCAAAAAATCGATTTTCTTCATTTCCCGAAAGTACAGCGGAATCTCGATTATCCGTGACAAGTAGAGCGACATTAAAACCCCTTGCCATACTTTGACGAGTATGGCTCGTGATGGAGATTCTGAATAGTTTAATAGATACGTATGTCATTTAGAAATAATATTCTATTCTGTTGTTGTTAATATACAGCCATTGAGGGATGTACAGGCATACGATAGTTTTCAATTCTTTCGTTCTTCTAGCAAATTGTGAACAGCAAAGAAATTCTAATCACTGAAAGTGTATAAGAAATCGTAGTGCAAGGGCTTAACACTGAACTTACCATCGCTGGTCAAATGGCCGGTCTCATATTTTATATCTTCAAATTGTTGACGCTATGAAGGTTCGTTTTTAAGAACGATTTATTTATTCGTTTTGACAGCAGAACCGAAAGAAGTAGACGCCTCCAAACAAATAAATTTGCCTTGGTTTCGGAAATATGGGACAAATTCATTGAAAATAATCAAGCTGCTATATAAGTCAGATAATTGTGTCTTTACAGTATATAAAAACAAACCGAATAAAAGAGTAGCTGTTCTAAGTTCTAGGCATAAGTTTGTGAAAATTGATAAAAGTAATAAAAAATGTTACCGGACACTATTCAATGTTATAATAAAACAAAAGTTGAAGTTGATATGACGGATCAAATGGCCAGAAAATACACAGTAAAATCTAGTTCTCGTAGATGGCCCCTCCAAATATTTTTCAATATTTTAGATTTGGCTGCGATAAATGCTTGATTCCTTTACAAAGAAACGACAGGAATACAAATACAACGAAAACAGTTCTTGTTTCAATTAGCAGAACAGCTTTCCGCCGATTACACAGCTGCAAGACAGAAAAATTCATCAGAGCATGAAGATCCAGAAAGATCAACTGCAACATTATCAAATACAACATATTCTAATAAACGAAAAATTTGTCAAACACGACTTTGCCACAATAATAAAACAAATAATGTATGTGACAAATGTGAAAAGTATGTTTGCGGAAGATATACGCATAAAAAGATTTCCACTTTCATTTGCTTGAAATGTACAAATAATTTTTACAAATAAATTTTTTTTATTTTTAATACTTGCTAATAACTTGTATGACTGTAAATAATATAAAAAATATTAAAAATTAATTTTAAACAATTTTCTTTACACATTAGTTACTCTTTCACAAAGCAGTAATTTTGACTGCTTTCAGGCAATGTAGGTATATACGAAGTCTCCGTCTTTCTAGTGTTAAAGTAGTGCAGCAATATTTCTGTTTAATGTCTCGGCAGTTAGGTTCAGACGATCGCCACTTTCATACTCATTATTTTACTCAGTTCATGCCCATTTATCGATTTCAGGTAAGCATAACTGCCAGAACTGTGGCGACCGTGCAACTGTTCAATAGCAGAGGTTCTATTGAAACATTAAATGACCTTTACAAAGTTAACGTCTAGACTAGGAGACCCGGGAGCCCCTTTTGTTCTCGGCCCTTTCGAACCTTTCTTGGTGGCCGAGCAGTGGCCGAGCAGTGGCCGGTGCCCCACGCGGCCACGACACTTTTATGAATGACGGTTGGGAATAACGTTCTTAGAACTCGAGGCACCGAAACAGCGAGCGACGTAAACTTCCGGTTTCCTGGGTGGTTTCTCTACGTCATATTGGTAACACCGATCACGCGCCGAGTTTCCGGTGATTGGTAACCAAGCTCGAGGCGCTGCGCAGCTTTTAGGACAGCACGGGGATCGTGTAAATCACGCACGAAATCTCGGTCGAGTCCCACGAGGCTGCGAGAACGAGACGATATTTCCGAATACCGGTGGGAACGTCGAATGAATTTCAATGGAAACGCCGCGACGGGGAAAATGGCTCTCCATGGTAGAACGGAAGCACCAGTCGAGAGTCGCCTGCGCATCATTCGCGTTTTTCTCGATACGGGGACTCGAGGCATCGTGTCTGTATGCTCGCTGCGCAGTCCGATGGCTGATAGATATTTATTTATTTAGTACTTGAGGGACAGTAACACTTTGTATACTGCACAACGAAATTATAACGTAGATTTTGGGATGAAAATTGGACAACTTTGACCGACGACAACTCCGTGGAAAAGCATTGTAGGATGATGACTTTTGAAAATTAGAGCTTGAAATCTCTACTTTTAACCCTTTGAACTCGAGTGGTGACTCTGAGGCTCTAATAAAAATTATTATATCACGTTGCAAAATAATTTCGTCGTCATCAAATTTATTCGTATTTAAAGAACTGTTGAAACTATAGCTGTATTAGCCACGAGACTCAATTTAAAATAAAATAAAAAGCACTAAAACTGAATTGTTGTAAGCTGGAAGAACTATTTTGAATTTAGAAATTAGTGCGGCTGTGTTTTATTTTTGCAAAGTTACAGGATTTCGAAGTCAATCTTGCAATCTGTCGATAACTCCGCGGAAAGACAAAAATTTGTTATAAAATGTTTTCATCCGTGGATTCGTTTTCGAGAAAATCGACTTTGAAGATTCATAAAATTTGCGAACGAATCAATGCGACTCTGTTACCGAGTATTGTACAGTTTCCAGGGTGTGAAAGGCAGAGTGTGTCGTAAAATGTGTCGTAAAATATTTGATGAATGGGTTGGATGTCGGCAAGTGTTTGGGGCAGCTTCGAGTGACCTGAGTTTATTGCTTAGGTTTCTCGGAGTCCTGCATAGCCAAAGATAAAGGGCGCACGCGCCTGTGTGTGAGAGAGAGAGAATGAGTAAGATTGAGACAAGGAGAGAGGTAGAGTGAGACTGAGTGTGAGTAAGAGAGAGAGAGAGAGAGAGAGAGAGAGAGAGAGAGAGAGAGAGAGAGAGAGAGAGAATGGGGTAAGATAATGAAGAAAAGAAAAGGAAGCAGTAAAGGTTTCTCTTTCGGTTGGTTTCCCTTAATGGTCTTTCGACCGTTAAGGGCTGAAAAACCCTACACAAAGATTGCGGTATTGGAAGGAGAGCCGTGATCCAGTGAACTGACCCAGTGCATTGTCGTTCTTATTGCCTAGGAGTCCAATAGGATATCCTAAAATAATACCTGCAGTACTCTGGTACCGACTGTCTTTATCTGAGCTAGAAAGCCTCAACAATGTTCCGAAGAATAGGTTCAATATATAAAGTACTATCGACGGGTCTCCGAAGACTACGATGCCCAGGAAATAAATTTTATGTGCCCAATGTGCGAAAGAAGAGAAAGTAACAAAATTTCCTGAAATGCCAAATTGGTTGTCATATTAAAAACACATTTTTCAAATTTGTAGACCTGCATTTAGTTTTCCCTTCATTAGGAAGAAGAAGAATTTTCTGCATTTTCCAGTATATCGTAAAAGAATAAATTAGTTTTCGATTGTCAATGTACTTTCAACCCTCGGAGAGCGGACCATTTTAACAATTATACAATTGACGATGTTTATGAAGATCCTCAGTTTTATTTATCAATTTTTCCAAACATAATTTTTGTTGATACTTTATGTAGATTTATTAGTAGACTGCGGATCTTTATGCAAACTAAAATGTTTCTATGTTAATTGTATATTATATTAATTAATTCTGTGTTAATTGTATATATTGTATATATTGAAAATGTATTTATTCGTTTAACCATGTTAAAATATAAAAAGTGATGTCATGAAGCCATTTTGACACTAAATCTAAAATACTTTTGGATTTTTTATATACTGTAAAGACACAATTTTCTGATTTATATAGCAGCTTGATTATTTTCAATGAATTTGTCCCATATTTCCGAAACCAAGGCAAATTTATTTGTTCGGAGGCGTCTACTTCTTTCGGTTCTGCTGTCAAAACGAATAAATCGTAGGATTTGCTTGAACTTATCTCTGGGTATAGTTCTTCTAAAAAATTCGGGACCCCACTTTGCTGACCATAAATAACTCAGTTTTAAATTTTTTATTTATATGGTGATGCAGTAGTAGTAATAATAATAGTAATAATTCTACTTGAGATGTGGTGGAGTAGGATGTAACAACTGTTATTCCAATCCAGAGCCGAACTGGTTAAAATTTCCCAAGCAGTCAAAATGACTGCTTTTAGGCAATGTAGGTATACCAGATATAAATATATCGGAAATAAAGGAGGGGGGAGGCAACTACAATTATTAATAGACGCATTTATATGTTGTAGAAAAAGTCACAAAATTTTCAGAAGCTGCGTCATCATATACATAATTGTTTTTCTAATCGAAATTGAAAAGCAGTCAAAATGATTTCCTCCGGCAATCTAGTGTTAAGCACCTGTAGCCTGTGTTCTCGTTACATAGATATAGAACACTGTAATACAGAGGACGTATCTTACTTACAAATCTAAGAACATTGCATTTCTTCGATGCAAAAGAGGTTCTACGTTTCCATGCTCGCCCCAGCCGCGTCCTGGCAATTAAAAGATCGACGAATCCGCTCGGATTTCGAGTCGAGAGAAAAAAACCGTCTCGGAATTTCGGTGGCACGAGGCGAAGGCAGCAGGTCGGACGCGAAGGGGTTGGACGGCGTCGAATCTGTGCTCCGAACTCGGCGCAGTCCGAGCAATCGCTTGGCGCACCTGGTGCAGGTGGCTCGGTCAAACGCGGCAACTATGCGGCCGCGTGCCTGATTGGCTTCACTGAAATTCGAACGAAAATCGCACGAGGCGCGCATCTGTCTCGGATAACCGTGGAGCATCGAGGCATCGCGGGCGCAGCTGCACTCGAGAACTCTTTCGGCTGTGATGTTGCCTAGGCTTCGTGGCTCCCGATGGAAACGCGAGAATCCCGACGGGAAGACGATGGAGTTTCACGGGGCCGAGAGGATCGATCATGGAGGCGCGAAATGCGAAAAGAGACCGGTCGACAACCGGGATACGCTTGCCGTAGCATAACTTCCCACTCGACGAACTATTAATGAGGGTTCTCTCGGAGCGTTTTAACTATAATGTGCAATGTTTAATCATGCCATTCGGAGGTCTATACATTCAAGTGGTGGCCACTGTTTTAATATAAATAGTGGTAACGTGATGTTATATTGATTTCGTTTCGATAATGGTGACTTGATGTCGAATAGACTCCTTATCAATAATTGTGACTTGATGTCACACTTGCTATCAATAATTGTGACTTGATATCACACTTGCTATCAATAATTGTGACTTGATGTCAAACTGACTTTGTATCAATTTTAGTGACTTGACGTCAAATAGACTTCCTATCAATAATTGTGCTTTAATGTCAAACTGACTCCATGTCAATGGTGGTGACTTGACGTAAAATAGATTTCTTATCAATAATGATGATTTAATGCCAAACTGACCCCATTTGAATAGTGGCAATTATATATACAGAGCCAATTTGGATTTAAGTCGTCACTATTAATATAGAATCAATTTGACAAGTCATTATTATTGATATGGAGTCAATTTACTGTCAAAACACTACTACTATAGTGATACTAAGTCAATGTGACGTACATCACTACTAACGTTCAATGAACACACTTTCGGAGTATATCACACTGTAAACTATTTTGAAACCACAAATTGAAACTGTCAACAAAATGTTGTTATTGCCACGTATACCGAGCCTTTCATTTTGACACATTTTTAGTTTTCTAAATTTCGATTATTAAAATTATATCGATACATCTACATACAATTTATTCAATAATCTGTTTCATTGGACATTATATTTGTTTCAATAACATATATTGTTCCATAAGGATCGTAAGAATGGATTTATTTAATCTTTGTACGATTTCTATGATAATATATGCATGGATAAAGAAAGTCTAAAAATTTCCGCCACAAATATTTTTCTAATACCAGAAACTCTAAAGAAGAAACTCAGGAACCAGTCATCTTGACTGATTTGCTAGGCTATAGCGTTAATGAATAGGTACAGTGACGGATTGACTCCAAGGTGCACGAAGCGTGCATCTGGGGCCCCCGTCGCGAGGGGATGTAGGCAGAATTCAATGCAGTAGTGCGGAAGGAATTTTGTAAATACAAAATTCCGGCGGTTACATACACAGGAAATAGTTACTAAAAATGTTGAGTTTTACAACATATTTAAATTTCATCAAAGGCGGCGAAGTGCCCTTATATAGACAATTACCCCTTTTCAAGAATAGCTGTTTGGTATAGCATGTCATAGCACCACACCCTAATCCACCACTGAATAGGTGTCATAGTCTCCAAGTACTCCAGACATCCTGTAAATAATGCTGCCCGCAAAGGATTTACAGTCGGGAAGCCGATGATTGGATGGTGAGACCGAAGGCGGGGCAAAGTCACATTTGTCCCAAACAATATTAGTATACAATGTAAAGGGCTTGTTTTCAGAAATGGCTTAGTACTGCTGGCGACCTGCTAATAAAGGGAGGACCCTATTCAATTGGGCTTTAACAGCCGAGGCAATTTCGCACGACCTAATAGAGGATCGTTAAGGGCCTGCATAGACACCTACTTAAGCGGCCGTTTACCGATGCCCGATGCCCGGTGCACGCAATGAAATTTATTGCCATGCTCCGAGGTACTATGTTACCGTACAGCGGTCCAATTTGCGAGAAAATATTCGCCGCGCAGGCTGATAAACGCCGGCATTCGCGGTAATGTAAGCGCCGCGATAATGATATTTCAAGCGCGGATCGTAACGCCGCGCTGCGATCGTAAGCGCGCGGTCTTCCCGGTACTTTATCCCCCTGGGGGCTTAAACAACCGATTTTTCCGTGGATTTACGAAACGGTGGCGTGGGTAGGGTTAGCGGAGCCAGTTACCGTGGTGTAGCCAATTACTGCGGCCTAACTTTGCTTTCAAGCATAACCAACTTTATACTTATCGAATGAGAGATATTAAATTCTCTAATTTAAATTCAATTATTTATTGTATATATTAGTTCGTTAAAATTCAACACGTAAAAGACGGGTGTTGTTAACATACCATAGAAATGGTTTCAATTTGTTCGTATCAAGTTCGTGAAATTTTCTGTAAAGCTTGCGAAACAGTTTAAGAAAATACTGATCGAACGAAGATCAATATTCAGTAAAATAAATCGTTTCAGACAAGATAACGCGATGTTATAATTAAAGTACTAGTGAAATTTATTAACCCTCGGACTACTGAAACGCGTTCTCCTTTGCCGGAGCCGTTTCTAACTCACACTGATATTTTAATAATTATCTTGCTCGCTGTGAGTCCAACATAGTAAATAAAGGATTAAGATTAAAGAAAGACAATATAGTGATTGTTTAGTTAAATTGCTGTTTTTAGTTTCAATTTCATTGGTTTATTTACTTACAGTAAAAGAGAAGAAATGTAAATGGTACTAGTTATAATAATAATAATAATAATGTGTAGTAATAATATATAAATCGGGAAAAAGTAATAATATATAAATCGGGAAAGTCATAAAATATCTAACAATTCAGAAATAGGAGATACCTGAGGCAATTTCAAGTAATTATCAACCCTTTGCAATCGGGGCCTCCGAAGCGGAGCCATTTAAAATTTCTTTTTCAACTCGAGAGCTCCGCTATGGAGACAATGAAAGTAAATTTTAAGTGGCTCCGCGCCGGAGACCTCGAGTACAAAGAGTTAAAGATTAAAGTTTTCTGGCACTAATCGTACAACCATGCTTTATATAAATATAGTAATAAATATAATAAGTGTGATAAATATAATAAATATACTAATTAAACATAATAACGATAACAAAATAATACCAGTTATTGACCTCTGCTTAAAAGGATTTCGAAAATTGTAATGACATCTAAATACCGTAAAAATTACCGGAAAATGTAAGTAAATATACAGGTATTTCCGAAATTCGGCTTCTATAAGGATACGAAAGTGCAGCCATAAGTTACGGATATAATACCGGTGTTTTCCACTTCGGTATGAATGGAATTAATGGCTTTTCAAATATCCTTCATGCACACAGGCAACACGAGAAACGATATGACATTGTTTCTTCTTTTCTCTACGCAGGACTGCTATGTATATGCAGCAATTTCCATGGAATACTAGTAGTAAAGCTCGCAGAGAAAGTGACTCGCCTGGGATTAGACTAGACCATACAGCTACGGAACCCTCCTAATTTCCCAATCTCCGTACCTATTGTTCCTGGGAGTTTCTGATCCCTATAATATTAAATGTACCTATATAAGAACCAGCTATTGTAAAATTTCTGCAGCAACCGAAATACGGATTGGGTTATGATACCAGTTCTTAACGAGTTAATCCGCTTCCCGGGCGACTTGGGAGCCGGTCTCCAGCAGATTGCTATAAACTGCCTACGGTTATAATTTGGGTGACGATTAGAATCCCTGCTATTGATACCTTTCTGCAACTATCTGAGCCGTACGGCTTTGTATTTATATACACCGACCTTATCCGATTGCTGTGCCTTCTATTTTGAAAGAATTCGAGCCCAAGTGGTGCCCATAAATGTTTGCGAAAAGAGTTGAAGCAGCGGAAACCTATTGTCGGAATTTAAAATAAATAATGTCTCGCCACTACCTGCGAAGTAACCGTGCACTTATTTACTTTAGGGCTTGGAATTAACCGGTATGCAACACAAGGATCGCGAGACCTACGTTTCCTGGCTCGTCAAAATACAGCAAGGGGCAAACCGTCCTTTCGATATCCCTATAAAGCTTTTTCGATGGGTCCTTTAACGGGACCAGGACAAAATGCTCCCTTTCTTTTCCCTCACTCGCGTCTATCTGTCTAGACACCCTACGCACATTATTCAGAGCGGAAGTACAGTGACCGATGTTCTATTTCTCCTAATATCCAGGGAAGATTTGATACCTGTCTCGTGGGGAAAATATCGATAAAAGGAACGTTGAGATTTACTTTCGAGTTGTTTAAGTTTAATATCAATTAAATCGCAAAAGTTGTTTCTAGTAGCGAGAACTGAAGTTCGCCAACAGGGCACAGTAATTGCCTCCTTTGCCCTATGCTTGCTCGGAATCCGTGGAACGAGACGGAGGAATGGCCGATTCTCGGGAATTATCGTATTTTGGTGGAGCTGGGAGAGTTGCCGGACGATTCGCGGCGATAGAGTTTTAAGGGGTTTGCTTGTTAATAACATTACGCAACGGTTACGAGGCAAAGAATTTCGCGCGTGCGGAGGGTCGAGGTCACGACGCCTCGGGAGCTTCCAGCTCAATCTCGAGGGAGGTTGATGCGTCTGCCCCGCTGGGATAATTAATATAAGCCTCCTCCTCCCCACGGTATCCCTTATTTATCGCGAGGTTTGAAGGCAGCGCTAGCGTGTAATACCAGGCAGTGAAATATAGTCGCCATAATGTCGAGTATTTTATAGTCACGACCGAGTCCGGCAAAAGCTGTAACCTTTGAACGTGGTTGCGAGGTGATTGCGAGACGGTTGCGAAACGGTTGCCTGCGATCCTGCTTATTAAATCGAGTATTCGCGGACCCGGGCCAGGTAAAACGATCGTCGAACCACGGCTTTTCCCGTGGGATTACGCGAGTCAAATTCGCGGCCACCGTCGATGTTCGCGATAACAAGTCTCATGGCTCGTTGCTCGAGCATTCTTGAAATTCGACGGAAGACGGCGGATGCTGCGAGGGTAACGCACCGTGTCCCGACTTGTGCACCTCCTGCAGCTTCTAAAATATGCATCGAGCAACAAATTTTTCAATACGAAGGTTGCGTGCTTTAAAAGGACATAGTATATAGTGCATTTATTCTTTTATAGGTGGAACCAATTTTCTTTTCTTAAATGGAATATTATATCTTTGATATCAGAATATAGAAGAATATTGAATTCTGTGTAAAATTGTATTGATTCGTACTGAATGGATTTTCTGGAGAATCGATTTTGACACGAATGGATGTTTTTTGTTACGAATTGATTTTCGGTTCAGAGTCATCATAATGCCAAAGTTATGTCAAAGTCATCATAATGCTAAGGTTATGTCAAAGTTATCATAATGCCATTAACAATTGTAGAATAAATCACACATCGTCGGACCATTTGCAGCTAAATTTATTTATTTGTATTCTAAATTTATTGTCTTTAAATAAACGATTAGTAAAAGATGATTAATGCATACTTAATTTATTGTTAATCCTCGTAGAACATTTGCGCTACGGAAAAAGTTGTTTCAAATGACCTCGAGAATCCCTCATTTCCCGATTACGAGTGACTTTTTAGACACCCTGTATACACGTTACCACAGTCAACAACGAAAAGTGACAAACGGACTCGGGTCACTTTCAAAATAAACGGCTCAAATAATCCATACAGTATGAATATGAATATAAATAATATTTCGATCGATTTTTTAAAAATCGACTTTTCAAGGTTTGATTTTCTAATTTTGCGATTCAGAATCGAGAATCGAATTTTTGCAATAATCGCCCATCCATACTCGATCCCATCTCTAGTCCTCAATTTCAGCACCGTCTACTCGGAAAAGTCGCCGCGTGTCTCAGAGATCGATGACTCGACGATCGCCGTTTCCCCGGAAACGCGAACCGGAAAGGATCGGACACGGGGGAAGAAAGCGGGTCGAAATTTCACACTGTCGTGGCGGGTAGGTGTTCCGCTCGTGTCTCGCGTCCCCTCGGGCCGCCGAATCGCATGGAAGTTTCACTCGCGATCAAAGATACTCGATATCGTCGTGTCCGAACGATCCTTCCGGACAGTAGAGAGGATCGCCGAGGAAACCGAACGTCGACGACCGTTTCTCCCTCGATCTTTCCAGCAACCGTATCGATTCTCGGCCTCTCTTCCGGCTGGCCCGCCGTAAAAAATCGCCTAGAGAACCGTACGGGAGCCCGAGAGCCGACCCACGCGCGATTTCGTTCACGAACGAGAGCGTCTTCGGTCGTAAAGCCGGTAACGCGAGATACGCCGAAGACGGTGGGACGTAACAGTCGCGATAACTAGATAAGCGGTTGTTGTGGCCGAGCGTGTAAAGCCTAGCGTTGCCCCGAAAATAACGGTACGGATTTCCCACACGATTCCGACATTCCACTGTTCGAGCTCTCGTCGCTTCCTGGATCGGAGAGCGCGTTGCTCTCCGCGTTGGCTCGGCTCGGCGCAGGCGGCTGCATATGGAAATCGATGAGAATCGTTCGGCTGTCGAGATTCTCGCCGTGAAGGACGGCTATGCCGCAGAAGAGAGGAAGAAGAGGTCAGAACTCCCGGATAGAGACGGCAGTCCCACGGCTGCGCGATTATTCGATAGATACGGCGCATTATCCATCCTCGAATTAGGTAATACCGGTGGCGATCGCCGAGTCGGTAATACGAGAATCCGTCGTAAATCAAGATCCATCCGGAAGCGCCACGCCGACTCCGGCGACCGGCCTAGCCCGACGATTTCGCGAAAACGATTCTATCGGACGACATCCTATCCAGGTGTCTCAATTTTAGGTTACAGATTCTTCTTACTTCTACTTGTTTGCAATCTGCCAAACGGCAATAATTATTATCCGTTACTGAAAAAATGGCACAGTTTCTGTCGAGGGGCAAGGGGAGTACCCAGTTCCCTCCGACTTATCTGTGATCCCCACTTGTCTACAACCTCCCGAAACTCACTTCTATCGGTAACTAAGAAGACCATTAACCTAATCGATGCGATGAGCAAGAGGAATCGCGTCTCTTGTTCAGCGCGTAACTTAGCTAATAATAATCAGAAATCTGGAATCAGAACAAAATGGAACAGGGTAGGAGGAGGCCTCGGAGGGCAAGACGATGACGGGAGTCACGGGGCGTTGTTTGATTACAATCGGCCAGGCTCGAGTCCTTCGTTTCCTGGAAATTGGGGACTAGTGAGAAGAGATCATTTGTAATAATAAGGGAAACGCATTTACCCTACTTCTGCAAACACGTTAACATGGTCGTGTTGATGGGTTCTACGTGTTTCCCTGTGCCAACTTTTGAGCAACGAATAGTAAATCATCTTTCAGGCATTAGAATATTTTGATAATTGAATATAATGATAATCCTTGAACACTGAACCTACCAAAACTGACTGACGTGACATACTTTATAGAAATAATAAGACTGAATTCAGCTAAACTTTTCGCCAATTTTATCGTAATGTACGCTTGATTTAATATATTTGTTCAATTATTTTCTACGAAAGAGTGTCTATAGTATTAACAAATTTAAAATAACAAATGTATCAAATTTAGTGTTAACCTCCTGATTTCTGCTGCTTTTTCAGCCAGTAGGTTGAAGAGTGCTAGTTGATTAGGGTGGTTACTAAGTCTTTCGTTATATAATACTTTACTCCAGAATTGACTATTTTTGTTTCTACCGACAATCAGACTGGATTTTAATGTAAAATAAACATTGTCCACAGTCACTGCAAGATGCAGGCGATTAACAGACATTTATTTCTCTTCTCAACCCCTTGACGTACCATTTTCTTTACAGTTGTCACGATTGAAAACTTTTCGATTGTAATAATTTCTTAGAAGAGACAGAGAGTGATGACCATTGACTCGACTACTTAAATATTAATGACAAGAGATTAAGATTTTATTCAGAATAATAATTTCAATGAGTCGAACATAATAAAATCGTGTCGTTAAATTCTTTAAATATTTTCACCGTTTTAGATTTAGACCCGTCTTTCTCATAAATGCATAAAATCCACAGTTTAGACTATAGGCAACCGGCAACGACACGGGAATAGGCACACTCTCCGAGAATGATTTGCACCGGCTTCGAGTCCGCGTGCGCCTCCACGAGAGTGCACGAGCCCAGGAGTGCGCGATCCCTCGCCTAGATTAGACATGCTCTGTGGATTCGCGAGGACTTGGTACGCTCTCGTTGCTCCACGAGTCGATCGGCTTTTTTAACGATTGGTTTTGTTCCTCCGGTGTTCTCATCTTTTTCTAACAGACCGCGGCATTCTCGGCTAAACGCGGCGTTCCTTTTACCGGCGGCAAGGTGCGCGCGGCCGCGCGGGTTCGGAAAGCGGAGAATTCCAGTACAATTCCAATCGCGAACGCGTTCCCGAGTACAGACATCCGGTGACGGTAAATTCGTTACGGTTTCTACGCGTTAGTTTAAAAGACATTCGATACACCGAGACACGCCCCGTTGTTCCCGAAGACGGCTTCGAACGTGCGAACACGTCCAAGTACGAATCGTGAAAGGCAAGTTTCGCTTCTCCTCTCTGTCCCGCCGTTGCCGTTGCCTTTTCGTTGCCGTTCCGTTGCCATTGCTGTTGCCGTTTGGTAGCACGCGCTTTGAATTCGGTCGCAACAAACGTCCGCGTCGCTGATCCGTAACGTAGCACGGCCGTCTCCCGAGGCGTTTAGATAAAGGCGTCGGTGATAAACGTCTCGCGGCGGTCGTCGTTGATGGATTAATAAGTAGGTTTTTCTGTCGGTAAAAAGCGAGCAGCACGATTAGGTGGATAAAAGCCGGCGTCGATTTGCAACGGTAATTGGTGGCGACGGTTCTTTAAATAGTTGGATGGGTCTTGTCGCCTTGGTAGCGTAACACCGGTAATTGCGCAAGGTGGTCGGTTATCTTTGGTCGAGAACACACCACTCGAAACGGATGTAGACTTCGATCCGCTGCTTCTCGAGGCCTTCGGTTCAATTTCGATCGCAAAGCCCTCGCAAAGCGGGCGGTGACGCTCGGTCGATGTTTAGGCAATGTGTGTGCTATTGCCGTGCAATTTATTTATTCGTTTATTTTAATTATAGGAGAGGACAAATACATATGATAAAATTATGTAATATATTATAAAATTCTAAAGTCATTAGAAAAATTTCAGGATATTGCTACGTTAGTTTCATCTTATTATAGTGATTAAAAGAAGAAAGATATTTTCAGTTCACTGATGTTTCTTGCGACTAACTCAAACGATTTTTATTTTGCGTAAAGATCCGTAGTCTACTAATCATATCTGACTTGAAAACGCTATTAGTTAATACGTAACTATATCGGACAGTCACTTTTCTTGATGCTTGAAAGTAATATTTTTCCTTTCCTCACCTAACGTCGTATGAAGCACCGTTACACTTAAATGAATTGTTATTAATTGATAATTATTATTGAATTTTATTAATTAATACGATCAGACATTTCTTCAAGAAGTGGTTATCATGGTAATTGAAGCATTAAAACCATAACACTAAATCTACCGAGCATTAAAAGTGACAAACGTGTGTTGCCCTGTAAGAACGATAACACTGAATTTATTTCAATTTTCCACAGCTTTCATTGCAATGAACACTTGGATTAAGAAACTTATTCAGTCGTTCCCTATGAAAGAGTCTTCATTATCTCAGCAATTTTCAAATACAAAACGTGAAACCAGTCATTTTGCACGGTAGGTCTAGCATTAAAACAGTTGTGGCTATAAATTGCCATGGGCTGCAGTATATGTCAGGTGACTAACCGCGAAAATTTATGTCGCACTTTCTCTAAAGCTGCGCCGCAGTGCTTATCAAAGTAGGGTGCCCAAATCGTGCACCGTATTCTAGAATTCACCTAACCAGTGTAATATGAAGCAGTCTCGGCGGATCAGCCTCCTTAAAACTGCGAATGCGCCGAGGTCCTGGGAGCAGCGGTTTACCTCGGTTAATAGCAATTTCATCCTCGTTTGCGTAGCTCGGGACACGCCGCGTCGTTCGCTCTGACTGACACCTAATCGCGACTAAAACTCCATTACCATATTCATAGAATCTCATTACCATTTGCGCGCTTCCTCTACCTCCGTCGGGCTCGCATTGTTTTATTTGATCTGTGCCCGCGACAGCTCGCAGTCACGAATAGTCGTATTAGGCATATCTTTACCGTACGATACCGGTCTATTAGCTACCGATGCTAAACGACTGCCAATTATTTATCCTTTTCTTTCGATCCGCTCACCTTTCGCGTCGGACCACGGACGAGCGTAAAAGGCGGAGGACGAATCCGTCGCGTCGCTCGCGCGTTCCGCGTTCTGTGCACGTGTATCTCGCCGCTCTCTGACCGCTTGGTCTCCGCTCGGCGCGGCCGAACGCAACGGTGTCCGGTCGTAAATGAAAGTGAAAATAAACTGCTCGGACGCGGATGGTTCCACCACAAAATGCAATTTACTCCATTCATGGAGCCAGTCCTTCGGAGCCGGGCAGAGACGCGTCGAAACGGCCGGACCCGGTCCGGGCAGACACCTAAATTATGTTTCGTTGTCGATTCGTTTCCTTTCTCTTCTCCGCGCCGCTTCACGCCTCGTTTCGAGGACGCGTCTCTCTAAAAGGGCCCGTTCGAATAGAAACAGTGCTCCCTGCGTCCGTCTCACCTACGATCCCTGGCCGCATCGCGCCTCTTAATATTAAAAGTATCGTCGCGCGAGAGGCACGCGTGGCTGCGTGGGAGACGCACGTGGTACGAAATGTCCATCCGGAGCAGTGGAAACCGCATTCCAGGTGACGTCTGGCGCCAAAAGCGGTTCCCAACCGCGACAACGAGCATCTTGAATCTGCGTCGCCGTAGCGACAGTCCGAGATTTCCTGTACGCGTCCGACGCATTTATGATCGATGTAACGGAAAATGACGCTTTTGTTTCCCTACAAAACGATTCTACGTCTGACGCACGCGTCTCGTGATCGTCGGTTTCGGAAGCAGTCTGCACGCAAGTGCACTGCGGTTGATTGCAACGCTTTCGTATAAAAATGTCCAAAGAATCATTGGTTAATTTCTAAATTCTTTTTATCTTTTTATTATCCTAAATTGAAAGTATTCATTCTTATTATAAATGCATCGAATCCGCTGGTTATCGATCAGAGATAAGATAAGATTGACTTGTTCTTCGCTCAACCTAAACAACTGCTTGTACGATCCCTCATTATTCAGTAAATGTTTTCTTGTTAAATACTTGTTGTATACATTTTTAATATTCCTTCTTTTCCTTTTGTCAACTTTCACAAGAAAATGTCTTCATCATTCACTTCTTTCAACAGCGACGAAAGAGCTACTAAACGATCCATGCGAAAAAGATACATTCTCTTCATAGACTGTTCTGATCGATAGACTGTAATATACTGAATAATAAATGCACCGTACGCGAATAATGCGATGCATGCGTCCGGTCGCACGCGTCTGACGCTAATAGAAAATATCATCTGCGCGCGGACGTTGCGTCTAATCGCAAGTGGCGAACGCATACAGCCCCCTCCAAAAGTATTGGCACACTTACAAAAAAAATAATTAAAATATGGAAGCTCGGTAGGAAATGTGTATATAATTAACTTTGAAATAAATTTGATAAATGATATAATAAAAATACATACATACATTTTACGCTGTAAGATAAAAATAACGTGAGTTTTATGAAGGGAAAGTAAATTTTCTTTTTGTCGATATATCTACGACGTTTTTCGATTACTTCTTGCATCAATTTCGTCGTCCGGTTTATAATTTATTATTTTCCGTATATTATTATTATTATTCCCGCATACTATTTCCCATAGGCTTACTCTAAGACCAGCGATTGTCTCGTTTGGAAATGAAAAATAAATATACATATAAAAAATTAAAAAAAACACATATTTGTTAGCCTTATAACTATTATATTATAAAGACAGTTTCTGAAATAAGTTTAATAATTCCACAGGGTATGATATTTTTGAAAGCAAGTTCCTTGAAACATGAGAAATCTCGTGAGCGGTCGTTTAAGTGTTAAAAAAAGAGAAATTGTACGAAATGAACTCAGGATACGTTTCCAATGAATAAAATACAACAAACGGATAAACTAATTGCGTAAATTATAACGTAAATACGTTTCAATTTAACATGTACTTCCGACGATACGATGCCACATTGCAGACTTGCAGACATTATCGAAACCGAACGAAACATTACAATTTATGCTAAATAAGCAGATGTCTAATACTTTTGGTGGGGGGTGTACGTCCATCCGTTTGCGTCCGACGCTTATAGGAAATCCTACTTTTGCGGAGCGTGAAAGGAAGAGGGATGAAGCGACCGGCAGATGTACGGCGACCAAAGGCGATCCGACGACACGGAACTCGGGAATCCGACAATGGATGCTCCTTTCACGAGATCCCCGTGGCTTGTCGCCGTTTGGGAATCGAGGCGCGAGACGACGACGCTTTCACTTTTTGCGATCGGAGCACTCGCTGCTATGACCCGGGAGAGATATTGCTCCGCGGACTGAAAATAATCCGAGCCGAGCGAGGAATGCGCGATTGTGTACATACTCGGACGCGGATACGGACGAGAGAGAGAGAGAGAGAGAGAGAGAGCGAGAGAGAGAGAGAGAGAGAGTGCACGAGCACGAGCGTGAACGCGAGCGGCGTGTGGCGCATCGATGTTACCCCTTCAGATTCCAAGATACCCCAATCCGGTTTATGAGTCTCGGATAGAATCCGCTGTCCTGGCCGGGAGTAAAAATAGACATGCCTATCCCAATGCGGGATTGAGTTGTCAGACGGCTGCCCCTTGAACCGTGTCGCGGTTCACGAGCAGATATAAAGGGGGAGAAAACGAACGAAAAGGAAAAAATCGCGGTGGAGAGAAAGAGAAGCAAGAGTTATGACGAGCCGCGGATGACGAATTGCGGCCGATTAAATCGTCGGAGGTCTTCTCCGTCTCGGTCCGAGGTGTGTTGTTGTCGGTCCGCGTTTGCATGAGAAAACCAACCGGTTTAAGGAGGTCTTCTACATTCGAGTAGATAAATCGATTTTTCTTTATTGCGTTGTCTTACGGTTTGAACCTTTAAAAACATGTTTGCAGAGTCACTTGACGGAACTCGTAAAATTCCCTGTCATTTTTATTTTATCTAATGATCCGAAGTCTAGTGATAGAGGATGGCGAAATGCGTTGGTTGGTTCCACATTTTTGTACTTAAAATTGTTGAATTTATATAGACTTTTCACTGAAATTGATTCAATAAATTCCTTAATTCGAACACAAATCGTAACAAATATATCACAGAGTCTAAGTAAAATTAGTGCTACCATTCTTATCAATCATTTCTTGCGCTCGGTAGATTTAGTATATTAACCCTTTGCAGTCTAAAGTTTATACACAGGTGTCACGCTGGTTGGAATTAATTTTCATAGTACAAATAGTAATACATAATATGTAAGATTAGGAGTAAAAAACAAATTGTATTAATTCTTTTTAAAAATTTAGATATATCTAACCCAACATTACGGTTTAATATTATGTCAAAATAAAAAAGCTAAAAAAACAGCTTCGGTGGCTGAGAGTAGATATACAACCGCAAAGGGTTAAAATCGCGCGCCTCGAAGAGCTAAAAACAAATTCGGTTTCCGTGGAGGCTCGGTGGAAAACAAAAGACAACCCATGGAGATCCTGTGCCGGGATTGAAAGCGCACGGGGGATTCCGTCGGATTTTTCGAGAAAGGCCGCGCGGCGTTGGAACTCGTTATCGTGCCGGACCTCCTACTCGAAGCTATCCCGATAAATAAAACATGCTCACGACAGAGTCCGTGACCGATCCGCGCTCGTGCGAGCTCAGAATCCTGTTTCGCGACGTACAGCGGAACCGGCCGAATCTGCTGGCCGGATACACTGATCGCGTTTAGAAGTCGAGATCACCGGCCCGTTCCGAAATAGTTAACGACAAACGCGACGGTCGCGCCGAGGAAAAAGTCGAAGACGATCAATGGAACAACGGCAAGGACGAGCTCGGAACAGCGGCAGGAGCACGCGCGGCGGATTCCGCTTTCTTCCTTCTAAGTATTCGCAGGGAGGATGCTTCGCGTGTCGTTGACGTTAAAAGCGACAACGGTACGAATGTTTTTGTACCAAGGCTATGGACGGCGTATAACGCGACCGTGACCCCTTGGGATATTTTCCACGATGTATATGGTGGAAACGTAGTGGACCTGGTGGACCAAGGCGCGTCGAGGCCGGCGAATAACGCTCTTCATTTTTTTTCTACGCGAACGATCCGAACCGCCAAGGATGTCTCACCGCGTCCGGTTGCTCTTGTTGGTAAAACGCTCGCGAACGCGCAAGCGAATGGAAGATAATCTGCGGGTTATTTCGGAACCTCGTTGAGATATGCACGGGAACGGTGCGGCTCGCCGTTGTCCCCTCGTCGTCCCGGAGAAATCGTCTCGCGCGTTTCGAACGCGTTCGCGAGCGAGTGCTAAAACGTCGGAAAATACAGTGAATTCTCTCGCGTTGGCCAGCAGCTTGTAAACAAAAACGGACAATTTCAGAAGAGAAGATACGATCATCGTCGTCAGTTATCACTAACTATAGAAACGAACCGCGGGGCTCGAACGATCGTATCTCCTCTTCCGAAATTGTCAATTTTTTGTTCACTGTCCGAGGGACGATTCGAGAGAATTTACTGTATTTCGGGTCGGAGACGTCGACCCTCGCGACCAACTTTTCCGTAGAGCTCCCAGCGGACGACCTCTGGACGCCCCTGTGTCATAATTTTTTACGAAATAAAGAGCCAGGACAATAATAAGCGGATGTGCAACGGCGCTCATCGGCTAATGACAATGTTTCAGGCTGAATGCCAAAGAATGCCGGTCACGGGAAAGGTCGTTGGCCGTGCGACATTCGTGCATTCGTACGTAATTGTTATGCGAGAGACATTAGTAAGTCTTGGGCAGCGGCGAGCCGCGCTCGCAGAAAATTCGCTCGCGGACGGAGCTCGACCGCGGAAAGCAGGCGGAGGAATTTTTGAATAGAGCGATTCGCGCATCGGGGTCCGATCGAAAGTTTCACCGGCGAACGGCGACACGTGTAAAACGTCGCGGCGTTGTCCGGGGCCGGGTTTTTCATGCGAGTAATTACAATGCGGTACACGGCTAATGCGGTAATTCGACGTAAATGGCAGCCGGGTATACGGTGTTGTATATCTTTGAATATCTCCTGGACGTATTTTACCATAATTAAGGCGGCCGGATCGGTCGCGATTGATTTACAATCCATCCAGCCGCTCGTTCCTTTTGAACTAGCTGGCAGCCAATGCAACGACTTTGATACGATTGCGCTCGCCACGGGCGTAATTTCATTCGCATTATGCAACGACGTAATACCAGCTCGTGCGACGCGGACGTTTAACGTTCGATAGTGTCGGGAGAGCCTGACGACACACGACCAACTTTCTAACTCGGAACGATCGGTGCGGGATAATATCTGAAATCCGCGTTTCCAATTTAATTGCCGACAAAGCGAGCATTGCATCGAGTCGCGGCCGCGATACAATGAGAAACGCGAATGCGAGACACGCCGACCGAGTGACTTTTCGCCGGATCGCGTAAGAATTTTCGACGAAGAACCCGGTCGCTCGCGATTTCCACGCGATAGCCCGTGGAAATGGCTCGTTTAACGGATCGGCTGGTAATCGGGGAGACGCGACGCGCGAACACGGCGCAATTTCGCGGTTCGATTTCGCTAACGCGGCGACGACGAATACGCTCTCCGATAGCATTCCTCGTGACAAGCGACCGGAGACGGTAAACGTGTTCGATGTTGCGGAAACCGGGAGAACGAGGGACTGTCGCCGCGACGAGCAGATTTCTCACGAGACCGTCCAGAAAAATCCGGGAGAACGTTAACGCGAGCTCGCGATAGGATCCGGCGCGCTCCGCGCCGCGCAACGCCGAGAAGCGATCGCTTGGTCGGACTCGCGGAGCTTCCACCGGATCGGTTATAATCGATAAAGCCGATAAGCGGACCGCCGATGGAACGTGTAAGATTCGAGGCGCGAATAAATTTCCTCGTACTTACACGCGACTTCTGTTCCCGCTGAGTCGATCGGGTCGCAAGCCGTTCGCAACGGACTGCAACGCGCCGCACACTCTGATGTTTCGGCGATCTAGCGGGACGAAATTATTATACCAAAGAAAGATATTTTTTAACGTTGGAAAACTGCTTAACCCTTTTAACACTATTTCTACCAAGCGATGTCGAAAGACACTTTCCAAATTTTAACTTTATATTATTATCTAAGTTTAATTGTTTCTCCACAACTAATTTGTTGACTTTTTGAAAAATAGTTGTTAAATTAATTCAGTGATATCATTTTCCTCCGGCTCGTCATGGATATAAAAATGTGCATGTGGTATACTTATTTCTACCATGAAATGTCCTTTGACATATAGACGTAGTGTCTAATTTTAAACGATTTTACATATGAACACTATCTTTTGCCATAGTGTCGATTATAATCACATTAGAGAATCCCTATTTCAGTTGTAACGGAAAATAGAGGAGTTGTCGCATAATTTTGATACTCGCTTGTTTCCCGTCATGTTGCATTTTAGTGTGGATCATTGCAATAAATATTTCTAAAAAAATAAATAACGCCTTTTGTTCTGCAATTCTTTGTTTTAATAGATGTGCATCTATAAGAATCACTATAGGGCAACCAGTGATTTGTAAAAACTATGGCATTGAATAAGGAAAGAATTTGATTACAATGCTACTTTTGTGGTTATTGTTAAGATAATAATATTACTGTGTTTGGTTATCTATCCAATAAAAATAAAAAGAACAAGACAATATTTTTATATTATTGTTTCTATCGAGGTTAAAACATGTTTGATTACATTCGTGTATATTCATATTTCATAGACTGATGGATTAAGTTAGAATTTACAACCTTATTAAATAATCTCTAACAAAACATAATTCTAAGGATCAGGGTCACATAAAAATTTCAATTTGTTCCATCTCGATCGCTGATACATCACGCTGTGCGCCAGCCAGGCTGGAAAACTCTCTTGTCGAGGTTTGTCGCAACAACCGCGACACGGGTCGCGGCCAGAGAGCTACACAGACGTCTCTGTCGAGTCTATCAATACAAGATAACGGCGACAGGTTTCCGATCGGCGTCGATAGAAGCGCGAGAGACTGCGATCCTTCCCGATCGTCTCCGCTCCTCTCCGATGTTCGTCGATTCCCGTCGATGCTCGCCGCTTGCCGGGAAACGGAACGGGTGGGAAAGACTTTTCGCGTTGCACGCGAGAGCGAGGCAAATAAATCGATGTGCCGGCAGAAATTGCGCAGCCAGCTATTGTTGCGTTAAAACAAAGCTCGACCGGTGTCTGCCGTGCGAGTTGCCCTCCTCCGGCTGTCGGCCGGGGTACGTTACGCGAAAGGAGTTCGCGCTCGCTCGGAGCTCGAGCCGGCAGCATTGTGACGACCTACATAATGGGAAAACACGCGGAACGACTCGCATTCTTTCCTAGCGAGGTAGACGAGATCGCGCGTCGCGATCGGTGCACGGTGAGAGGAGAATATAGGAAAGAAAACGTTCTCCGGCGTTACGCTCCGCCAATGGCTGCAAAGCGCGTTGCGAATCGCGAGTCGCGACACCGCGAAACGCCCTCGGCGCCGAAACGGAAAGACACGCGGAGCACTGCGCGCTCGGCTCGATAATCGATGGGACCCCTGCCGCTCCGTTCCTTGTAATCGAGCGGCCGCGAAAGAATCAACGTTTCCGCGTATCAATCGGCGGACCGATCGCGGCCGAGGCGGGGCCAGAGCCTTTACGTAAGAAGAACGCAACGAGATTTGACCCCGTTCGAGTCGCAGATGAATCGCGTTCCGTTGCGTCGAGCCGCGTTGCGACATCTGGCTCGCTCGCGCGCTCCTCGAGTGAAGAATTCCGCGGCATGGCCATATGGTGTATCGGCTCTCGGTATCGGCCAATTAATTCGCATGAATCGAAGCACAGATAAGAGACGTTGATCGTCCCCGATCGAAGACCCGCAGTCTCGCTGGTTAATTGCTCTTTAAACGACACGCGATGCCGCGATACCGCTCGGGTACGCGAGCGTGCACGAGGCCGCGCGAGGATACACGACGGCGAGAGGAGAGAAGACCGATCGAAGCGGAGACGAACTTTCAGTCCGGATTCTCGAACTAGTAACCCCGGTTTCAGAGATTCCCGCAGAACCGCATGCCAGCCTAACGCTCGCGTAACGACTTATCGTGCAATTTCTTCGGAATCTTCCTGCCTGCTCCGGCGCAAACGCCGAGGAAACACGCGCCTGCCCACGGCAAATAGCTCGTCGTTCCAACGAACCCGTTCCATTTCGTCCCCGCGGATCGGCTCGCTCCCCGAGAGAATCGGAAACGCCGCCTTTCTCTGTTCTCGCTCCGAACGAATAATCTGTCCCAGCTTCCAGCTCCGAGAGGCTAAGTCGCGGCTCGTAATCGCGTTAGAATCGGAGCGAAAGTGTCGCGTCCTCGGCGAAAAAGGAAGGAGAGCTATTCACGGCCGCGGTGATTCGTCGACGCAACAACGCGAGCCGGCTCCATTATATTCGTTTTTCCGTGGTCCGCGCAGCTCCCGGTGCCGCCGACCTGTCGCAAATGAGTCGCATCCGCGCAACCGGAGCTCGTTCCACCGCGTAAGCTGTGCACAAGCATTTCCCGTTCCATCATTAGAGGTGATTTATTTCAGGAGCCCGGACCTCTTCCTCTTCCTGGTAGAAACAAGCCAGCCACCCGACCGGCTGGTTCTTTGTTTCGCGAGAGTATCTTGGGTTACTCCTAACGAAACTTTCCCAAATTCGTTAATCCTCTCGGCGACCCGGGCGACGGCGCGCTCGCGTTCGAATTTCTTCGAGCGGACCGTTCCTTTTCCTCTCGCGTACGCTCCGCAACGTTACCACAAAGGCAAGCGCAGAGAGAAGCGATCCCGGTAATAGCGGCATTACTTTATGCGATTCATTCCATTCTTTCGTCGTGACTATGACAAATGAGCTGTCCCATGGGGCTCTGTAAAGCTACCTCCGCCGAGCGGCCAACGAGCGTTATTCCCATGCCAAGGACATCGTGCGGCTGTTTTAGCTGGAGCGCGCGCACACTTCCTGGATCTGAATCGTTGGAAATAATTTATGTCCTCGTTCTAGCCCGGTACCGTATGCAAATACGCGCTGATCGATTAATCGCGAAAGGACGGGAGCTTCCTCGTGAGGAGTAAGACATCGTCGCCGCGCGCGCTGCGACGCCGCACGGCTCGGCTCGGCTCCGCTTGGCCCCGCTTGGCCCCGCTTGGACCCGCTTGGACCCGCTGGCCGCGGCGGTTATTAAACTGGCTTGTATCCTGCAATTAACGAGGCCCTAGGCTCGCGTGCCGGGTGCCGGGACGAACAGACCCGATGGCTACGCGTCGAATGGCAAAGTGCCATTCGCTCGATGACCTCATCGGGAATGTAGACGACTTGTCGGAGCAGTCGTAACTATTGGAATTAAAATTCTCGCGACGGCCGCGGCGTGGCCAATAACAGCAACGGAATTTCACGGTTACGTTCGACGAGTGAAAATCGCGCGGCCGTTTTCCTCGAGACGCGGCGCGCGCAGGTACAGGAGTGACGAGCTAGCTAAAGATCGTTCGCTCGTGTCGAAGTTTACCGTATGTGTCTTGCTTCCCGAGTGTTTTAGAAAACTGTAAAATTGATAAAATTTGTTGAAAATAGTGATTAGAACCAGCGTTTATAAATTAACATTTTATGAATTCTATTTTTCGCCTGATACTTGCTTGCTGTTTGTGTCGGTAGCGTAAATAGCCTATATTATATTTTCGTGGACTAAGGGGCATTGTTTATAGTTTATTTAAAAAATAATATGTTCGGTGAACTATAGACATCGTACGTTTTCTATAATTGACTGAGGATATCCTCCAACATCCGACTGGTTAAGCATTTTTAAAAAGTAGAATATCTTCGTTATACTTTCTCCTATATAATCTTGCAAAGATCACTTCCCACAATGTCGCGCAAAGGAAATTATTATTGTATACCTAAAGCGTATCTGTCGCTGGAGCTGCGCTCGGCGTTACGAGGCTCTCGCGGCTAGAACATCAGTCCCCTGGAGGTAAGAGTAAATTGTAATATAATGGCAATGTTAAATAATAAAAACCATTACTGCCGATTATCTAGTTTATTTCAAAACCAGTACTGACAGTCTTCAATTATTATTCATTAGTCACACGATTTTTCGGGCATTTCCGATCGTGTGACAAAAAACTGCTTCCTGCAGGAAGTAATCAATACTCAGTTTTCTATAAATCTGATAAAAAATGTAAAGAATTGTTTCTTTTCAATAAAAATTGGATGTTAACTTGATTATGTATTTATCAATGTGGATCTTTTATTTAATAATGTCATAGCTAACGTCAAGACGAGTCTAACCACTTATATATGCATACATAATGTAGTCTTCAACACGAAGGACCCCATAAATAACAGCATACTAATTTTTTAATTTACGATTATTCAGATTGTAAAGATACATTTATGATCTTCTTGATCTTATGATTTATTATTTTCATTATGAGAAAAAAGAAATGTCATTGTTTACCGATTTATTATAGAAGTAATTTAGAGTTAAATTAATTTCTGGTAACTTTATAACTCATTTCACTTGTCTTTTTAATATTTTACTAACGTGTTTCCTGGGTGTTAAGAGTTACTTTTTGCTTTTTATCAATTCTTTACGTATGAATAAAAGTAAATTCTAGATTCCGATTATGCTATAAAAAAAGTAAAAGAAAATATTTTCCAATTTTTTTCATTGCTCGAATCACTATGCGAGGCTCTGTCACGAATTCGACTCTCCCTGTCCTCCGGAGACTCTCGAGCCGGATCCGTGAAACAACCGGAGGTGATACGATCCTCAACCTTTGTAGGCCGGTCGTAGGGGCAATATCACTTTCGCTGGCACCACGAGAAAGAGGGAGATTCTGTACCGTTGACCCGTGACCCGCCTTTCGCTGCCGCACGATGTGACAACACCGTCATGATAAATATTCAATTCGCGTCGTGACGGCAGATCCTTTTGTCTCGGGAACAGTCGACTTTCCTAATTAATTAATTGTTCCCGGTTAGCGCACCAGGCCGCGCCGTTGCGCCTTCCTCGATCCGCCTTCCTACTAGCGACCAGAATTTCCCACGCGAAACTTTTTCTTTCGGAGCACGGCTCTCGGCATCGGCCACTTTTCTCCGTGCATTCACCCGATCGAAGAGCCTCGGAGAACAGCCTCGTAGACGGCGCAAACGCTGCGCCGCGTTGCTGCGAGCAACGGGACACCGGATTTTTGTCGCACAAAAGAATCGGGATCTTTTGTCCCGGCTTTGGTCAGAAGTTAGCACCTCGCGTGAACGTCTCGTCGCGGGTCGCGGCGCGGCGCGCAGGTGTGTGCGCGGAATCGGTCGAGAATAGGTTTCCGCGTGAACCGATTTCACACATGTCGGTGCACGTGCAGCCGCGTACACAGCATGTGCATAACTCACTCCGTCATAACTCACGATTGCGTGGGCAATGCCTTATAGGTATTGTGATCGTCGATTGCAAAAGATACGCGACCTCTTTTCAGACCGACTGCCTCTAGAGTCCGGATCTCGTTCGACCGTCACGATTCCCGAGAAACGACAAAGTTCTCTCTGTCGTGGAATCGTTTGAAATTGGACAGTGCAGCCGCGCCGGTTACTGTCGGGCAGAGTCGGGTATTTTACGAGCAAATTCTTCGAATAAAATTTGATTAGAGAGATAGTTCGAATAAATTCTTTGAATGATATTTTATTCGATATTTTTAATTTAATTTATTTGCTGTGTAAACGGGGTGGATTCTTTGTTACAGAAATTGTAATAACAACGACTACGCGAGTATTAGGTTTATTATAACAGTAAGAAGGATAACAATGATGGTAGTCACTAGACTACGGATTTTATGCATTTATGATAAAACCTGGTACGTGGAATTCCAAGCAATTAAAAGAATTTAATATTGTTCCTATCAATTAACTCGAACAATTTTTATTTTGCATAAAGATCTGCAGTGCAGTAATCACAGTAACATTGACGACAGTAAGAGAAGAAGACACAGGTGTGAAGACACAGTGTTTGAACGAAGTGAATTACAGAATTACATGAATTACAGAAGTCCATGGAATGGTAATAATAATTGGCACTTATTAGTAACGGTCTAAACAGTTAACTCACTTGTTATCTATCGAATAAGATATTTTAAATGTCTTTATTCCTTTATCTTGTTTAATTTTGCCGCAAGACAACATCGAATTGCAACAGATTGCGAACGCTTACAAACAAAATGGCATTGAATTTAATAGCAACAAACGCTATTTTTTACATATTTATAACAAAATTGATTAGTAATTCAAAATGGTATCCAATGTGCAACGGCTGTAATAAATCTGAAACAATGATTCATAATCCCGAATTAAAGGTTCACGATACTTATTGAAAGTCTGCTGTAGCCGAAGGGTTAAAACGAGCCTCTGTAAACCGTTTACCCGATTCGATGATTCTCCGCCATTCAGCGCGCGTAATGCTTTTGTTTCCGTAGAAATGGCCGTTTACCCGTACGTATAAATAAATTAAAATTCAATGGAAAGATTCGAGCGCCTCGAGGATCCCTCGTAATTGCGGCGGCTCTACCGATGGCTCGCACGCACGACGATCCTCCAGCCCGCGGCAGGGATGCATACTTTCTCGTGGCAACAGGAAGAAAAGGGTCAACGAAACACTCGGAGGCAGTTCGAAAGGGAGAAAGGAATGGAGAAAGACGAGCGTCCGCGGACGGCCGAAAGAAGAAAGACGAAGGAAGAAAGAAGAAAGAAGAGCCGAGTTTCCGAGAGGGCCGCGTGACGAGGGACGGAACCAGAGTTAAAAAAGAACCGCGAGGAAATAGCCGAGGAGGAGAATCAACGGAAAAGGGGGGATGGTATTAGAGTCGACCTTGAAAAGAACCTTGCAAGGCCGTCACGCTTACCTCCGGATCGTCTCGAGCTGGTGCCGATGTTGACGCTGCCCCTACGTGCTGGATCCTATTCGAGATACGATACGGTGAAAGCCTATGAAGCCGCTCGCCTCTTCCGCGCGTCTAGTATTACCGACTCGAAATCGATCGGATTTCGACGGACATTCGGATCTCGAAGAGAATCGCATTCCAGACGCAGCCGCGTTCGATTAGAATCGGCGAGATTAGAACTCGGCTGCAACAGTTTTCTATTACTCGTTTGACATTTAGTCTTCTACGCGAAGAAATCCCTTTGAATAACAAACGAGCGTCATCGGAGAGGACATTTGAGCCGTTTATTTTGAAAGTGGCCTGAGACCATTTATTTTAGAATCCAGATATTTAAGGATTTTGCGTTTTAACCCTAGAACGACCCCCTTACAGTTTTCGACGTAAGTAACATCGTGGGGTTACGAGCGACTGAAAATAAAGTCTTAGGAATCACAATATTATTTATTATTTTTCAAATATGAAGTATGAAGTATGAAGTATGAAGTAGGGTTAACAAATTTAAAAATATTGGTAACTGATGATATGGTAGTATAATGTCTTTGTGCTTTTAAGGGTTGATGCGTGCTAGAAACCTTGTTGAAATGAAATTATATATGTATAATCTAGAAATGAATGTATTAAAATAGTTAGCTCGATGTTCTTGGGAAATATACTTAGGCCACTTTCAAAATAAACGCTACATTTAACAAGGCAGATTAATACTGGCTTGGCAAGAAAATATCTTCGATTGTCAATCGTACAGAGTGTTGTAATTGTTTCAAAACCAAAATTATCTTCTTGCTAATAATATCCGGTAGGCGACCAAGGCTGAAGTCAAGAAATGTCGACACCCTCATTTTTAAAAATAAAAACCATTATATTTTGTTATATTCAATTATATTATATAGTATTATATTTTACTCTATTGTATATTCATTACATCGTAAAAAGAATTTACTTTTATATTTTTCAAACTCTTTGATATCTCTGTTCGCTTCGAAACTTTTCGTTCTATTTCCTACGATATTTCTAAAGATACAGAACTATCGACAGTACTATGATAGTCATCGATAGTTTGTGCAAACTCTCGGAAACCATCTGAAAATAATAAGAAGGAACAGTAATTAAAGCATTCTGGAATATCACTGATAAATAATAAGAGCACTCGAGTGAGCTCGAGCGAGCCAGGTGACACATTAGCGTGCGCGAAAAGGGACAATTAAATTCAACAACTTGGCATCTATTTGAAACGTAACTAACCAGCCAAGAAAGAAGGCTATCGCAGATAACCGGTAGGCAGCACCGTGTTTAGCAATCCGAATCGAATGATTTACAGTGTCGAATTTTCCAAGATCTCTGCTATCCCTAGTAGTCGGCTTTTATCTATCGGCCGCGTGACAAATCAACGCTCGCGACAGGTGTTCTTTTGCCACGATGAATAGCTCGTTTCTAGAATAACCTGCTCCGCGGCCGCGGTACGTATATTCGGCGAATACGTAAATGAATGGCCGGGGCAGATAAAGCGGAGCAACGCGAGCCGCGTTAATCATCCGGTGCCACGATGGAACAGTTTATCGGGTTTCCTTATCGAGCGATGACGTCCGCAAGGCCGAGCAACGTCCTCAAGCAACAGTTTGTAGAACGGTCTGCGCGAAAAGTCTGTTTCCACAGGCGCGCATTCCATTAGCGCGCGTAATCGACGCGGAATAAATACGCGCGGCTTCTTTCGTGCCCCTACTGTCGAAAGTCCCGATCTGGTGTCGTAACGTCGCACAGTGGGCCGCAGCATGATTCTAGCAAATAAAATCATTCTCGGCGTATGCAACCATCAAGCTTGTGCAAGCGATCAAATGACCGCTCGTGATAGACTAGACATGCTATGAATTTTTTTCGGAAAGTAAACAATAAAGAAAGTTGTGAATATTGAAAAATGGATCGTATGTATATTATAGGAAAAGTAAATAAGCTACATGGTGATACAGTAACGTTGTATACGAGAAATTCTAAACGAAATTTCAAAAACGGTCATTTGACCGCGCATGGTAGGTTTAGTGTTAAATAAACGCTGACTGGACTAAAACGAAGTTCATACTTTTACGTACAAAATCCCTAAACGGCAAAATAATTCAAGCTTCATATTGTTGTTTATCGAAGGGAGAAGTACCGTCCTACGCCGACAGCAATTATTAGGCTATTATATTAGGCTATTTGAAAAATGTGTTCTGTCATAGAGAACTTCACTTAGACGTGTATGGGGATTTAGGAACTTGAGCATACTATAAGTTAAGCAATAACAAATTGTGAAACACTGAATTTTGATTCGCTAGAATCGCGATCCCGGCCACTGTGCGTCCTGAGCGCAGCGCAGGCTCCGGTTTAATTAACTTACAAATTGAACGACTCTATATTCGATCGTTACCAAATGAGGAGAGATCCGAGCACGGTCTCTTCCTCGGGGCGCGCCCCGCCAAGGCGTGGTCTTCGCATAAATATTCGTCAATTTCTAATTAGCGCACCTTTTGATTCCGACTGTTCGGTCTCCACAAGCCCGAGCTCACCGCAGACGATGGCTCGTCTGCAATTAGAAGACGGACGCGCTTAGTCGAGAACGTTGCCGAGGTTAACGATGATACTAACCCTGGAATACCGGGAATGCCGCAATACGGCAGCTACCTCGACTCTCGAGCAAACTGAAAAGTAGACTCGTTCGATCGTCCCAGAAACGCAAATGTCACCGGAGGTCAACTTTGTGACTTCCGCGAGCGACCCAGCGACAGGGCGTACAATGGGACCACGCGGGACAAAAATGTAAAATCCAAATATTAAAATTATTATAGCTTATGTATACGTACATGTTATGTAAGAGAATGATAATTATTTTTTAAACGATGCTCAGTTATTGTCAAGTTCGAGTTAACATGCCAGTAATACAGGCTGTTTCAAAATTATTATAACTCTAGGAAATGAGGGGTTCCTGAGGTCATTAGAAGTAATTTTTTCCTTAGCGAGAATGCAGTCCGCGGGTTTTTTTTACGAGTTATTAACGAAATACTGTGACCAATAAGAGGCGAGCTCGGCTGGCGCGAGGCGGTCGAGCCAATCGGTGGAACTGGAATTAGGCTGCCTCGCGCAAGCCGAGCTCGCTTCTTATTGGTTAATGTTTTTCGTTAATATCTCGTAAAGAATGCCTCCGAGAAAATTTTTGTAAAGGAAAAAGTTACTTCAAATAACCTGAGGAAAGTTAACATATCTCGGAAACTACACAAAATATCCTGAGATTGCAATAGTTCCTAATTTGTTGCTTGTTATATTATAAGAATCTGGAAAGTTTTTGTCTTTCAGATTGCAACGAATGATTTGAAATAACAGTATTTCGGACGCAATTTTCGTGCAACAGAAAAAGACGTATAGAACTGTTCTTTGTAATCACAGAAACTTTTCCGAATCTTATAATATAAAAAACAACAAATTATAAACTATTTCAATCTGAGAATATTGCCGTTTCTGAGATATATTAACTTGATGTTAAAAAAATAATTGAGCACCGCCTAAAAAATCATTGATATTCTCTTACTTACTATGTAAGATGTACGTATACATAATTATTGACATTTTCTTACTCACTATATAAGATGTACGTATACATAAACATATAACAATTCGACAAGATTATATCGTTATACGAGAATATTTGGATTTTACATTTTTATCTCGCGAAGCTTTGTTTTGCCACACTGTGGGGCGCTCCATAGTGACCAGGATAACATATTTTTGTGGACGAAAATAAAAACACGTATAATCAGCATTTTTCAAAACAATACACACAGGGTGAGCCCGAGATAGGTGAACAAACTTGGGTATCGTAATCTGCACACTCCAAGGATGTGGAAGGTCATATAGACATAGGTCCGGAAACTTCGTTTTCGAGATAGTAGCAAACTATAGGGAGGTAAGCAATAGTATCGACAAATAGTACTATCGACAATGTTGCAACGGTAAAAAATTTAATTGTCACGACATGCGACAAAATTCTAAATACACCAGGACTCTTTGAACGTCTTCGTCAGTCTATGAAACGTAGGGGATGCGGAATATGATACCGAAGTTTGTTTACTTATTTCAGGGACACTCTGTATATGCGGTCGTTCCGTACTTTCACGAGAAAATAAAATAATACTTTTTAATGTCTGTAGCAAAAAAAAGGAAGAAACCTTGATACTTTTCTGATAGTTTTGAAATCTTATATTCGTAGAAATTTTTGTCTCAATTGATACGATACTAACTCAAGCGGCCCCTTAACACCCCTGCAAAGAAATTTTTTTGTGAACAATGGAATGAGCCAATAATTAATTTCTACCATTCGCCATTGTTACATCACGTCCCTAAATCATTTTCACATTATTTATATTTAAAACCCTGTTACAAGTGTAACGGCTTCGTGAGTCACAAGACTCAATTTAAATGCATAAAATGCACTTGGATTGGACAGGCTTAAAATATGCACAAAATGACTTCGATTACAAAAAGCTAGTAGGTTGTATAACATATGTTTATGACATAATATATACGTAAGCTAAGGAATATAGTAATTAAAAAGTTTCCGCTTCTGATTCCAAGCTATGTACCTATATTTTCAAGCCTTGATAAATTGATTTCATCATCTTTATCGAAATCTCCATCGCCAGTTGATTCATCGTTTATTTTTGAAGATGTCGACGGTTTTTTTTCGATTATGAGCGAAGGACACAACAAAGATAATGTCTCAGATGATAATTTTAATTTGTTGGCATATCACTCTTGACTCCGATAAATTAAGGTAACATCGATATTAATCAATAATAGTATCTAGTTCTAGATTTAAAACAAAATTCTATAAACCGTTTACTTGATTCACTGATTCATCATAATTTATGTTTCTGTTGTAAAAGTGGGTGTCTACCCGCACATATAAGTAAATACAATAAACAACTAAATAAATAGTGTTTTGTCATTACCAAGTGCGCAAATGATTTCAAATAACTTCCTTCGACTATCAATTTATAAAAATTTAGACACTCGAGGACGCAACAGACGGTTTCCATCCGTTCTAGGGAACTTTCCACGACGAGTTCGTGTACTCGTGAAAGCGGCTGCCCGAGATGCGGGCTCTGTCGCCGAACGTTTCCCCGAGTTACCAAATTGCCACTTATCTATACGAGATACGCGTTACCGTTGTTACACAATGCGTTACTCAATTGCTCGTGTAACGCAAGGTCAACCGGCAGAGCGACGTATAGGCCGCGACCGCTTTTTCTGCAAACCTTCGGGCCGCCGACTCGAATTGATAGCGAGCAGCCGCCAAGAGACTCTTCAAGAGAGGAGCCGTTGCCATTGGATGGTCTTTGGCAAGCAGAACGCGCTAAGGTGGAAGAATTCGGCGTCGAGATCGAAGTCGCGTTGCTACCAAATTCGCAGGGCGAAGGAGAGCCGAAGCGGAAGGGAGGACGGAGGACCGACGACTGAGAGGACGAGGCAGTCGCGTCGTCGATCGAGTGTTACGCAAGAATCGGTTCGCCGAGGTTGGCAGTCGAGTTATTCGTCGTTTGGCAGTTGGTTTATTTGCCGGGCTGGTCGGGTGGGTTAGTTGCCGGGCACGGCAACACGGCAACACGGCGATACAGCAATACAGCAATACGGCGACTGCGAAGACGGTCGCCCAGGCACGAGCAAGAAGTAAAGGAGAACGTCCTTGCAAGGCCGGCCGCCGACGCCCGAGAGTCAAGCCTCTCTCTTTCGCTTTGCTTCGCGTTCCCTCCGCTTCTCTCCAGCTTCTCCGTTCCACGTTCGCGTCGCCCGGCTCTCCCGCTCTCTCGCTCTCTCGCTCTCCCGAGCCCTCTCCCGATCTCCATCTATATACATCCACGTACGCGTATCCGTCGAGAGCCGAGAGAGCAGCCCCTGCAATCCTTCGACTGCACCTTCGCCGGTTACAAGCGGCTGTGTAACATCCATTCCACCATCCTGTTTGCTTATATAGAAAACTGTCGTCTCACCTATCCGGGTGTAGTTACCAACGTGCATCCTGCATACCGATGCACCGAGGCCGGGATAAGAATCGTAGTACGATGAGTTCGCGTGAGAAAACCGGCAAATCGAGTCGGTTCGAGTCAGCTCCCGGCTTCCTAGAAATACCACGGTTTTCCATGTAACGATACGCAACGACTAACCACCTCGTTCGCTAGAATGCGGGAGCAGCTTGGTCCACGAAAAGTTCTATTAATTCCTCCATCCTCCTCCGTTCGACGCGCCGTTCGACGCGCCGTTCGACGAAGCGAACCGGACCACGATAGCCCGCTGAAAAATTCCCCGTGGGCGGACAATCGAGAGACCCACCTTCGACGACGGATAACTGTTCGTACACCGGCGATGATAATGCTCCTATAAATACGCCGGCGTCTCGGTGGCCGCGACGCCGATCGAATTCCAATCGGGCCCTAGGGTCGAAGGGACCCGTGAGAACCACCCGCGGACGGCTTACTCGCGTTCTCGGAACCATGAGATGGACCTTAATTTACGCGTGTCAGCGCGGCGAAGAATGCCGTTTGTTCTTTTGTTTAGCGCGGACCGTTCGCGACGAGGCGTTAAACAGAAGTCGACGCACCTTGACACGGTCGCCGGCGGACCAAAATCGTCGCTGCCGCCGGTAAAATGGTAAAATGGCAAAACGGTGTCGGCATGCGAGTCACGTACGGGTACCGTGCGCAGTCTGACGTCGATCGTTCTCCCGTGTTAGCGACAAAGGCAATCGTTAAGGAGATAACGTTATATTGTCCGTGATCGCGGTCGACGCGCCTCGCTCCGTAAACAGGAAAAAATTCCTTTTTAATCAGCGATCAGCTGCGATTGCGTTGCGGGAGATTAGTCGACCGAGCGAATTCCTCGACATCTTACTCTACCGTGAGCGGTGTGATTCAGTCGGTGAGAAATTTTACAGAAACCGACCGACGTCCGACGACCAACGGTACACGGCCGCGTTTTCGTGGGTGTGCGAGAGAGACCGTGTAATAGGTTTGCCTGGCCGCGAGTAGGCGCGAATCTATGAATGCATACGCCACGCAATATGCACTCGTTCATGCGTCCCACTTCGGCCGCGCCGGCAGGAACGCGCATGTGCACTTGCACACGCTGGTTGCGCAATGCCCGCTACTCTCGAAACTGTGGGCGTCCTGATCCTGATCGATCGCCGATCGCCCGTACCCCGTTGTCGGTCGCATGAATCGTGCTTTTATAAATAGGCAAACTGCCGCTTAATACGTGGCGGAATAATATTTCACGCGTCACCGAACAACGGCTGCAGGAAACGTACTCTCCCAGATATCCCGCGATCCGGTTCGGGCCATTCCAATTCTTTTTGGAAGGCGCGGCGCGCGTCGCGCGTCGCGGCACGCTGTGTGCCGGAAAATACCTCGAACCAGTAACATATCGTTTCTGATATTTTAATATGCAATAGATTAGTCATTTTATAGCACTTTTATTAAGTAGTTCCATCTGATATATTTTGGCACAAGGTGCTGGTTTGTTTTCAAATTCTATACCGAAGAAAGTTTCTTGCTTTCTTTTATTTATGAGGATATTAACCCAATACCAATACATTGTACTTTTTTTAGGACACAAATATATATTAAAATTTATAATATTAGGTTTTTCTATATATGCAGTAGTTTATCCAGCCAGAGTCTCAAAAGTGGGTGGGCCAATATTTTCAAAATTTGAAGATAATTAACAACAATAATGGTAAATTCAGTTTAGGTAAGCTTAAGGTAAAAGCCCTATGTACATATTTTTATAATTTTATTGATTTTTGAATTGTGGCGGTTAATAGATTAACTCAAGAATGATCCCCTTCTATTTCTAAATAACATTGTGGGGTTGCGGGCGACCCAAAATAATATCTTAACAATTAACCCCCTTTTCCTTTTGTTATTATCTGCAGATAAGTTGCAAGGTATTTACTTTGATAGTCCAGGTTGACTGCCATCAATATTTTTATTGATTATCTCAGAGATCTTATTTAATTGAGACGTATACCTCATCTTGTGAAAAGCCAAAATTATTTGTCGGTATAATAGCATGTGATCTGAAAGTTAAAATATTATTTATTATCTTCAACATATGAAAAAAGCCGAAAACTTGTCCCTTCATAAAGTATGGCATGTGTTAGGATGGTAAGGTAAACCTCAATTACACGTTTGCAGGCAAATTATAAATTTTGCGAAGACACCTTCAACCCTCTGGGATCGTTTTAAAATTAAATAAATACACAAATCACATGCTATTGTAATTTTTGTCTAACGGTAACCAAACTATTAAAATTGTTGTTTTCTAAGATGTCTCTATTACATTAAAACTGCTGTAGTTTTTATTTTCCCGCTTCCGCAGGTCTCTCGAGTGGAGTCTCACAGCGCGACGCTCGATTATTATTTATCGCGTTAATTGGCATCCGAATCGATGGCCGCGAGTTCTCGATCGATTTGTAGAGGGCCGCGTCCGCGTGTTTCAGGCTGCGCTTGTTAAATAGCGCCTCGGAGATGCTAACACCGGCAGATCGGGCGCCGATAATCACCGTGCGATTTAGCTCGTGTCGCTGTTACCGCGGCAGGTATACGAGCGTACAGCGTGTACAGCAGCGAGAAGTGCAGGAGACAGTTCGTTCCACGAGCATTACGCATTGCAGTGAGTTTTGCAGTCAGCGATGCATAAAATCGGAACGCGAGCGAGCGCTCCGTGCTTCGGATACTTTCGAATCTAATTCCGCGCGGCACGACGCAGCGTATCAAGCGCGATCCGAGTAGCGAATTATGCAAACGCTCCCTTTTTACCCGAGAACGTGCGGTACGTTTCGGAAACGCCGATCGTCCCGAGGCCTTTTCCCACGGGCAGAAGCGAGCTAGTTCGCTCGTAACAAAGTCCAATATTTGCACGATCATCCTTCTTTCTCCGGCAGCGAGCACGATACCGTCTAATTTATCAATGCGCGCGCGCTCGCGCGAGCGCTCGGTTGCGTCGATTATTTTTCCATGTTTCACCGGCCGGGGCGGTGTGTGCTGCTCGAGCGAGCAAAAACGAATCGAATTTTTGCCACGGCCGGTGATAAACGAGCCGTGCAACGATGTTACAACTAACGCGAAATTACTCCACACGCGACCGGCGTGATCTATTATTTACGCTTATTAATAATATCGTTCGGGTAGGGAACGTTTGGTTTATCTTTGTATCGCGCGGAATCCCTTCTCGACGAGAGGCGATATTAATGCGCGCTAAAGTTTTCCGGATAGGCATCTTCGCGAGCTGATAAATCTCCGAGCGGCTCGAGGTTCGATACGCTCTGTAATTACGGCACGTAACGAAAGTGTTACGTGTAGGTGCTCCGAAAGCCTTGGGGCCGAGCGTCGGGTATCTAAGGGCGTGCCCGGACCCAGACCGAGACAACTTTTATTGTCGACGATATCATTCACCGTATCTGCGCCACTTTTTTTCCATCGCCAAATGAATAATCGCGTCCCATTTGTTTCGCGTCGCCCGGCGAGATGCGCGCGCGAGGAATGCGCGAGGGACCCAGAGACTCCCTTCGAGGGAGGAACGGGCCGAAGGCGTGGAAATTTCATCTAGGCCAGAGGAGCCAATTACTGTGACCTTCGGCAGTTTTTGCTACTAACTATAACTTTAACAATTTAACGCTGTTTCTACCAAGCGGTGGCAAAAGACACTTTTCAAATTTTAGCTTGAAATTATTCTTCGAGTTTCATTATTTCTCCACAACTAATTTATTAAATTTTCGTATAATAGTTGTTAAATTAATTCAATGATGTTATTTTCCTCCTACTCATTCTGGATCTAAAATGTGCATATGGTAGTATACCTATTTCTACCACGAAGTGTGTTTTGACAGGTTAAAGAATTCATAATAATATCTAATTTTAAACGATTTTACGTATAAATATCAACACCATTCTGTAGCATAATATTTTATAAATATGTATCTATAAAAATTACCGTAGAGCTACCAGTGATTTGTAAAAACTGTGATATTGAATAAGGGAAAAATTTGTTACAATGCCATTTTTATGATTATTGTTAATAGTATTACTGTGTTTGGTTATCTTTCTAATAAAAATAAAAAATGAAAAAGATAATATTTTTTTATTATTTTTCCTACTGAGGTAAAACGTGTTTGATTACATTCGTGTATATTCATATTTCGTAGATTGATGAATTAAGCTAGAATTTGCTATTTGATTAAATGCCTAATAAATAAGCATCAATGTATCAATGAAGGAAAGAAAAAATGGAGCTAGTTACTGTGCGCTTATGATCTAGAAAGATCATGATCTAGAAAGATGCGCTTCATCTGAATGCTGTGCTACTTCTCCGAATATAGAGCCTCAATAACTGTGCACAATAAAAATGTGATACTTTCATAAATTTTAAATTCTACAAAAAAAATGTAATATAATAATAAGTCATTGAAAACTTTGCATTAGAGATCACTGCTTTAATAAAATTACGTATTTACACTTCTCCTCTCGCAAAATATGGTAGGGATGATTTGAGATTAGAAGATACGTAGGCTTATCCAATGGTGAGCAGCACAGTAACTAACGCATCGAGCGAAAAATATGTTCAATTACTGTTGAAACTAAATATAAAAATTCAAATAAATAATGATCGTCATGTTCTTCCGTAATCTTGATAGGTTTTATCAATGCAATTAACATTACAATATCTTAATATCTTGATTTATTCTCCTGAATATTGTTCTCCATTTGTTCAGTATTTTCTCAAGCTTTTTCATAAGCTTTACAGAAATCTTTGTTAATACAGTATTATAAACTCCACCTTTTACATGTTTAATTTCAACAAGTACATAATTAATTGGATCTAAATAAAAAGAAGATAATACACCTTATCCAATAAATAATAATTATGCTATTATGCCAACAAAATTATGCTTGGAAGTGAACTAAGGGCACAGTAATTGGCTACCCCAGAGTAACCGACACTGCTACCCCACGTGCCCTCTTCTCGCGATCGTCGAGGATCCAGTGGAGCTGAAAGTGACAAAGTTGTGGAAAGCGAAGGCTAATTTACACGCGTAATAATACGTATCGAGGTTTTCTCGTCGACAAGCGCTCGTTCAGAGATTCTCTCGTGGAATTTCAGCTCGTAAAGCCAGCCGACCATTAACGTTTTGCCCGCATATCTCGCCTCAATATTTTTCTTGCTGGCTATCCAACGCGTCGACTTTGAGTTTGTCGAGAGAAATGGTAGGCGCCCGACCTCGATGAATTTCCCTCGGCTGATCGGCTTCGTCGGATCGAAGACGAATCGCCGAGCAGAAACCGTGCTCGATGATTCCTGTGACGTGCAGTGCTCATCGCGGCGTTGCATAAAGGTCGTTCCGATAGCGCTCTTCCCCGATAACTGATTCCAGCAAAAAAGTTCGAAGCTAGCTTTAATCCGGTCTAGTCGAGTATCCGTAATCTGTTGGTCTACGTGCGCAAATAATCTCCTCTGACATCCTCGATGAACACTCGATAAGATAGCGGGTTCTATGAAACCAGCATTTCCTGGTTGTTGTGTTTAACCCTTCGGTGAGTCAACGATAAGAATCTTTGAAAACGACACGGCACGGTCTGTTAAATACGCGTGATTCTAGTCACCGAGATCGTTTCACCATCTTGGACACATCTTCTCGAACCGATTCGGCCGTGTTGTCGCGCGGCACTCGCATAAACTCGAATCAATAGAGGCTATCGGTCGGGTCCGGATTAGATAAATAATGATCGCGAATGAAAGCAATTGCGGAATGTTTGACAAGTCGAGTCACAATTCCGTCGGCAGTAAATTGATTTATAATGCGCAGATATTAGCGCGTTACCATCGACTCCCAATTGACCTGTGTCCATCCAGATTCGCGATTCGTGGCACTCTCGTTTCTCTTTCAAAATATTCATGCTCGTACACGAAGTCCGCGAGTCTTACATTAACTTGCATGCTCCATCGAGACGTTTGAGAAATTTTCCAATTTTTCAATTTTCCGTTCAATTCGATATACTACCTCCCGGTTTACCTATGCTGTCCTAATAAGCGGAATTTGCGGTTTTGCCAAAAGTGACTATTCACCAAAGGTAGAACCTTTTAGAGCTGAAATCTCTTGCTTTAAAAACCGAGTCTACAATCTATGACTAACTTTAAAATCCACTTATCTTCCACATTGCGTAACTTGTACTTCTATTACATTTTTTTCTGTTAATCTTGTTCTCTATCGAAACCTGAACAGGTGTCTTCCTGTATTGCGTAATAATGCGTTTTTTACCGTATAATGAATAAATAATTTTATTTTAGTTATTCAATTGGCGGAAAAAATTTGTCTACTTCAAGTATAGTTACGAATAACGTAACCTGTCCGCCTAAATATCTCCTCGAATTGTGACGTTACAAAAAATGTTCTTATATGGAATCTGACTGGTATCAAGAGGCGAATACGATGCAAAAAGTAGTATTTTTCAAGGTCGTCCATGTTGATGACTGTGCATGGTTTATCCTATTAAGTTGACGCATATGAAATGTCGAAGTTTTATTACGTGTGAATGTTTTTCTGCTTGCGCTATGTTTATTATGTAACCTCTTTTCAAAGTCTTACTCTGTGTCATCAGCGTCATGTGCTAAACTATGTACAGCCAAAAAGAAAATTTTCACAATTCTGTATTTTTGTCATCTATTTTGAGTTTTGTACGAATATGAATTCTGCCGATATTCGTATGATTTTTCTATAAGCAGACTTCGTTCACTCCAAAAGACCATAACTTCTATAAAAACGGTATTTGTACATTAAAAACTAGTTAGGATAATCATCTTTCAAGAAAAGATACGAAGTTATTACTAGACTGCGAATTTTATGCATTTATGGCAAAACCGATTAGATATGTAATAACCGATTTAAAACAGTGGACAGATTAAAACAAACTAAGAACGTTGTTGTATTCATTTCAACTTATTAAAATAATTAAAGAAAAAAGTCTCGTGCTTGTCTTCTATGTCTTGCAACTGGTATAGATAATTTTTATTTTATTTTTCTAATTATTAATTTCAAAAGCCGACGTTTCATACGACGCAACCTAAATAAAAGGATTTCCTAAAAGTGGAATATCCCCGTGGTATACCAAGTATTATATTCAAATGAACATTATTATTTAAATAATGACTAATAATTTAATTTAATTAATGATTTTACATCGGCGCGTTATCGTCGACTCCGAGTTGACCCCCGTCCAGATGCGTGGCACGTGATCTCGGAGCTCCCTCGAATCTTAGCTCCTGCCGAGCAATTAATTATTTCTGCTAGGTTTAACGAGGAGATCGATGAGTCTAGGTGGCTCGGCGATCCGTGACCGTGGCACGGGAAAGAAGAACGGATCGAGATCGACAACCACTGGATCCCGAGACGATATACACGTGTGGTCTCTGGAACAGGGGACCCGCGTATCGCGTTACGCGGCCTTACAACTACGGACCTCGGCGGATACGGCCGATCGCTCTTCTCCGAGACCGATGGAGTCGAATCGGGTTCGCGTATAATTCAGCCTGTTATTCGAAAGACAGAAGAATTCGAGAGCGCGGCTTATCCGCCGAGGGTGGGCAGTGAAATCGAGTGGTCCACGAACAATCGGATCGAATCGGATCGAATTGAATCGAATCGTTGCACGGCTCTTTCGCATATCTGATAGTCTATTAGGTTTTGCGCAACCCACGTCTCGTGGTATTTATCGAGGTCGAGTCGATCAGCGTTCGGAGCGTGGGTCTTAACCTGTCACAATTCGATCGTAATTTCGCGATAAAACGGCGCGCGCTGTTGTCCAATCGAACGACAGACGGACGCCGCGAGGACCTGTTTCGTTCGAGCAATTCGGGCTACGCTATTTTCGTGTCTCATTAAACCGCGACCGCTCCCCGCACGGAACACGGTACTTGGCGATAGGATGCCTCTCTTATCTTCGATTGCGTTTATAGAAGTCGCAGCTACTTGAACTTTGAGACCGTCCGGTTGAGAACGCTTCCATCGAGCCACGCGTCCGCGCGCGCGCGCGCTCGCAGAAGTTTGCGCGAAACAGGCCTCTTACCTTGCACAGCCCGCAGAAAACGAACGAAAAGTTTCGTCGTCGTAAATAACAGCCTGCGCCGCCATCATCGTGATCCTTTGTTCCGAAATGAGGTACAATGTTGCGATAGCTGATCGACGAGTCGCCGAGGCAGCGCGCGTTAGCTGAAAATAAAGGAAACGGATCAAATTGGATCTCGCGTGCGCGGGTTCGAATGAAATTGATGTACGCGATTCAAATTGTCGAAGACGTCGGTTATCCGGTTCTCGGTAGATACTTGCGAAGAACATAATCGATCAATTATCCTGCAGTTTTCTTTCGCAATTATACGTTCGCCTCCTTTCTTCCCTCCCTACCCCCTTCGACGGAGCGCACAGTCGTACGCCAATCGTGTTTCAAGCGTCCGCCATAAAAACCATCTAATGAGAGACTCTGAATCGAGCATAAACGATTTGTAATGTCCAGTTATTCGTTGAACGCTTCGCAATTAATGGTTATCGTGTAAAATTGCCCGGCAATTCTACGTGGGGGAGCGCATCGTGCCGAGAGCTCGCCGTGGCAGCGGCGTTTACGCCGTTTACCTTCAAACGCGAGGAGATTCCATACCTCGCGCGGTAAATTTAGTACGAAATCCGCGTTCGACACTTACCCCACTCGCTCCCGACAACACTCTGGTACCCGTACCATTATTCGCGGATTATCGATCCGAGGACTGGTTCCGATCGTCTCCGAGACGAAGAAACAGTACTTTATCGGTAGAAACTCATGATCTTTTACGAGTAATAACTGTAATTTATTAACACGTAAAAACCCTTTGGTACATAAAGTAGCTGCAATAAAACATAGGTGATACAATGTTTAACACGTTCGTGGACGGTAAACGTTTTAATCAGTTGCAAAAATAGACGAGTTTATTTAAACGTAGATGGATAATAGACGAATATTTAAAATAGATGAATTTATTTTTAAATTAATCGGGCTATCCAAACTCTCAAACACTCAAACTCGTTACACTCATTTCTGCCACATTGAATCTAAATTAAAATAATACATAATTGTAGTGAAGATTGATTAAATTTAGATATAACTAATCATTTTATAATAAATCTTTCTAAAATAATGAAAATTAATGAAATTAAAATGCATAATAATTTCAAAAAATCAATGCTACATAGAATTGAATGCATGATAATGTGGCTTATAAAATGTTATAGCATTCATGTAATTTTGCTTCAGGAGGTTGAATTGTCCGAATAATATGTTAAATAATAATATTAAATCTAATATAATATCTATGCTGTTCCTCTTGTAAAAGAATATTTCAACTGTGAGATATTTGTACATTTGGCTTATCTATGCAAGCAGATCGAAAGTATCCAGCACCGATTTTTGCGATTATGTGGCTTCCGTCAGGGTTGTCCAATTTTAGGACTATAATTATGACTACCCTGAGCTCAAATTTAAACTTCCGAGCAGTAAAAGCAATTAACGTCAATTAATTTAATTAATGCTTCAATTAAGTAATTTATGTAATCATTTCCTACGAAGATGACCTCATAATTGGAACAATTTTAAAAGAAGTGGTAGGTTTAGTGTTACCGTCATCAATGGGCTCTATTACTAGACCGTCTTTATTTTATCTCGTCTCGAACATCTATCAGACACCATGCTATTCTTAAACAAGAGAATCGTATCATATTATACGGCGACAATAATAGTTCGACTCGGCGGGAGTCGCACCCCATATTGTAGCACAGGTTCTCGCTACCGGGGCAAAAATACCAGCATACGTAATATTAAAAACCATGGTTTTGGGATATTTCATTTTAACTGTATTAATTTTATTTTAAGTGTACGCCGAAGCGCTAATTTTTGTACACAACATTGTATAAGATGACAGTTTTAGCTTATGATATAGAAAAATAATATACATTAAATTTTCTAAAAAATCTGTATTAAACCTCTTTCAAAATCATGACAAAAACTCAAACAGTCTTCTTTATTAAACTTGATTACTTTTGTGGTAAACTTCACCCAGTATCCTTTCGAGTGCAGCAGGATTTTTAGAAACGTTAACATCTACTGCGAGCAACTGGACTTCTTTTCCACCCCAGCATGCTTCGAGCATCAGATGCATCACGTCCTCGACACCTACCGTTAACAAATAACCTTTAATTTGTTATCCAAAGTGATTTCTTCCCACAAACGAATAAATATGAAATATGAAATAACAGTGTCGGCAACTAGGCGCTCTTCTCGATCAACCTCGTATCGATATCCACGTCAAATCGAAAACTCTTCTAATTGCGAGCACGATCAAACGTAAAATGTAGCCCCGACGATGATCATAAGACTCCGCGGCGAGTCTAAAAGAACGAAGAAAATGAACGTGTACGGCGATTCGCCGCAAGAAGAGATTTATTCTCGTAGCCGGAACAAAATCGTGATTCGCGCTTGGAGGCTCGAACGAGCTCGTGTTGTAGCGCGGTCAAATTAGTCGTGCGGTCGTAAAGAAAGATTTTTCCTCGGGATGATGACTTAAGGGGGTCCAAAGGACGCGCCGGACGAATGATGTATATCAGCCGAGGTGGCTGGCGAAGGACTGCGAGCTGGACTACCACGTTTCCTGCTCGCAGCGAGCCGCGAGTTCCGAGCTTCCAAGCTCTAAGGGCTCTTCCAACCTCCCCTTTCGAACACGCGGGGGACGCGGAGCGAACGCAGATTGCAAATTACTGCGATAGCTCCAGCTGCCGCGACGATTCTTGCCTGGCTGGCTCGCTGCCTGCCTGCCTACCTACCTACCTACCTACCTACCTACCTACCTACCTATCTACCTACCTACCTACCTACCCATCTACCTACCCCGACCGACCTACAGCTACGCTAGATCTTCGCGTGTGACTGCGCTCCGCCTTGAGCTAACGCCGCACTTTGATAATACTTTCCCACCTTGCACAATTACTTTCCACCGACGGGCCTATCGCCGAATCAGCGTGCAAAAATTCGGATTTTTCGTTATCAACCCTTTGCAGTCGAAGCTATTCGAATTGCAAAACTTGTTTTCCGATCTACGGCATTTCTATTTTATATAATTTATTACGATTTATGCATATGAAACTGACATTCATATTCCCTTAGAAGGACTAAATCTTATATTTAGTAATAATCTATAACAAAATATCCCAACTATACCTATTTCTTAACACCTCGGGATGGTGTCCCCCCTTAAACGCGCGGATTGTTCGCGCGACGACCGAGCAAAGGGAGCAAGAGTAAGAGTAATGTTTATTATGCAGGGCCGGTAGGTAGAGTAGGGAAGAATGAGCAAAAGTACTGTTACTCGCACAAAGGCTGCCCACGTTTTACGGTCAGGATGCTATAAAAGCGTTTGCTTCGCGCACACCCAGTTCTTCCTGCAGTTTATTGCTATTGGAAACGGTTCAGGAAATCTCGTTCCCGCGTAATGCATTTACAGAACGACGCTTCGGTTTTCCTTATCTCCTTTCATTTTACCGGCCCGGCTCGATACGATACGACGTTTCCCGTAGAACCGTTACCTTACCATCCCGGCGCGCTCTCGTGATCGTGAAATTATTTTCTGCGCTTCTTCGCGGTAAATATTTCACGCGCCGGCTCGATAGGAGTTCGAAGGATCGAACCACCTGTGCCCTCCGGATCGGGTTTCAACTTCGGTAGGCGCTTTTGGTGGTCGATCGAGGACCCTCAACGTTCCCAACTCTCCCCAGCGTGGCCACCGTTGCCATCGTACCTTGACACAGAAGGAATCTACGACCAGGAAAATAGAGAGAGGAATGGAAATATCTGGAAGAAGGTAACCTGTGAGACAAACATTATGAGATGAAACACAAATATAAGAGTGGACCACGGAAAGAGATCGGCTTCGTTTATTCTGCGACTCGATCTGGAATTTTTTCAGCTAAAATAACATGGTTTAAGAGATTTTGTGATCATTGTATCAAATATTTTGTCAATCCTCTCTTTCCGGAGTTGTCAAGATTTTTGATTGGCAAATCTACAATCTTTTTGTTCAGATTATGAAAATATGTTATCTTGCTTGCCGGATTTCTCACAGCATCCTCTAAAAATGGATACAGAAAAATTGTAAGTTAACCTATGAAAAACTGAAGGTAACCTTAACAACGGAGAACAAGGGTTGACAAAGCATTTACTGCATCGTCTTGAAGCTCTCCTTAATCCAAGTTATTTTAGCTCAATTTCGAATCAAACTGCTAGCAGCAGAATAAATTAAGTTGAACACGTCCCATGGTCCACCATAATATATAAGTCCACCATAAGATAAGTTATAGTTTTCCGATCCGTTCCCGTCGTTAAAGACGCCCGTTGTCGATGCGACGTTCGAGAAAACACAAAAGAAGGAGGCAACAAACACATATGAGAAACGCCGACGCAAGAAGCTGCATGATTTCTTTATAAAGAAGTACCAAACAGAAAACAAAAAAAGCATTCTAGACTAGAAAGACACCGTAAAAGGAGCACGAGTTTATCTTGGGAATCTGCGGTGGGAGAAGGAAGGGCAACAACAACGGCCAGTCTGGAAGTAACGATGGAGCAGTAACTTGCCTTCATGGTGGCGTTACAGCATAATACAACACCTACAAATAGAAGTCGCGGAACGAACGATGCCCTTTTACTGGCTACTTTACGACTACCAGGGTCCAGAGAACCCTTCCTCCGAGCCCTCGGATACTGCACAATAGACGGCGATCACCTATGCGCGGTCACGATTCCAAGACAAATTAGTTTCCCGCTGAAACTGTGCAGACTCGATTAATAATTACAACTACTTTGAATGAATCGTTAAAACCGATCGGCATGCGATTGCTTACTCATCGAGTATCCGCGGCTAATTATATCGTTAGAACAAGGCAGCGTACTTCATCGGGAGGCCTTCCGCTCGAAATTCCTATGAGCACTGACGCATAACGCGCTTACCGATTTGCATATTTGAAAGTGAGCGAATGACTTTGCTCGAAGGGAGCGAGTAAATAAAGGTACCGGCGAGGCTACCTTCGGCGTTCCTACGGTCGGTCTAAATATTCTGCGAAACTCGGATAGGGCCCAGGCAGAGGACGCCGGGGAAAAAGGGAGCCGATCGTTGACCGGATTCACGGTGCAACACGATCCACGATCCACGGCGCGAGGCGCGAGGCGCGAGGCGCGAGGCAAAGTCACAGACAAGGCGTTACCAAGGCGGTACGAGAGAGCGTAATCCTCGATTTTCAATTTCGCCAGAAGGCTCGGACTAAAGATACCACCAAATAAACCAGTCAACGTCCTGACAGCAACGTAACAGTGCATACCACCGCCTGGCGAGGACCTAACAAGCACAAGTCTTCGAGCCAAGGTAACACGAGAGGGCCACCAGCGTAGCCAGTCTCCGGTTTCGAATTTGTCTAAAGTAATTAAAACCCTGCGCGAACCTTTGCCGCACGTTATACCTGCGAATCGACGTATACTTGACGGGGTTCGCTTTAACTTACAAAAAAAGCCTTTCGTCGCAAATTATTACACCGACGCGACGCGACGTTCGCGCGTCGCATCGGCGCGCGAGCCTCTCAGGGGAAACGGCAAGTCATGGTCAGACACGCCGCCAGATATTTTCTATTCTTTCGAGAGATATTGAGGGCAGGTTCCGGTGTAGAACTTTTAAAGGACCAACCATTTTTCGTTTCTCGCGTGCTACGATGCTTCGAGAATATGTGATTATTGGATCTTCTAAAAATTACAAAAGTTATGGTGGTAATTTAACACTTTGCCGATTGGTAGCCGATAAATCGGCCTTTTATCCCGACCGGTAACCTGTGAATCGGTTGTTGGGACAACCAATAATTTGTTATTGAGGTGAAAGTGTTAAATTGTAGTACTTTAAACACCCATATAATTATATTATTTTTTAAATATTAGTTACCTTCCGCGATGAATAAAATAAATAAAATAGATAAAATAAATATTATTTAACGCTAATGTTATGAAAATATAAAAATGTCAGTAGATTAATGACGTAAATGTTTACAGCCGAATGACCGGTTAGTAAAGTGTTAAGTGGCTTTAAACGCGTTTTACTCGGAACTTGATTTTTCGAACCGGTGATTTTTTGAACAAATATCTCGGAAATTAATTCGTCGATTTAAGTGAATTTTTTCATAAAAAAAATTTTTTCATAAAAAGAAATTTTTCATAAAAATGTCATGTACTGTAACCTAATTCATCTATCTGGAATATAAATACTGTAATGGCCATAAAGGTAAAATGACAAAAAGGTTCATGACAGTTCAAGAAAAAGTCGAATTTTCTATCTCGCTCGCGAGATATTGATCGTGGGTGCCAGGGCGAGCACTCTCTCCGAAAGAAGAAAAACGGAGAACGACCACCTGTTTAGACCAACCTGTCGCGGTCACCCCAGTTGAATACGCGATGTCACGCGTTCTATCCCACCGTTACGTCGAGGATTGTATGCAGAGGAGGAATTCGATTGTCTCCAAATTGAGGAGCACTTATCTGAGCACGTGACTCTGTACGCCGGCAAGACAAGCGGCATGTTTTTAGGGTATTGTCCCTTCAAACGTGAGCATTATAAGGCGTTTTCTCAGCACGAGGAATAAAGATGTCCGAGGCACGGCCAAACAACTTGCGCCTGTCGCCACGAAATTCATGCGCCTCGTGACACGACCGCAGTACGCGAGGTCTCGACGACTTCTATCTTGATTTCAGGCGACGCACAGTGGGGCATTTACCTCGAAAATGCGGTGGAAAAACATTTTCTGCTGACATTAAGCTCAATATATTTTACGATAAGATAATGTGTACTTGCTTATGAACGTCGAATCAATTTCTTAATAACATTTCTAAACAATAATACAGTTATAAAATCATGTATTGAATTTAACGATTATAAGAATTTAAAGATTATAAGAATTTAACGCACGTGTAATTGGTAATTAAAAACTAATGTTTAGATTTTATATATGCGGTTTTATTAATGCATGTATAAATGAAAAAATTGTATGTTTATTTCATGAAAAAGTGCTGCTTGGCAATTTCGAACGGAGCATCTACACTGCCGCAGGAGCGTCAATAATTATAAAAATTCCTATTTCAATAACACTTAGTAGCAGCAATTTTATTTTTTAAAAAAAGGGGAAGACCCTATCCTTCAGAAATGTGACAAAAACGAACATATAATTAAAAAACGATATAAAAATAACTGGCATAATTTAAGTACATCAAACTCTGTCGCTCGTCAGATTAAAATAAGTAAAACAATTACAAATAATATAAAGAGCTTCTGGTGATTCGGCGATAGGCCACTGTGAAGCTGCGTAATCCTGTCCAAAATGAGCAAACGAAACAAACAGATCGTAGTAAATCATAATCTATACGTTCCATCAATTATTAGTGCACGGATTCCTCATTATAGGGATATTTTCACATAATGTCATTTTTCCACGTTTTCGGGAAAAACACTGTACCGTGCATTGCGTCGAGACCCGGGAACTATTTCCCGCTGCGGATGTATCGAGCACCGGCGAATCGGATATCCTCTAGCCTCGGCAAGGGGGATCTCCGCGCGTGACGTTCGGCCAGAAAAGGCGTTTAAGATATCCTCCTCGTGACCGTCACGCCCTGAACCATGTCCGGCATAACGCGAACCGCGGCGGCTCGACTCGCATCGGCGCGACGTTCCAAGAACGAGAGGCGACGAGGCTAGGGACAAAAGCGAGCCGCAATAAGCGACGCCGGCAATACCGTGTCGCGCGGGACCATCGTTCATTGGGTTGCTCGATCACGTACGCGTTTAATTGAATTTCGAAATCGTGAGGAACGCGTTGAGAGATTGAACGGTCACCGCGGACCACGTCGACGGAAACCGGAGGGAGACCTGAGGGAGACCGGAGGGAGACCGGAGGGAGACCGGAGGGAGACCGGAGGGAGACCGGAGGGAAATGAGGCGGAAAAGCCGCGGAATCGGACGGTTTCGGGGGACTGCGTGTGGGCCGGTTGAAAAATGTAAAGTGCGGCGACCGTGGTCGCGGCCCGATGCACGCTGTGTGTACAGAACGGTTCGCGCGTAATGATGACAAATGGCTGCGCGGTGTAAATCATCCGGCCGACCGGACGGGTCGGAGCGTCAAACGTAATCTCCGGGGAGGCCGCCGATGGAACGGTCGGAGGAAAAGTTGGTCGGCGCGGGGAGGCACGGCGGACTGTTAAGGGGAACGCGTACCCCAAGTTCACCGTGAGAACAGCTCGGCAGGATGGTTTGCGATCGTATTTTAAGACGCGAAAGGGGATACGGCGTCGTCGTGGGCGTGCGTACCGCGATTACCGAAGATACCTGCGGCAGATGAAGACATCAGGATTTGACGGGCCGACAATAGAGTATAAATTACCGATGGTAGGAAGGGATGTTGACGGTGGTAGCGCGGACTCTCCTATCGTAGAACAGAGACGCGCGTGCTAGCGTTTATGCGCGGCCGCGCGAACGGGAACGTTCGGCGTCGAAGGTTCGAGATCCGTGGTGGTTCAAGCGTTCGAAGCGTCGCTGGATCGTAGGGTTTTATCTGGCATTGGCGAGACACGATTCGCCGTCGAAGGGATATCCGTAGGCTCTCGAGCAGCATCGCAGCGAATTCCTCGAACGCCCACGAACCATTCGGCCTCCGAAGGCGACGAGGCACGATCGAAGAGGTCATCGCGGCACCGAGGCTAGACCTTCGTGCTCGACCTTTCGATCCTTCGAGGACAATGAATTCATCGCCGAGCCGTAGATCCTCGGCGAATGTTCCTACAAAGTTTCGCCGGCGATCTCTCTCCGAGCTGCCCGAAAAACACGCAGGTTCGGCCGACCGTGTTTTTCCCCGATAGCATGAAACGTCCGAAGCGTACACAGACTGTAGTTTTGCAATAAATCGTAAACGAGCGACCGTTTCACACGACATTGCTGTAAGAGCGTGGGCAGCGGCTCCGATGTGGCAATATGGCGCCGTGCCCGGCCGTCCTTCCGTCCCACCTGGATATATAAAACGGGCATTGCGGTTAATTAACGAGCATTACGTTAGGTGCCAATCTGCATAATTAGCGGCCCGCGCGTTACACCGCGGTGCGTTCATCGTGTACACGGCTGTGTACGCTGTACGCGGACGCATCGTCGTCGTCGTCGTCGTCGTTGGGTATGTCGGTCCGCAGGTATTGCTCGGCGACAAACATAATTCGTCGCGATAAGGTAAAACTACCTATTATGGAACGCTTTTCAGGGGTACGGTAGAATCTCTGTTATATGAACGCCCGTTATGTGAACCTTCTATTATACGAACGTTCCACTATGTGAACGGTATTCTTACTACATACATAAATGTCACTTGGCTTTGCGGGATGAAATTTATCATGATCCACTACTCTACACAAGGTACAAGGATGCGAAGATTGCGATAAACTCAGCATAATAAAGTGGTACTTTGATAAAAATGATAATAGTCGAGCTCATTCATCCAACGTCTTTATTCGACAAAATGTTAAAGCCAAAACGAAATCAGTGATAGCAGTGACGAACACTCGTATTTAAATACAAATCTTTTTACAACTGATTGATATGTAACAGTATATGAGTGTATTTATAAAGAAAAATGTTCGAAAATAAGGGTAGAATATTTACATCCACTTTCATATGTTGTGTCTATTTTTCAATGTATTGTTTGTGCTACCTTTTCAAGAATTGATTCAAAAATTGTGCGGATTTCAATAATAGGTATTTTCACCTTAAAATACTTATCGCTTTTCACTTATCTTCAGTAACCTGGATTTCTGTAATTTTATTTTATCATGACATATCACAATCACATCGCTTGCTTAACATTTCCCTTTTCCTCGTTTGCACTCTATTCGATCATCATTGTATTTCTGTGTTCTATAACAAAGGATTCATCCCATTAAACGAATAAATATTGCTATTATTATTATTATTATTACTACTATTAGTAACTACTACAGCGGATGCGTGTACGCCGCAGATTGGGAATCGCGCGGATCACCAGGATCACGGATAGAAACGGAGAGGAAAGAAAAGATGGGAAGAAAGATCGACCCCCTTAAACGAGATTCCTACCGGCTGCTGGCTCGCGTCTACCTGTTATTCTAGCTAAAGGGCTGCATTCCAGCTGAATCTAAATGCCTGTGTCACGGATCGCAATAAACCTAATGGCAGCCACACGACGTTCCTGTTTCTGGGTGAGCGGAGTCGCCCAGCGGTTGCTTCCGACTCGCGGACCTCTCTAGAAGCCTTCCTCGGCGTCCAGAAATTTTGATCGAGCAGGAAAGATCGTGTACGGATCGTGTAACGTGCTCGAGTTATCCGAGGGAAGAAGCATCGGCATTGGCGAACGATTCTTCGACATTGACGAGCCGTGTCGCCGGCATCGGACCGATCGTAACGTCGAATCAGGGCTCGACCGTTTCGAGATGTCGATGATAGAAGGGAAGGCTGGCCACTGGAACGCGAGCAACCGCGATTATGCCCCGTTACGGAGTAGCCATAACGCGGTCTAGCTCGTCGATATCGTCGGGAACGAGGCAGATCGAGTCTGTACAAGTCTGTGCAAGGTCCAGGCTTATCCTAGAGGCCGCACAATGCGGCAAAACGAGCCCGCGCATCCGTCCTAAGTGGATCTACCCTGTACTTGTTACGTGATGACGACATTTAGATGGTTGCTGGACGATAAGCGGCGGAAAACTGGAGCTTCGACTATAATAGGGCCGGCCATCGAGACAAAGCTCGCGAGCTACGATCAACGCAGAAACGAAGGGAGCATGCGAGTCGGCTGATCGAATTCTCGGTACGACGACCACACTCTCGACTCGGAGATCTCTTTCCCCGGATAATGCCGCTATATAGGAATTATCCGCTCGATTCGAAATTCCGAGTCGCGTCCGCGAGGTGATCGCAATTAAGCTAGATTCGCGCGAGAATCCGATTAACCAGAAATGCTAATTGACTCGGTCCCGAGAGGAAGAATCGCGCGTTGCGCCACGCGAAAATTAGAAAGGCACTCGAGCTACCAATTGCGATCGCGCCTCCGTTCTCACTCGCGAGAAAACTACGCGTATCCGTCTCGGCGCCAGCGTCTCGGTGCACTCCCCGACTTGTGCAACCCAGTCGCTCCCGACTCCTTAATTACGGCAGCGAATCGAATGGGATTGTTGCAGGGCCGCCTCTCCGACCTCCGCGGAAAGATGCTTCTGTCGTTGCAACCAGGGATCTTAACCAGGCGCTAGGCATGGGATCGAGTGTAATTTAATTTAATTTATCTGTACAGGGTGTTCCCTAGCATGTTCAATTACTGTGATAAAGAAAGGATACTCGCTGCTATGCATCGGCATTCCTGAAAAATACCTGGTCGAATGCAACAAATAAAAATTCATTCAAAACTTCTGCTTGTAAAAATACGGCTTGGTCGTACTTTAAGGTTGTTGCTTCACTTTACATGAATGGATATAGCTTATAAGTAGAATGCGGATCTTTATGCAAACTAAAAACTGTCCAATTTTATTTTGTGGTACGTAAATTAGATATTTTAATAATCGCAATGAATTGACGGTAACGTAGCAATATCCTTAAATTCTCCTAATGTCATTACAGTTTTGTAATTGATCTATTCGTTTTTGCCATAAATGCGTAAAATCCGCAGTCTGCTTATAAAATATCAGACAGTTAAATGACGTCATAAGATATTTTACTTCTTTCAAAATAGATTTTGTCCAGATTCAATTATACAAATAAATGTTACAATCGGATTTTTTATTTTAAATTGCATTTCACGAGCAGTCAAGAGAATGAGTATTTTTAGCCATCCGGGCGGTAACGCGTTAAGATATCAGTTCTCAAGCTGAAGAATCGAAACCGAAACCGGAACCGGTTTCAGAAAAACCGATATCTTCGTGACGGACAGGCTAGCCAGCAAATCCGTGCATCGTAAACATGAACGAAACCAAACTATTACATAATGTTAATTACATTCACGTTGTAATTACAAGCGCTCGAATCCGACCGATTAGTTAAGAAACTGGTGGCACGATCTTCATTTCCACGAGACGTGCGGTGTGTGCGCACACTTTTGCTCGCCACTGTAAGCCTTACAATTAGAGTCTAAGGTTTTGTGCGCGGCTCGAGTGCCCTCCTCCTTCATAGACTTGCCGCGGACTGTTCGCACTGCTCGCACTTTCTTCGGCCTCGATCCCCTTGCGGGAACCTCGATACTTAACTTACGTATATCGCTTTCGCAATCATTATTAGAGGTTGTTGCGCAAGCGAGAGCGCTCTGTCCTATATGAAATATCGGCTGCGTTCAATCTCGACCGCGGATACGTTGTAATTAGCGTGCAAGACACCGCGTGGAAGCACTGTATATGCTCCAACGCGGCTCGAATACGCGAGGCATCGTGGCTCGCGGGACACACGGGCGTCTGCGAAAAATTCAGATGCCATCTCGGATACATGGGTGCTAGGAGATTCGCCACGGCGCGGCTGCGGCGGCGACGGCGGCGGCGGCGTCGAGGCGACGGCGGCGAGGCGTCATGGCAGAGCGATGCAAGTTTGCGGCAAGCCCTCGACGTACCAATCTTCGCCTTGGCCTGCCTCCAGTTATTCATCCCGTGGCTCGGCTTTTACATCGTATCAACGCTCCTCCTATAATAAGTCATGGGCGGCTGCTTATCGGTTTCGCGATAGAAACGAAAACAGTGTTAACGATTTTCCTATTCACTGACTCGCGATTCGATGCGCCGATAAATCTCGCGGCGTATCGCGTAATATACAGCGGGAAGGTAATTGCACGATGGAAAGGTATCGAGGAACGATCTAATCGCTCCCTAAGAGCAGATGCGCTGACAGATGGCCGGCAACGACTGTTCTCAAACACGGGCTACCACTTGCCCCCGGGGTCGTTCTAATCAACCGGCCACGAACTAACTCCGTTAAGCTCCCTCGTTAGCTTTTTTACCGCTCGATTAACCTGCTACTCCGCGGAGACGTCTCTCGTAATCTTCGCGTCCCATTTTCCACCTCGCGCCCACGCGCTCCTAGAGAAATAGCCGACGACGATCTTCTTGGACCGTATCGCTTCTGCGGACCGGTCGACTTCGAAACCTATCGGTCCGGGACGCGATGGGAATCGAGGCCGATCGTTGCCACGCGAAACGCTGCTCGGCTTATCCTTCGTCGGTGTCCCAGCGACGACCACGAAGACCACGACGCGTGACGCACGACGCGTTCGTCGAGTGTCAACAGAGTCGTGCGTGCGGTGCCAACTGAATTAACGCGACCGCGACGACGACACGACGCTTTGTCTTCCTCCTCTTTCCTTTTGCACCTTCCATTTAAGTTAACTTTATTCAATTTCATTTAATTTTACTTTATTCAATTTTATTTAATTTTACTTTATTCAATTTCATTTAATTTTACTTTATTCAATTTCATTTAATTTAACTTTATCTAATTTCATTTAATTTAATATAATTTAATCTAATTTAATCAAATTGATTTAGTATAAACGGGCCAGATGCCCTCTTCGTTTTTTTTTTAAATTTTACATAATCGTAGTAACAATAGTAGAATAATAAGAAAAATGAAAGTGAAAACAATATAATTAAGTTATACAAAGCAAACAGAAACTAAATATCCGAGCTTCTGATAACATTATGTAAAATCGACTTTCAAAATTAAAATCATAAATGAAGAAGTCAACATCATTAGTATAAGTGTTAGCGAAATTGAGAGTGCTATCCAAAGGATCAGTATAGTGATGAGTAGACAGGGGATTTAATGCACTTATTACAAAAATTGGCAGGAGAAATACAGAGTAGCAAAAGTATTGCAAGAATTCAAGATCACTCTTATTTTCAACTAATTAAAACTATTACAAGAGAAGATACACTTTTATCTCGCTTCGTACAATCGTTGAAAAAAATTTGAATTTTGCATAAAGATCTGTAGTTTAATTACTAAAAATGAATTTGGTAACAATAGAATTATTTATAATTCTATGTATAATTCTATGCGACAGACGAATGTCATTGACATTTTTTCTTTAACTAAGCGATACGATATTAAATTTAATTATAATGCTGCTATAATTATGATCCCGCTTGAACGTGGGACATCTGGATTTAAACGCAACATCTAGACGGTCCCTAACTGCCGAATATGCTTATTTAATTGAGGTGACCATACTGCCAACGCATGCTCTATTAGGGCGAGTCATATTTTTGTTATACATTTATTTGTTTTTCTTTCATTCATTTCTTTGTTCTTTTGTTTTATTTATTTTGAACCCTTATCCATTTAGTGAAAGCAGAAACTCGTTTGTCCCGGTGACTCATGGTGCATCCAATTGCATCGGAAGTTACTTATGACTCGACCTAATAAATGAGGACGAAGAAAATCGTTGTAAAGGTACCTCCGTCATCTTTGGCAATGAATGCGCTTCGAATAGCAAACGCGAGAGGATTCGCCAGGTCCGCTCGTAATCAGAAAGCCGCAATTTTCGGATTCTGTGGAGAACGGTTGGCCGTCCGAGAAACTCTCTCTTTCTCTCGCTCTCTCTCTCTCTCTCTCTCTCTCTCTCTGTCTCTGGTCACCGCGAGTCGAGTCCTTGGAGAGCCAGCGGAATGCTTTTGGAACAATCTGCTCGAGAGCGGGGGCGACAATCGCGCGAACAAAGACGCGCGAGTTTAAATATAGCCGGCGGCCGGCCGGGCTAAGTTTGTCTTTATTGAGGTTCATGCCTGTCCGCTTTCGACCTCGTTGCTTTGAAAACCGCCCACTCGATCGCATCCGTAACGCGCGCGCGTGATTGTCCCGTCGTTCTTTTTCCTCCGGGTCGATTAAAATCGACGGGCAGAATTTTTCTCGGCGGCCGGGCTGTAACTCGCGATCGCCGAGAGGGTCGCCGCGTTTTCGCGCACGTGTATGCAAATAAGGACGAGCTGGTGAACGCTGCATGCGACTGCGCGAAATAAAGGGAGGCATAGGTGCGTCAGTGGCGTGCGGCCGGGCTCGCAACCGCAGATAAAAGAGAATCGCGTGCATTGGAATACGAGAGCACGTCGAAACGCGGCAAAGTTGTTGCTCGGCCAGCCGGCTAACGACACGCTAAGGACGCGCCGCAAATATAGCGACTTGTACATGCACGATCGCCGAATCTTTCGGTACGGCCGATTTATTTTACGAGCGGATCGGACGGCCACGCGGGAGAAAGGGAGTCCCCGTTCCGAGAAGCTGATACGTCTCGAGGGATCACGACATGGATTGCTTCGTAATTGAAAAACCCTAGATGGCACGATTCCGCGTCGCCGTCTCTTGGCTACGCTCCGCTCCGCTCGGCTCCGCTCGGCTCGCCGTTTTATTAAATATCGGGACGGCGCGATGGGAACGCGGGGATGGAAACTGTTTGACCGTTTCGGATCGCGAGCGACGTTTCCTTGGAACTAGATGCTAAGCGATGCGCCGAGTGACGGTTCATTAACACTTGGAACGAAGACCAGTGCTACGAGAAGAGAGACGCGGGACGGGAGGCTCCTTTCCTTATCTCTCGGTTCGTTTCTGCGCGGAGCGCAGCCTGTTCTTTTCTTTTTTAAATCATAGGCGAGTCAACGACTCGACAGAAGAGAGACGCGTTCCGTTGGATGGTTTCGACGACCAGGATGCGAGCCAATGAACCTATCCAGCAGCCTCATTATCGCCTCGAGTTTCCTACGAATCGACCAAGCGACCGCCGTGCCCGGTCTTCTCGCTCCTCGACGCTTTGTCGAGCAGACCGAGCCGACGCGACTCGACTCGACGCGAATACGACGGACAAACACGGCCGGCCGAGCACGCTCTTATGCTTTTCTATGCGAACTTTGAACAACGGCGTCGTAAAGGCGACCGAATAATCGGAAACGTTTCTCGTCCGATCGTAAAGAAGACTCGATCTCGACGGCTCGATTCAGTCCTTATCAATCGATTCAAAATCGCGGCGGCGTTGACATGGCTCGTCCGCGGGTAAATCATTGGCTCGACTCGGTTGGCCACGAGCGGTGACATGTTCCGTAGCCCTCTATCAGAACGAGTCTATTAAATCTGCAACAGGACGGAATGTCCACCTCGGCCATTACCATTCCGCCAAGTCGTAAGTTATCTTCGCTGACAGTGGGCGCGCATAGAAATGTCTTTGGCCGTGATACCTCTTGACTTCTTCTTCTTCTTCTCTTTCTTCTTCTGACTCTTCTCGTTGCTCTTCTTTTGCTCGGTGGCTCTCTCTCTCTCTCTCTCTCTCTCCCTCCCACCCTCTTTCTTCGTCCCTGTTCTCCTTCTCGTTTCGCTCGAGGCCGTCTTTGGCCGCACTGTCAGCCGCCGGCACCGGTATCAGTCTTTAGAATCAATGCGCGCGACCCTTTTCGACCACCACCTCGCGCATCTCGTCGCCGCGAAATCTGTTAGATCGTTAATAGGTCTTTTTCGGACAAATTCAAATGCGCGACGGTGCTCCGTATTCCATATTCCGTCCCACGACGTTCGAGGAGCGCGTAAAGGGATTCGCAGCACGCCTGTTCCGCGGCGAAGGTCGCCATTTGGCATTCAACGATCCTGCCGTGCCTATCGAAGGTTCGGATTCGAAGAGGTACACTGGTCGGGGTCGTGGTGTAACCGATTCGTATAAAATTTGCATCGCATTCCAGCCAGCCGTTGGCGCAGCGAGTAATAGCGGCCGTCGTGCGTCGTTGCTAGATCTTTAAGGAGATCTCACCTCGGCACCTCCGCGAAACTCGCGGACACGGAGGACGAAGAAGGGACGCGGAGATGCGGAGATGCCGAGGAGGCGAGACGAGGACGAGACGCGTTGCTGGGTATCGCTGATCGCTGGTGCCGCGATGCTGGTGCTGGTGCTGGTTGTTTTGTCGGTGGAGCAGCACGAAAAACAGGTAGAAGAAGGTGGAAGAAAACCGGCAGCCCTTCGCTCGTCCCTCTTTTCGAGTGCTTCCAATTCTCTCGCTAGCCATAAAGGTTTTGTTGCGGCCGGATCGCCGTCGAGTTGAACGGTAAATCAAGATGGTTGCTTTACGTAATGGAGTTGCACCGGCCACATCTTAATTAGGAAAAATCTGGAAGCACATCCGTTTCGAGCTCGGCGATCCTAGGTGGAGTTAAGGCGCCCATTGCATTCTCATTAACCGTCCGCTTTTGAACGCAACCCGTGCACCGCACAGCGAATCGCTCGTTACACTATTTATCTTGAGCCTCTGTTTCGCAGAAAGCGGGCCCGTGTGTACGTAATAATACAACCGCGGGCCCGGTATCTCCGTAAGATCTATCTACGGCTTTTCAATATGCGCGCTTCTAAATACCCCGTTAAACGTTGTTCGTCCGTCGCACTCCTTTTTCCCCTTCCACCATCGGAGAACGCGGAAACGACGCCGACGTTTTATTAATAATCGGAGCGCCCCGCGCGGTGCGTCGTCTCATGGACGAAAATAGAAAAATCAATTTTATTCTTCGAGCACATCCGCTATTAACCTTCGCATGGCGGTAGCTAGATCAGTTTCGACCCAGAGTATTTAACACTGAATGACGAGTCACCAATTTTTGCATTTACGATTATACAGATTGTGAAGATAGATTTATTTATTTGCGGCGAATATTACAACACTTGTTAAAAATCAGAAGAAATGTCTTATTGTTACTTTTATAACTATTTATTATTTATTTTTATTACTATTTAATAGTTAGTATTATCATGCCTGTTGCAAGCGTATAGAAAAAGAGTTACATATATATATATATATATATATATATATATATATATATATATATATATATATTGTGCCCCTGGATGAGTCAGGTATCGATATTTTAGAACAAGTACTGAAGACGTATCGATTCTGTTTTTGATACAATTTTACGTTTTCGAGTTTACGTTTTTGATACAATTCAGTATTGAATTGAAATTTGTAAACTGGTATCGATAGGTATCGATGCGATATCAATTTGACCATTACTGCAATACCTAAAATTTTTCAAGACTCTCTGTCCCAAAGCTGTCCGTTAGCGAGAATAGGAGCAGAAATTGCTTTTCTCTGATTGGCTGCAGAATCAATGCTACGATATGATTTACTGCTGATTGGATACGTAGTAAAATGATAGGGATGTTTACAAAAGCTAAGGGAGGTAGAAAAATCGTGCAAAATCTGAGGCGTTACCGTACACCTACACGCTTGTCGAAATCGGAATCGAAATCGGTTCGGCGATAGGTTCGCGCACAGGGATCGCGATCGTTCGTTGTCGAAATCCCGCCGAGTTTTGTACGCGTAACTCGCACGGCGAGGTCGCTGGTTTTGGTCCCGCAGGGTTACCAAGATGAACTTTGATCCAAATTTACGTGGAATAATCAGTTACGCTCATTAAGCTACCTGTTAACGACACCGCTGCGATGACTTCGGAGACGGATGGCGAGGCCTCGTGTCTCGAGCGCCTGCATCGAGAAGTACAGTGCATAATGTCATTACGATACGGCTAACCTTCGCGGTGCTGACTTTGTTACGACGCAGGCGATCGCTTGTCTGGAAACGTTCCCGGGCAAGATCATCGAACTGAACGACCACGTGAACAAGTACATGCCAGACTCTGTCAGGACCAGCAGATACATCGAGAATGCTTCCGGTCGCAAAGCCAAATGTCACTCGACTTTGTCCAGCATCACGAGGAATTGGGAGTCGAATAGCGTTTTGGATTACGGTAGTGCGATTAGCAACAATACGATTAATTTTATTTATTTATTATTAACCCTTTGCACTCGAAGCCAATTTAACTTTTTATTCGAAAATAGTTTCTCTACACTACTTCCATTTGATATGTGCTAGTGCAGTTTATGCATATAAAATCAAGTCTTGTAACTAATATAACGGTTACCCTTTTAGCAGTCTCTTAAATATAAACAAATATGATAATGTAAACATTATTTTGTAACATGATATAATAATTTTTAATAGTGACTCGGAGTTGCCACTTGAAGGGTTAATTAAACGGGCTAATTACCCTTTAGATTACATTCTGTAGATTACATAACCTGTACAATACTAACTAATAATATACTCGGAGAGAAAAGTTAATATTATAGTTAATATGGTTCATATTTCTAATAATTCCATTGATACAATTATGTTGACCATAAAGGAAGAGGCACGGAGTTAAAAATTTAAACTTAAAATACCAGGGTCCATTATCAACCCGTTTACATAACCTTGACATACCAATTCTACTTCTCGTCATACAAACTTGACGCATCTTTCAACTCAGCTTTTCCGAAACCGGAGCCTTAAATGAGAAGATGTTATTCCTTTTTTCGACTTATTTTTTTTAAATCAGCCCCTATGCGCTTGTGCTACCAATTGCATGGCACCCTGTATAATAGTAAGGCGCGTTTTGAACTGCATCGATTCGTAACCACAGTATCGAGCTATTGCCCCGTACCGATGTACGACCGCGGACGACACGGAGTTTGGAAAAGGAGGTGCCACAGAGGTCGAGGGTTCTCCGGGTCGGGCATGCGACGTCGACCGGGCCCGTTGGGCCAGCTTCTGGCCTTCCTGGTCGGCAGTCTGGCGACCTGTACCAAGAAAATTGTGATCGGTCCGTCGCAGTACATCGTCGACAACGTAATCGGCGTCTTATTCCGAAGGTAAGACACCCCGCGGAACTGTTATCTCGGCGGGAGATAAAGCTCGTTTGAAATCGGTGAACAGACGCGAGCTGAGGCACGCTCGATGCGGTCCCTCGCCGAATTGGAACAGCTCTCTCTCGACTTACGTGACCACGGCCAAGAAGGACACCACGATCATTGGAAATCTTATCGATATCATGCGACCAGCCACGGTGAAACTGATCGCCGACACCACCACCGTAAGTGGATTTTCGAGTCTCTGCACCGAGACCGAGCTAAGAAACGTTTTCTTTTCGCAATCAGTTGAAACGCTGGCTCCAAGCGGTCGCGTTGAACAACGCGACGTCGAAGCCGAGCGCAGAGCCGACGTCGCAGTCGACGTTGACGTCGACCATCGAGGAGCTGACGAACGCGACCCGCAGAATCGAGACCATCGACTGCTGGGCCTACGAGCTGTTCTTCCATCTCAAGTACCTCCAAGTGAATCGCGCGCCACGCGCCGCCGACAAAGTAATCCTTTACGCTAATTGTAGCCGTTACGTTCCCCGTTGCCATGCCGCGGTGAACGCGTTCGCTTCCCTTTCGAACCAACGCGACCGTAACGACAATTTTCAATCGCGTTCCCCAGCTCGTTAACGTCACTTTCGATTCGTCCAGTTTACGAACCAGGCGGAGGCGGAGGCCAAGCCTTCCGATGTGATCCACGCGAACCTCTGGCACCGTTTGGTCCAGCTCCGCGACAATTACATCATCCTCTACGACACGCTGCAGACCTTCGACAAGGAGCAGGACCTCGAGACGGAGAACCCGTTGGAAACATCGCAAGCCTCGATCAGTACTTAGCAGGGATCGAAGAGGTACCGAAAAAGACCGTTTCAAAGCGTTATACAGGGTGATCGCATTAAACGTTTCCCCATACATATCTCTTACAATAGTGGTGTTACGAAATAGTTTTGTCGTATGAAATTCGACAGATATCAAAGGACCACGGTATCTTTAGCTTGCTTCTCATTGGTCACTGTTTTTCATTAATAACTCGTTAACGATGCCTCGGAGAAAATTTTTGTAAAGAAATAAGTAACTTCAAATGTCATCAGGAATTCATTTACCGATCGCAAATGACTTTTGGGACACCCTTTATAAGTTGAAACGTTTAGGTGGATTACTCTGTACATTGATCCTAATTAAAACAGTTATGGAAAACCGAAAAGATCTCGTAACTTATAAAGTGTATCGATTCTGGCTTATATACCAGAACAGTTCTATTTTACTCAATAAATGCATCAATACAATATAGGCACGTTGATACAATAAAAATATTATGATAAAACGTAAGGTATAAAAATTACGCGATATGATCTCATGTTTGAAATAGCTTCTGTTACAGTAATGGAACGAATATAATATCGGTTCTGAAGATGCGAAACCGACATGCCTTACTACAGTTGTGAGACTTTTTCGGTTTTCGATAACTGTTTGAAGAACCGAAACTGATATCATAACTGTTCGCAACCCCTGTTACTTAGGCTCGATTCGGGTAACGTATCTGGCTTTTCCCGGGAACACGAGTGCAAGCTGTAGAACAGGTCTAACTCGCTGGAACCCCTCGGCCGTTTGTTTCGACACGAGCGAGCTGACATGACACGCCATTGTGGCTAACATTTAAACTTCGTGCCGAGGAAGGGAACGCGGACAGGCTGCGAGATATTTTTGCAGAAGGCGAGATTGCGATACACCGACCCCTGCAGTCACCATTCGCTCCGTCGGCTGTTTTTCCTGGCAACCTACTTCGACGAATTAAACGTCGACTCCTTTTTACAGCAGTATTAATATCGGCCGATAGTATCTAGGCTCTCTCGAGGCGTCGTGAACTCGACGTACCAATTCTGATAGTAACGTTTGTACCGCATCGTCGATTTCTTTGTCCGTTCAGTGAGAAATAAACGAAGGAAAATGCCGCAGATCGTCCCGTCGATTACGTTCGTCGTCGCGAGCCGTTCGATCGCTCGTTCGAGCTCTCGAAGAGATGGTCTCATCGAGAGCAACACTTGTCGCGAAAGGTCGATACCCTGCGAACTTGCGATATTGAGCGGTATTGCACGGGCTTTCGAGCGTTTTCCTAGCATAGTCAAGCTATCCGGGCCCTTCGACCGTAATTGCCTGTTCGCGAGATCGCGCTTGCGGCGAGTCGAGAAGCTTTTATCTCGGGTCGAATGAGTCTTTTGAAATTGCCTGTAATTAGGAGCATGGTCGAGATACCGATCGACGACGGCGCGGTGCACCGGTGCACCAGGGCCGCGGTGAACTCGATTGCGACAAGAATGGATGACGAATGGGATCGCTAAATCGACGTGAATGGCTTCGCAACGAGCCGATCGGCTCGCGAGATCGGCACACGCGTAAAACGATTCCGTGACGGTGATAAATGCAGCTCACCGTTCACCGGAAAGCCTGCAGATTCCGTTTGCATCGCGATCGAGAAGGACGCGCGTCGACGACCACCACAATCGAATTCTTTGGCTTTCGCGAAAATTTCGGCTACTCTGAGTTCATACTTGGTCCCGAATACTTTCGGGTATCCGAGATTTTTAAATCGGGAGACTCGGTTAGACATTTCATTAGCTTTTTACTGCATCATCTGCCTCAAGTATTGTTTTCAAGCCCAGGTATGGAGAAAAATATTAAAATCTAATCATTATTGCTTTAAATGGTTTGGGGGTAGTTGTTATCGCATCTGTCAGCTTGCATTCATGACGACTCTTTTGTGGCCAAATATACAGGATGGTCCACGCAACTTATGCACGTTTTGCGACTTTCAAACTACTCATTGGGCAATAAATTTGTCATTATATATTTTTCAATACTGGAGATTGAGAAGGTTTTTCTTCTCTTAAATACAATACTATATTTTTTATATCAGAATATGGAAAAATATCAAATACTGAGTAAAAAAGTTATTGACCTTTATTAGCCCTAAACTAAAATCCGTGATAAGGTTGAATCCTAACTTGATATTAGGCAAAGAAAATGTTCAATAAATAAAACAAAATTACTTGTTAACTAGTAGGTTTAAGGCTAATAAAGATTAATACTTTTTACTGCGAATTCCATATTCTCCTATATTTTTATATAAAAAATATAGTATTCCATTCAAAAAAGGGAAAATTGGCCTTTAAATCTCCAGAGTGGCTCCACCTATGAAAAAGATAAATGCACCACATACTATGCCCTTTTAAACCATACAACTTTTGTATTGAAGAATATGTTGCCCAATGAATATTTTAGAAGTTGCATTAGGTATACAAGTTGCGTGGACCATCTTGTATAATTTAATTTATTTATATATACGGGTAAACACTTATTTTTACAATATAAAACAAAAATATATCGTATTAAGTCTGTCAGATGATCAGGTAATCAACGAATTAGGTTAACAGTTTTTAAAAACTCGTTTTAAATTTTATTACACTGACTGCAAATATGTCTATTTTATCGCTGTTGTTATTGACAAGTTGAAATATCCTGTAAAAAGGTTCAATCGTCCTAAATCTTGATGAGTAGACTGGGGTCCTGGAAGACAGTGCTGATCTGGCAAAACTAGAACGGGTATTGAAGTTAACAAGTCGAGTGACGCCTAGGGTTGTGTTGGTCATACCATGTACAACTCTGCAAAACATAGCTCAGTAATGATCCTTCTGAACTCCAGAGAACGTATATTCAACGAGGACATTAATAAGCCGTAGTTATGGTGACATTGACGATCGTGAGAATATACATTGGCCCACGAAAATATTGGCACACCTCTTAAAATACAATAACCTATTTAAAAACTGCAGATTTCTTACAGTTTTCTGTTCAATAGTGTCAAAAATCGTGACAAAACTGCGACTTTTGCTATCTTTAATTTGCTCTAACTCGTAACAGTGTCAAGGATGGACTAGTCCATCTACCACATAATAAAATTCAAGTCGTTTAGTGCGTTTTAATAGGTGTGCGAATACTTTTGGGCCACTGTACGTATGTGTGCCCTTGTTGACGCCAATATAGCTCGTCGCGGAAAACCTGATTGAAAAACAACGAAAAAGCACGACATTTATGTCGCAAAAAAGATTTTCGATTTACAAACATTCCCCAACCCGTTTCTAGGATTTCAGATACCCGAAACTATTCGGGGCCCGATTTCAAATTCGGGTACCCGACCGGAACCCCAAGAAAATCGCGACCCGACGCAAACTCGAAAAGCCAGGCACTCGTGCATCCCTAGAACACCGTGGCTTCACCTCTGCGAGAGCCTCGTTCGCGTTTCAGCAGCCTCTGGTTTATTTTGGTAGCCGACGAGGGAAGAAAGTTCGCGGGAAAATACACCGTGGAAATGTGCGCAGACGGTCACGATGTAGAAACGCTTTCCAACGTGGACTGATGGGTTAGGTATCCGTTAACGCATCTAGCCAGAGGTAAAAGCGTTAAACGAGTATCGACCCCAACTAACCTATGATCTTGGTTAATGGTTGATCGCGAGTTAAGCCTCGCTCCATCCATAACAGCCTCGAACGAAATCCCCCGAGTGGCTCCATCGTGCGAACGAACGGTAGTCACGACTCTGATTACGGACCATAATACCATGTAAAACGCCGGAGAACCGCACGAGGGGAAAAACACTCGCGGAGAAAAAGGGGGCCCGCTGCGCAGCGGCGAGTCTCCCAACGCGGCAGCAGCGTGATAAGGCCGTGGAGCAATAGACGTCGGCCCGGAGCCGGGTCTCGATAAAACGATTGATTTTCTATTAGGAAACTCGCGTCGGCTCTCGATCCCATCCGGCTATCGCGAGCGACTCGCTCGGAAGCCTCTCGCATCCGCTAGAAACACACAAATTCATTTCGACCGATGAAAATGGTATCGATTCGAGGAGATTGCTCGACGCTCCGCGCACAGCCTCGCAGGGTCAAACGGCGGAGAGGCAGAAGCGTTCCTACGGTCGAGAACGAACGGATATCGCAACCGTAAGATCATAGACGAGACTACCGAGATCCTCGTGAACCGTTAGAGTTAACGACGAGCGCTTTCCTACCTCCTCGCAATCTTTACGCCTCGCAATTCTACCAGTGGATGTGTCCGCGATACCACGGTAGCAAGAGGAGGCGGACGAGCAAGACGAAGATCCGTCCGAAAGACAACGACTCGCAGGGAGGCGTGATCGTATAATTTACCTCGAACGGTCCTAGCTGTGCCATTCTCCGGGCAGGAGCCGCGGCAATCTCCTTTGACAATTGAGGGGGTGTTCTTCTAGCCTAAAACGCGTTCTTTTTTTAATTTCATATAAGACAACTATGCGACGGTCGAGTTGAAGAATGTAGATCCGAGAAGAACATAACGATAACTTTCCTGTAAAGTCAGATTTATCAGACTTTACCACCAGCCACGAAATGTTCGAATTTTGGAATATCGCTTTGTCATAACTCGACTGCGGATTTTACGCATTTATGACAAAATTGAGTATTTATAATTTGAAATACTATACGCATTAAAGGAATCTAAAAGTGTCAATCTATTATTTTTAATCTAGTAAAAGGGTTAACCTCTTGCCGTACCATTTTATTTTCGATTACAATCATTTTTTAGAAGTTCGCATTTATTGTGTGCTTTCATGTCCTTAAATACTTAAATATCAAGGAGAAAAGAACAGAATTTTATTGCAACATAAAGGAATGGAATAACATTCACACTTAACAGATTCTTACTAGAAATCTCAGTTACAAGTTGGGCCCGACAAAATACAGCAAGGGGTTAATGAAAGAATGAACTTGCTATTTAGTTTCCACTTCTTGCAACTCATGCAGACAATTTCTATTGCGCATAAAAATCCGCAGTCTAGACGTAACATTCTACACACTTGAAACTTTAAGCCTTTATGTGCCTTTTCACATGCAATAGCAAATAATTTTAGTTTTTTCATAAGGTTATATATATATATATATATATATATATATATATATATATATATATATATATATCTTAATTATACAGGGTGCTCCAATAGTCACTCGCAATTGGTAAAAGAGGTGTTCCCGAGGTTATTTGAAGTAACTTTTTCCTTTACAAAAATTTTCTTTATCGTTAACCAGTTAACCAAAATGAGGCGCCGACTAGTGTCAGACGAACTCGAAGTATTTTTCATTACTAACTCGTTAACGATGCCTCGGAGCAAATTTTTCTAAATAAAAAAGTGACTTGAAATGACCTCAGGAACCCCTCATTTCCCGATGTCGAGAGACTTTTGGGACACCCTGTACAAGGTCTCTGAGATAACCAATAACAAAATTGACGACGATTAACAGCACCATGAACCTGAAATGTCAAAGTAAACGCCTTGCAAAATAGATATTTCAGAAAAAATTCGTCACATAGAGGGTTAAGAAGATAAAAAAAAATCGATCTTTTGAACCGTTAGGGTGATGGACCAACCTTGAAATAGGGACACCGGAGAGGGCGTCGAAACGGACGTCAAAGCGGACGTCGAGTGGACGTCGAATCGATCCGTCGAGGAGGATAAAAGGTAAGCTGACCTCGTTCCTTAGGATTCGTAGCCGCAAATGCACGCTGCGCTCGTACACAGCGGTATACCGTTTCGCGAACGACGGACGTAACTGGAGGCCAACAATGCTCGGTTGCTTGTCGAGAGGTTCGTGCAACGGCGCGGTAGAAAGGAAAATGATTTTATAATAATCATCGAGGCCTGCTCGCCGTATCCGTCTTCTACCGTACAGCGAAACGGAGTCGTGGGTGTGTTCCGCGAGCACGCTGCCCGGGAACAATGTGACATTATGGTAAATGACCGAGACCATTGTCGTCGAGGAACGCTCGCTGTGCACTGTTACGTTTCATACGAACACGACCGGTTCGAGAACCGTGTTCGGGGTTTCCTCCAGGCGAAAGGAAGGGTTAGGTCGCGTTCCTCCGGGTCTCGGAAAATTTGCGACTCGAATCGGAACGTTCGGCGAGCCTCGAGGGAGCTCCGGCGACGCAGGCCGATCCGGGCCGGGCCGGGCAATCTACATATGCGCTTTCTAAAAGGTGGTGCACGATTACAGAAACCACGCTTCTTTTCCGTAGACACCGGAATAATTTATAATCCAGGAAAACACGAAGCGCGAATCTCGAGTTTCAGCCGACCGTCTAACCGCACTCGCGTGTCTTCATCTGCCTTGTTACATGTATACGTTAAGAGCGGTCGCCGAGAGCCAGAGATCCGTGTACGTACACACGTTGTTGTCCTCGACGAACACGCCTCCGATCCAATCCATGAAACTACGAATCTCGGAGCAAGGCGGTCGGGTCGGATCGATCGTCGAACCAGCCAACGGGTTTTCTAGCCTTACGTAACGCTTGTTTATCGCGCGATCAATATTTCGCGATTAGAAATATGTATATTGTCATCCGCGTCGACGTAAATCCTCGATCCGATAGCTCGGCATCGTTTTATCGCAGCGCCGCGACGTAAACTGTAGCAGCACCGTTGTCCACGAGTTTCCGATTTGCGCCTGAGAGAAGAAGAAAATAAACCGCGCGGCCTGGATCCCGGAAATCAACGTTCTTCTGCCGAGAATCGTCCGTGGATCGTCCGTGGATCGTCCGAGGATCATCCGAGGATCGAGACCGCCGCGCCGCGGTTCTCGGGCCCGCTGTGTTTCAACGTTCGATTCATAAACGTTCGCTGCTCCACGACTTTTGCTCGTTACTCAGCCGTAAAAAGGATTGCTTCTGAAGCTACGTAAAGTCAACGACCGTTTAAAACCGACGTAAAAATAACATGTAAATCATGGCGTAACTGTCGGCCGCACACGCATATACTTAATAACAAACGAGCAGAAAGTTTATTGCCCGAGCAGGCCGCGTCTATTATCGTTATTATTATTATTATCTCTGTGATTATAGCGGACCCGTGAAGCCATCAAAAAGTTGATGAAGGTAGCTGTGCGGTAAGCCACAGAGTACCGTGCACTCGAACTCATTGACAACCTATATCGGTAGTCGTGATGCAACTCGTCGAAGCGCACGGTGTTGTAATACAGCGAATTAGTCGCCGATCCAGTCGCGAGGATTACGAAGATTCGGCGAGGATTTGTTTCTCGGCGCGGCGACGCCTACGCGTCCTCGACGATCCGATTCGCGCGTCCACGTTACGCTCGAGATAAGATTGCAGCCGGCAGAGACGCGCCTCGTCGGCGCAATATGCGCCGTATTTTACGAACTGCGTTGCCTAACAAATCGGTCGATCGACAGTAATTGTTGTCCTTCGGTAATACAACACCGGCATCGACGCAAGGAATACATACCGTTACAGAGGCCTCATTAGCGCGGCTGATCTATAGCCGTGGAAGGATAACGGTGGAAAACGTCCGCGTCGTGAAACGCAACACTTTCCACGTTACCGGGGAACGGATTACGCAACCGCAGGTGTATATTTCGCTAAATGTTTGCAGGGAACCGAGTATCTCGTGGTCACGCGATCACTTTTATTCGTCTCCGGCGAAATCCGCTTCCTGATTCCGACCGGCTAGGAACCCTCCACTGACCGAGAATCGCGGTCGGTATTTTCGCCCCTCCGGGAAATTATTAGGGCGTCCATAGGGGTCGATAATGATTTCGATATTATATCGTATTGTTTCGGAAAGCCAGGACAATGTCAAGACAAGAAATTAACTCTCGAACCAGGCGCGTTACTTGAAGTTACGTGGAGGTCGCGCGGGGTCACCCCAACAGATCTGTACGAATAATACTGAAAGAAGTATCACGCTACTGTCACTCTTAATTATGAACTAATGTAGCTATCGACAGGTAGGTGACATTGCTTAACATTTCGCTAAAGAATAAAGAAACGATAATTATAAAACAAATGGCTGGGGTGTTGAATACCCCTCGCGACCGTTCCAGGATTGAAAGTATTTTCAATAGGATGTAGGGTATTGGTCTTGTTTCCTTTAGAATTTTCAATATGATTAAAATACTGTATTTATTTTAATAGACTTAAACAATTTGAGTTTCTTTTAAAAATTGTTACCTGTTTTAAGGATATAGTTTTATTTATATATAATTTTGTTTTATGAAATGAAGATATACCCTTGAAATAAATAACAATTTTTAAAAGAAAATCAAATTATTTAATTAGAATAAGCACAGTATTTTAAACACATTGAAAATTCTAAAGGAAATTTCTAAAAAAATCCTAAGGGAAGGGAAAATCTACATCGACATAGTTCACCAATTGTCATTTGTTTCACACCAACACTGACTACCTTAAAGGTTACTGTGTATGCAGCTTCATACCAATCGTCTGTCTGTCACTTGGACTAGATATTTTTCGAATACGTTCTGTATCAATTAAAAATATCGTCCGCTTATTTTATTTTTCAATGTCGTCCATTTTCGTTTCCAAGCTGAGGAACAATTTGATCAAATTTACTGTAACATCGAAACCGTCTTGCAGTAGGGTTGATTGTAACGAATTTTCCAACGATTTAAATGAAATTAAAATCCGCTTCGTGATTCCGAGCGGCCTGGGAGCTGTCCACTGGCCGAGAATCGGAAACGGTGTTTTCCCCTTTCCGCGAAATTACCGATAAACCTATGCTTTATAGGCTGTTACGCGAGCAGATGAAAGTTCGCGGTCTAGCGGAATTTTGAGGAAAAACGGCCGGGATCTCTGCCGAGAGGAGAGACCGTCGCGTTTCATAACGATAATTACCCTTCAGCGTAGTTTGGTCGCGATCGACGCGAGCGGAATAACTGGTTAAACGTTCCCGGTTATACGAAAAGTTACACAACGAATCCTTGGTACCACAATGCGCTTATTATTTTTCATTTTTAGCATCGGATGGCTTGTTTACAATATTAGCATCGCAAATGCGGGACTGCGACGCGACGGAGACTCTCTGCAACGCAGTACGTACTTTGTACGCGTACCCCATCGGGCTTCGTGGTCGCGGAGGACTCGCGCTCGTGTAACGTTTGATTTTCTCGTTCCGCGAGAAATTTATTTCACGCATACGATTACGAAAGCACGCCGAGTGGCAGGCGATAGATTTAAATTAATCAGGAGGCGACGGCGCGCACTCCGCTTAAAGATTCATGGCATCGGAGATAAACGCGAAACCGATGTACGCGTTCTATCGGACGCCTTGTATTGCTTAAGCGGAGATCGATTATCCCTCTTCGGTGAATGATTTAATTAACGTTTATCGTTTTTCCAGCAAGACGCGCGCGGCCCAACAAGACCGACAAGAACAGGAACGAGAAGAGGATGAAGACGGAGAGTCTATTTTCACTTAGCCGTCCCAGGATAAAAACGTTCGGTATCCTAATACGACTCGAAAATTATTAACGATAACTCAGCCGGAGTGTCCGGGATGTTTGCATAAGTTTATTGAAAATGTATATCCGCGCGATATAGTATCGAAGCTCTCAGGGGTCTGAATCGTCTAGTCGTTTGAACGTCTAATAGAGTTATATGCAAGCTGGAACAACCGGTCTTGAACGTTGTAACAGAATATCGAAAGCCGAAGACGAAACTGAATATTCCTGAGCGAATCGCGTGCTAAACCGAACAATAAGCTGCCTGCCTCCGCGACTGCGTCTATCCGATTCCCTGGGCTTTTCGGTTCTCCGAGAATTCTCTTTAACCCTAGAACTCCTGAGCTTCTTACGCGAGGATGGGAAGGTTCCTCGAACCCACGCTCCTTTTTATACACATCTATCTCGCAAAGTGTTTTGTAATATTTTAGCATATTAGCACGTGCTTTCATTAAAATATTGATATTAACCCTTAGTCAATAACCAAAAGTACCCGCCTGAGCATATTTTCCATCTCAAAATATTTTCTCTCTTAAAAATACTTCTTGTTCCCAGTAAAATATTTCAATGTACGAGTAGATCGTCTTTATTTTATTAGAATAGTAAATATAAAATAAATAAAAATAAATGTTAAATAACTATATAAAAATTATATGAAACAATAAATATCGATTAAGAAATAGAGAAAAAATGTTTGTTAACCTTGATATTATTTATTTAAACAAACGTGTGGCTTTATGTGAACTACGCACCTGCTTTTAGGTAAAATACATAAATCTTCGTTTCTTCTATAGATAAGTATTACATCTATGAACATAATCATGTTTACGGTTTCTTTCAATAATGCTAAAACATTGTTACACTATTTCTTCATTACTATACAATTTTAGCAAACTATCAAGCGGCACTATAAAAATTTCGACTACTGTTAAGGCTGGTAGGGATCCAATTCGATCGTGAGGATACTAATTGCGGCCACAATGGCAGAAAGTGCACAGATCGTACGTGTCCGGCGCAGCAGGATCAAGGCGGACGAGAAACACTCTCACCGTTAGGCTCGCTGCAGCCGAGTGGTCGCTGATTGGACCAGCCTGGCATCGCTAACGAGTATAAAGGTCGGTCATTTCTCGATAAAAGTTGTCTAATCAGGGCTGGCGTTCGAGCCGGACCACCAAGACGAGGAGACGTTGTTCGCGGCGTTATGGCATTCCACTCGATTAGCGCCGATAATCAGCCGAGAACTGTTCCGAGGAGCATCCTCGTTGGCCGACCGTGGCGGGAGGTATTCTAGCGCCGTTAGAGGATTATTATCCTCTTTGCTCGTGGACAGAGAAAACGGTGTTCGGGTGGCCGGCTGCTCTTGGCAGAGCGCAAAATTCAGTGTCATGAAAGGAACATATCTATTTACGAATCGGTGTTCCGCGATGATGAACGCCACGAGGCAGACCCGGGACAGAAATATGTATAACTGGATACGAGAGGCTTGAGCGGCACGCACGACTCGCTCCTCGGCCCTCTCGGGTATCGTCAAGTTCAAGGATGCCTTCGAGGTCTAGGTTCACCAGAGACAGCCGTGCTGCTGCGCTCAACACCGAGAGGATGAGAGCGACGGAGACAGAGGAAGAGAGTGAGAGAGAGAGAGAGAGAGAGAGAGAGAGAAGGGGATGGAGGCAGAGATTCTTCCGTTTCGATTCCACGCTCGTGTATCTAAGGATTCGCCGTAGCGCTATAGCGATGCCTCGAGCAGATACGTACATTGTTTCAAAAGTGCGTAGTAAATTGCCTTGCTACGCGCGTACTAAACGATGAGACGCGTTTCAGTAAATGCAAGGCCATGGTAGATCCTTCGGCTCGATGCTGGCACAACTTTTCTACGAGCCCCGGTGTTCGGGTATTATATTGGCAACGCGGGACGCACTCGTCCTCTCACCCGCGTGGTGGTCGTCAAGTTCAAGGATGTCTCGAGAAGACTGGCGCATCGGCACCGATGCACCCTTAAACCTTATACATGTACCAACAATTTCCCTGAAGCGAAAATAAACCATCTACGTGACGTCACGTGTGGTCAAGATGTATAAGCTATGCTCGTATGATATATTAGGATGTACCACTTATGCAGTTTCAAAGGAACAATTTATGCACCGATATTTCAATAGGTAAATCAATTTTAATGGTCTATTTTAATACGTTGTTAATTTGTGTAAGGAATACATAGATGTGTAGGTACATATACCATTTTTAAAGTGAGAATAAGTATTCCTTATACGTATATATTTCGGTTACTAAATTTTACTTTAATTTTACAATTGTAGATAACAATTGTAACATTTTTATTAAGCTCATGAGCTCATTGTAATGTATTTTAGAGATCATAATATTAGAAAATTTATTTGAAATCGATGTTGAGATATTGATAATGAGATTTATTTTAGCTTAAGTAAGTAGTAGAAATAGAAACAGAGAAATGCCTTGATAGAAATTATTTATACACATTTAAAAAATAAAATAGTTTTTCTCAGCCTACTTCGTATTTTAATATTATTAATTGCGTCTACATGTATTCATTATAATTTTTGAATACCGAGGTGCGAACATTATCCAATATTTTTGTTATCAATTTTGGTATACAATAATTCTTTTTTTTCTATTTAGTGAAAACTTGTATAAGTTTTCTTATAAACTTTCTTGTATTCTTTCTTTTGCCTTCGTGTGACGTCACATTTTCTCACGCTATCTTCGCTTCACTGGATTCTTGAATTTCCTGGAATACATGGTCCGGGAATACACCGATGCACGAATGCATCGGCCATTGGAGAAGAAAATGCTTCTCGAACCTCGATCGGCCACTGTGCGAAGATAATTATGCCATTGGAATCGGAACGACGCGAAAGAAGATGCTGAGCGCCGGTATTTTTGTCGGAAGAATCGCATAATTTTCCCATAGGTATCGTGGATATTAAGTCGACCGTCTGCGCGTATACCCGAGGTTAGAGGGACTCGATAACGATATTTATCGCGTCAGTTTTGCGCGGGCCGCCCTCTATCGGTCGCTGACTTACCATTTCAAGAGTATCACCTTTCACGAAGGGAATGCAAATTTATGGTAGCATCAACGCGCCGATACGTACACGTACAATTACGGGCAGACTTCAGCAGGGTTCGACTAGATAGCACGAAATACTTGGGCAAAAACAAGAACTCGTGCATTCCTTGACGTAAAGCGGCTGTAAATTCTTCGGGAATACGAGACTCGAAAGTGGTTGCCAATCCATCGAGGTTGAGAAACTGGCTAACACCTGCCGCGCGCGGTTCGCCTCGTGAAAGATTGCTTTCGAGATTGCCGTAGCTTCGAATTAAAGCCGAGGAATGTGTGCTGCGAGAAATAGAGAGCAGTCGAATCGTGGGACGAGCAAAAATCCGACGAAACTGGAGCGGCGGATCTCGGGGGAAATTTTGATCCGCGAACAATGCTGTCCGCGATGAAAGCCGCGTGCGCGCCGTCGCAGTGGTCCCAATCGAAGAATTAGATGTTCACGACGACTTTAGCATTGTTTCAAGACTTAAAAACTGCTTTATATAAGTCGTTGAATTGGTGGTTTTAATTTTTTATTTAACGAAAAATTCTTTTCTAATTTCTTATATCGAAGTTCACAGGAGAGCGACTGCTGATCAATTTTTGTTGGAAACATTTTTTGTCGGAGCATCAAAAAGGTCTGAAAAATTGCGATGACATGCGAATAATAAATGATATTGAATACATTATTTAAATAAAAGATGATACTTGCAATCTGTCTTTACATGTGCATTATAAAAAGACTCACAAGGACGAAAAATTACTAATAAATGTAGTTTTTAAAGAAATCGTGCGCTAGCAAGGGGTTACCACGATTTTCGAATCCGGAGCACTGCGCGCGGAGGATCGAGGATCGTGCAAGGTCGGAGACCCATTTGCGAGGAAAGTGCGCTCACCTTTTCGATCACCGCGGGTCAAAGCAGCCGCGCGAATACGCTCGGCTCCACCCACCGCTGATAATCTCTTGTCTAGGTTTGCGAAAGGTGTGGTTGCGGCCTAACGACGGCCGTCCGACATCGTTCCCTAACGATCTCCGTCGATTACACGCGCAATTAGGACCGGTAAAATGATTACGTAATCGTGCGCAGCCCGGTCTGGGCCCTCGGCTATTCTAAGCATTCGGATCCTACGGAGGTATCGATGCTCGATCACAATTGCGAGCGTCCGTGGCTTCACCGTTAGGGGAAACAGGATGAATGCGACCGTAGAAGAGCGGCCGAACATTGCTTGGCAGAATATCAAGGAACGCGAAACTCCAAACTTAGACGCATTCCTCGTTATTATTAGACGCAAGCTAGAACCGGAATAATATTGAGATATCGGGGGATCCTGCGAGACGACGCGCCGAACGGGACAGATCTAGGAAATCGCTCGCTCAGCCGGAGTGACAGCAAGTTCGTTGCACCCGATCCGAAGAATGTCGCAACGGTGACGACGCGATTCGTCGATGGAGGAATGATTACCCGTTGACGCGGCTACGAGGATCGCGACCAGCACGCAACGCGCTTACCAACACCCGAGAGGAATAATCAAACCGCACACGATCGCCGCCACGCGACACTAGAATTTTTATCAGCGAGATAAGTACTTATTCCCGCGAGTCGCTGGGACGTACAGTTATACGATCGGCTAACCGCGACGCCCGGATGAGGCCTTCTTTACGAGGACGCGGCTCAACTTGGAGGAGGATCTCTGGAGCCGAGGGATCCGCGATCTTGATGTTACCTTTCTCATCGGATCTAAGTACATGACAAATGAGGCGGTTAGAAGCAAAAGAGGTGTAAGTGACGAAATTGGAAAAATGGATGGCTTGGACACTGATTTGCTTTATGGTAATGAGACATTAGTTAATTCATCGATCTGTGCTGCAAGCTATCAACTTTTTGCTTAAGGAGAACGAGTTATCGTTTGAAAGTAAAAAGATGTGAGTGCAATAATATTTGTCTGCCGCCGAATTGAATTGTTTTGTAACTATTATAAGCGGTGGTTGACCTATGGACAAAGTTAAAGGGATTCGTGACATCCATTGATCAAGATAATTAAATAAAGCGAAAAAACGGAGAAAATACTAGAGGATAATACAGTATGAGATCGTTAGAGTAACAGAAAATAAGATCGAATAAACGAAAAGAGCATGCGTAAGAAAGGAATGAGAAATTAGCTACGATGCAGTTGTAAAAAAAGATCATTGTGCAAGGGGTTAAGAAATAGCTGTAGGCAAGTTCTCAAACCGATATCAATCACAAATTGAGAACATTATGAGCCGAGATAAGGAAAAGGAAAAGAGGAATAGGGAAGAAGAAAAAGGGGTGAGAAATGAAGAGAAATAATTCTTTAATATTCCAACGACCTGTGATTAATTGGTAATTAACTATCGCGTACTAAAAGATTTGTTTGTCCGTAAATAAATAATTAGATAAACATTCCCGACAGTCACCGAGGTCCTGACGAGGACACGGTTCGACCTGGAGGATCTGCGGAGCCGAGGGATCCATGAACAGCCGGGCGAATCGGGTGAACGCGTTCGCGGCCGATAAAACTGCGGAGCGTGATTTCCGCGGGGATGGAAACGTCCCAAGGAGCAGCCGGCCGATATTAATCTCTAGGAAAGGATATATCTCGTTACCACGGTGTGCCATAAACAAGCCGACCTCGTTGCGATCCAGACACACGAACTACGCCTTTGCCCTTAAGGGCTCGTGGCAACAATGCTTTCGCTTTGGCCCGAACGAACAGGATCTCCGCGAAGGATCGCACAGGCGCCAATGGCGATGATGTAGGTGGATCTGAATGCGGCATAGGAAGAGCGAGGTAAATAGTGAAAGGAGCAGAAGAGAGAAAACTAGTGGACGATCTGCGAGGTTAGGCGCAGCCACGGTGCAAAGTCACTGCACTCCTGTGCCCCGTTGCGAGCCGCTGCAACCGCTGCAACTGCAGCAACCGCGGCAACTGCGGCGAGAGCTCCTCTCGTTCGCGTTCGAGTTCGAGTTCGAGTTCGAGTTCGAGTTCACGTTGCCCGCCACCGCTGGCGCGAAGCGAGGCTAGGCGAGGCGAGGCGAGGCGATCAGACAGCCGGTTTGCCGGCTCGGGAGGTATTTTTCATTGACAACGAGAGAAAATAGGATACGCCTGTTCGCCCCTCCCCCGCTCCACGCTAATGCTCGACGAGTGGAAAAACTCAGCCCCGACTATTATTAGAATCGTACTTAAATAAGATTATGTGGATTGTACGGACAGGTATGCGCGCTGACGGCGCACTATCTTCCACCGGTGTGTGCAGGCCTCTCGGCAGATAACTCTGCGAGTAACGCCGTAACGAATCGACTTAATATCGCCGAGAAACGTACACACACCAATAACCCGGCCGAGATCTATCCAGTTCTCCGGGCCGGGCCGCGCCGGGCCGCGCCGGGCCGCGCCGCGCCGCGCGACGTTCCCCTTCGATTTCGCTCGGTCCGCAAAAGAAACGAGCGACAACCAATGTACAAGTATAATCCGAGCGCGACGCCTTTGTCGAGCGAACCCGGGCTCCCGAGTCTCTGTCGCGTCGAGTTGGAAAACTACGTCGCCTCCGTTTCCTATCGTTCCCATCGGAACACCGCAAGCTCTTCTTCGCCGGGTTGTTCGCGCATCCAAGCGACGAGAGTGCTTCTTCGAACGCGGAAGCTCGTGTTGGTCGCGGGGGAGTGCGCATGCCACATGCCACATGCCACATGCAGCATCGTATCGCTCGCCTGCTCGGCTCGGCCGCGGCCGCGGCCGCTCGACCGGCCTCCTCGGAAGGTCGTGCCATTCAGCGGCCGTTCACCCGTCATCCCTTTCTTTTTCTACTCTTCTCCTTCTTCTTTTTCCTACCTAGCTATCTCGAGTATAGCCAATACTCACGGCATTGTTACCGTATAGACACGCCACTATGTTCGCCGCACGATCGACCGCCGCGTGGCATCCTATCGGTCCGGGAAACCGCTCGCCTCGGCCATCTCGGCTCTCCTCCTCGGGTCGCCTCGGCTCCTTCACGATCACGAGATCGCAAATCTGTGGCTGTTAGGAAAAACGCCGTTTGTCACGTGGTTTCACTTTCAGCATATTCTTGCTTAAAGATCTGAGATCGCTTATTGCTTCGCCTTAACCCTCGGATGTCGTGATACTTGCACGCTCGGTGAATACAGGGTCAGATGAGAACCAAGAGTGATATTGTTTTGAAACGTTTGAGACGCAGCGTTGTTTATTATAATACCTGGTAAATTATTTGTGGAAAGAAAGTTGAAAAACTGAACGTTGAGTTATTTAATCTTTTATTACATGCAAATAGAAGTAGAAGCATACTTACGCGTTAGGGTACAATTAATTCAATATACTTGGAAGTGAGATGTGTTCTAATAGAGGAAACAATATTCTAACAGGTTCAAATTGTATTTTAAAATTTTGGGTCCCGATAGTATCGATAGTTTTCCAGTGGCAGTCGTTTGGAAACCGAGCCGGGTCTGAGTGAACCAGTGACATTCGTACTTTGCATAGGGAGTGCGACAGCGAAGGGTTGATGCATAAACTGGAATTTTTAGAAATTGTGACATCCGACGTTTTCCCTTAGTCACGGAAATAATCCCGCGGTACTCTGCCCTGGTCCTGTCAAAACAGGAGCAAACAAATATTTTTTATTATGGTTGCGGAGCCTACTTATCTAACAGACCGCAAGTGATGTTTGGCAACCATCTGTCTGATAGGATAAATGGCAAATCTGGAGTTCTCCAAGGTTCACATCTTCGGCCTCTACTTTTTTATCTCTTTACAAATGACATTCAGATGGGTTGGAATCATAATGACGTAAGCCATATTTGCGAAAGTTTTGACTCATGTCTTGAAATGTCATGTATACATGCCAAAATCTTAAAGAAACAAGTGATAAATTATAAAGTTACTATAAATTTTCTCAACTCAATTTATTTCAGTTGTTTTTTAATGATTTTGGGATGTATACATTACACTTCACGACATAAGTAACTACAGGTCACTACAAATCGCTATAAGTCACTATATAAGTTACCGTTTTGCTTAACTCTAAATTATTTTAACAACAAATTTGGTCAGTCAGCAATACGCGTGCTAATAAACTATAACTCTGCTTGTTTCTCACATTGAGGAAAATGCTTCGAGTACTGTTACTTTTTACGTTTTGCTGATGACTTAAAGCTGTTTCATTCTATTGTGAACCATAATAGTCACTCACACATGTAAGATGACCTAAATCGACTGTACGATTGGTGCAACTATAATAAATTATTTTTAAAGTCTAAATGTCCTGCTAATGCGTTTTTCACACAACCACGATATCGCTGTGCGTGAGTATTACCTTGGTAACTATCTACTATTACCTGTGGATAATGTACGCGATTGCGGAGTTTGCTTCTCGATGAACCTTTCTTTTGAGAAACGCATTATACAGACAGGCAGTGCTGCCTTTAAAATTCATGGTTTTATTAACAGGATCGTCAAATATTTTAGAGACACGGGTACAATACGTTAATTGCATTGTGTCTTAATACGTCCCGATTTGCTCGCCGTATTATCGAAATTAATCACGAAGAGTACGCTTTGTTGTCAGACATTTAGGATCTCCTACGGCAGTAATCGACCTCGATCATTAAAACATACAATTTAAATTAAATTTATTATCGCTCGAACACCGTCGTATCAAATCGAATCTTATCTTTTTCTTACAAACTCCCTTATGGCGCTGGTACATCATTAAGAATACTCTCCATGTGTAATTTAACTATACCAAGATTAAATAAAAATTGTCTGCATTATTTACAAGACAGTTGAATTACTTTATTGAGTTGATAATAATGTAATAATATTTTTAAATTCCCTAAACGTTCTCAGTGTTTTCTATTTGATGTATCCATATGCGTCATAAATGCGAAAAATCCGCAGCTTAGTCATAACAAGAACTCAAACAATCTTCTCAATCGTATTTGGTTACTTCCGTGATAAATTTTACACGGTAGCGTCCCCCGCCGAGTTCGAAGATAATTTATTACTGTCGCGCCATCTCTGAAGATTACACGGGTCCGATTGCAAAAGTATCGCACTAAGGGGAAACTGTTACATTATCGACTCCATCGGAAGGTCCCAGTTGGAGTTAGCAGCCCCTTCGACCAAGGGGCAGGGTTCGAAGGGACGAAAAGCGATAGGAAAGCGAGTAAAACGGAGAACCTACGGCGAGGATAAAGGCTCGGACAAAAGACGCATCGCGATACGGAACTGGCCCAGGGTTGCTTCGAGCCCAGCTGATACGCGGAGGCAAAATAGGTACATTTACAATGGCTGTCGGCCGATACGATTAGCGTCCGGGCGCTTTCTTAGTCGCCTGCGTATCGGCAAATGGACTTGGCACGGACGTTCACCTCTCGTCCATTTGTCCCGGTGTATCCTCTTATCTTTCTAAACTCGCGTCCTCGTAACCGGTCCTCGGAACGCGTTCATCAACCGAGTAGCCGTAGAGCTGGACGTCTAGGGTGTCGACAAATTCAGGAGGATGAAAAATCGGGTTCCTGTCGATCGCCGACAATGTCTTAACCGACAATGTCTTAACCGACACCGTTCGACCAACGATATTAACCCTCGAATGACGAACCCTATCCACAATTATACTATTGATGATGTCTAGGACGATCCTCAGCTTTATTCATCAATTTTTCCGAGCATAGTTTTGAAGATATTTCACGTGAACTCATTAACCGTTTTATTCTTCCTATAGTGTAACAGCCATTTGTTTAATTGAATTACCGAAAATTATACACTGGGTCAGAATGAGCACGTAACCGCAGGTCAAAGGTTAATTAATCGACGTGTTGAAATCACCGACAATATCACATCGACGCTCGTTTCACCGGATTTGCCTTTATGTTCACCTGTCGATGGTATTGAATGACTACCCTCATTAGACTGCGAATTTTATGCGTTTGTGGCAAAATTGAGTAGTTGCAGAAAAATTTAAAAATCTATTACTCTTGACTAAAAGGAAGTTACTGTGCTTGTTTCCTTCCGATTTGTCTTGTTTTACCTCATAATGGACAATCACCTAGAAGTAATTGAAAATAAAACTAAGAAATAAAATAAATAAAGTAAGTGTCTGTGAAACGACTGTTCATTGCCACTGATCTCAGTTAATTAATTTTGTCGGCGTAATCAATGTCGGTCGAATGACGTCGGTTAAGATACGGTCGATTATTCGACACCACCCCGAAAAATCGCGTCTGGCCGGTCTAATGAATTCGTGCGACGAATCGGTCGGTCTCCAGCCGCGTGTCCCCGGTTCCCGGGATATTATCTCCGAGAGCCCGGTTCGGTTTCTTCGGGATGAAAAGAAACAAGGACATGGAGATATACGGCTAATGACGGGGAGGCAGTCGCGTGGATAGACTGAAGGTATTCGGTTCGTAGATTTTCTCACGAGCCGCGCTCCGCCGGCAAGACGAGTTCTTCCTCGACGTTCTAGTACGCTCCGAGCGATTTCTCTTGTTAATCGCGACGTATGTCCTCCAGTGTTCGTCCTTGGGCAGAAGAACGCACACGATCGATACTGCGCAATCCTCGATAACCTCTTTGATTAGAAGAATCCAACGAGAAAGAGAGCCAGACGGCGCCAGCCGGTGCTCGGAAAAAGCGGTCGTGTGAGGCGTTCTAATGCTCGAATACCAACGAGCTTATACGTATTTCCAGATGGTAGAACCGTTTCTCGTTCCTCGATCGATGCTGACAGTTATACGAAGGGATAAGCGTCGGCTCGATCCAAGACGATCCTCGGATCATCCTCGAAAAGTCGCGAGCTACATATTTCCAATGGATCGTCGCCGAGAAGAACTGGTCGCCGTTGCGACCGTTTAACGCCGGTTTTCCTATCGTTTCGCGAACGATTAAATTTTCGCGTTTCAATCGCCGTTAGCGTCGACGTAATTAAAGCAATTATCGATAGACGCCGCGCCGCTGATTTCGATCTCGGACGAACGAAGATCGAGGAGGCAAGAGGAGACGAGCAGGTGGGTACCGCCGCTATTATGTCGTGAGAAACTATGCGATTAATTTCCTGCTCCACGAGTTGCCGGCGCTACCGACGTACAAGTTCCAGTGGCAAGAACCACGATACCTGAAGGCTAGTCCGCGGCGGCAGCGAGCGTCCGGCGCACGAACTTCCGCCGAAAAGCTTGCTCGCTGCGAGAGAATCGTGTGGAGGATCGCGAACGATCGGATAATTACGCGAATAAAACCGCCTGCGGTTTTTTTCTTCTCGCGGCCCGATAACTCGACCACTTTGTCCGCCGCGGCTTTATCGCCTCACGCGGCCCGGCATCGCGATGAAATTCATCGTTAGGATCGAGGCGATCCCCGTCGTTAATATTATCAAGGCCGACCGGTGCGCTCACGGCAAAAAGATGGATCGTCGCTCGAAACTATTTAACCGGTGCATTAGTCACGATCGATGTCTCATTAAGAGCTCCGGATTCTCGAATCGATGCGCGGACGCAACGAACCCGAACGAACTCGGAACGAACCCGAACGAACCCGCTAATAAGCTGCTGTCGCAGTACATTATTTCTAAACGTATCTAAATTTTCTGTTATGCGTTTCAACCAGGGACTTGTACCGATACAGAAAATATCAGTATAATACCGATAGCATAACTGTATAACACCGGTAGTATAATACCGAAAAATACCAATAAAATACTAGCATTATACCGGTATTGTACCGGTATTATTCAGTACGCGCATTGAGATTCTTACGCAAACCGTAAGACAGTAATGCCGGTAAATTTCTAAACACTTGTCGGCATTATTTTTGGATTCTTATTTCAATTAGGAATATTAGAGTCAGCCATAAATGGAAATAACGAGTTTATAAGAGTTTGTTATGCATTGTTTGCAGAAGGGTTTTAATACTAGAATCGAAAAATGCCGGTATTTCGTATACCAATACGAGTCCATGCTATACATATATACTGGTATCAGTAAAATACCAGTATCGGTATTTGGTAGTCGATTTCGATATAGTTTTTCTGGTATAATACCGGTATTAAGTTTCTGGATTCAACTGTACAAAATGCGTTCAATTATTCTCCTTCGTGCTCAATCATGTTACTTTCTCATCTATCAACAAAATACGTGACTTAGGATTTATACATTCTTGCCTAACCTCTCCTTCGCCAGACACATTCATACTGTGGTCACTTCGCCCTACCATCTACCTAGCCTTCCATGAAGAGTGAGTCATATATTTGATATGTAAATCATCGAATGATTCATATGTAAAAATATAATTTCTACGAAGCAACACAGGTTCGTTACAGGACATTCCACTATATTAAATGACGTTTTGTACCATCATCATCTGGCAACTGCCATCGAAAAGCACCACCAAGTCGATGCGTTTTATACCGACTTCAAAAAAACCTTTGATTCGCTACACCACACGATTTTGATAGCTAAACTGCGTACATATGGGTTTTCTGGTAACTTTTGCCATTGCTGAACAGCTATATTACTGGCAAGACTGAAATAGTTAATGTTAATAACAAATTTTCAAACCACATAAATGTCAAGCCTGTGGAATGCCACGAGACGATGAGCCTTGGACCGATACTGTTTATACTATTTATAAATGACATTGTTACCTGCTTTTACTACTGCATCTGTCTATTATTTCCGAACGATCTAAAAGTGGCGCTGAAAATTCGTGCACCAAATTTAAATCCCACCAGCAATGCCACTAGAAGAAGATCTAGGAGAGCGAATCAAAAAGAAGACAGTTTTGTGGATCATGTGGAAAAATGTTGTCGCTGTTTATGCCAAAAATGTGTAAACTGAAAATCAATTTTACGCGTTTTTAAATGATTCTGAGAGTGATTAATAAAAATAATCACTTAATAATAACTTAAAAAAAGGGAAACGTGAGCAGAGTGCACCTCGAATGCCTATTAAAAATGCAACTGTGTTCTTTCTTATGCAATATTTCCATCTGTTCGCATAAACGTCTGACCTAACATTACATCCATTACAAGAAAGGATTTTTAGGTGTCTACCTCCGATGTTACGGAGAACCAAAAAATCAAAGATACATATATTTTCATATTATTCCGTTTTCATATTTAGAGGGTGAAACCACCCCTCGAAGTTTATACGATGAAACATATATGAAAGACAGTTTAAAATTAGCTTAAGAATTACGATCAAACTCGATATAAATTTATCGTACGGTTAACCGATAACTTGCGATCTCTAGTTTGTTCTCGAAAGGGATTTCTTCCAGCAGATGAATAAATCTGAAATATCAAGTAATGCCTGCGATCGAAAAACAAATCGACGGTTTTGCGTACGCCGCGCGATTGGGAGAACTTGCAGAGTTAGGTGAATAACTCACGAGATAGGGCTGTTACATGGAAGAAACGCGGTGCGACGCGGCGCAACGCGGCGTTTATACAGCTCGTATTATTATACTGCTTGGCCGCCGTGGCTAAAGTTGAATCGCGTCGGAATGTAGAGAGTTTAAGACTCGCTTAGAGAGGATTTGCGATAGGCAACACCCGCGCCGAGCAGAGCCCAGCCGAGCCGTGCCGTCCTCCCTCTTCTTGGCTTCGCAATAATCCCTTCTGCCAAAGAGTTGCCAGCTGCAGTCGTCCGTACCTTGTCTGCAGTCGCGGCGCACACTTGGGAACACCGTGGCGTGTCGGGAATGCGGAAAGGACGAGTTTCTTCTACTTTTGTTGCGCGTATCTACCTGGTAACCTGAGCCGCGGTGATGCGGTGGCTCTTCGAAAACCGCGTCCGCTGCTAGAATCTTTCGAGACCAGATTGTATTCGTGTTCTTATCAGATCCAAACACTTCCCTGGTTAGGCGACTCTAGTTAAGTTGCTCGCTGTTACACGTATAATAAACGAGCAGCCTCGTGCCTTCTGCCTCTCCTGCCTTCCCTCGCGCGACGGAACCGGTGCGGATTTCTTATAATTAGACCGGCACCGTTAGAACCGGCCCAGAATTTCGATATATCGGACGTTTCGACGGCCGAGGCAGCCTCGCCAAGCCGATTTTCCCATTTTCCCGACTCATGCCGATCCGGGCGCCGATTTACGCGAAAATAAACGCGTCCGATGGCAGTGCGGACGTCCAGCTCGCTCATAAAGCAATGCTCCATACAACGGATCGCTGCTACCATTACGATCGCCATTAACTATTTTACAGGTTTATCGTGGCTCGATCTCGAGTACGGCGTTTCGCTTCGACACGATGCTTCACGGTCTCCCCTGCTTTACGAGCCATTGTTTTGATTTTTCTCGCGTACCGGCCAGCAGCACCGGCAAACTGCAACTGCAACGGCAACCGCGACAGCAACAGCAGCAACAACAACAGCGACAGCGGCCGGCAGCGGAATTTTCGGCGGATCTCGTTTAATCTCTCTGTCTCGAATAAATTGATTTCTCCCGGTTCATTCGCGCGCGCCAGCTCCGATTTCAACGCGGCCCGAGAGCCTTAACTCGATAAATAAAGCAGTCGGACTCCGATGGAAGGCTCCTCATTTTTCGAGTCCATAATGAAACGAGGTTAATTCCAATAGATGGAACACACTGGATAAGATCGTAAATCATTCGAAGGTTACCTCCCGCGTGCCTCACAATAACTATCGTCAATAATGATCACCATGAATGAAACGGCGGAGGCACAGCGGGTGAAAAGAAAAAGAATTACAGACGGAATTTCAAGATCGGCGAACCGATTCTCTTTTCGGTCTCTTTTCAGTCTGCGATACGCACACGCCGTGCCGACCGCATACGTTGGGCCTGTGTACCACTTTGATAGTCGTCGATAAAGAAAAAAGCCAGCTGGCTAACTGGACTGGCCGACTTTGCTCATTAGAGTACACGTGGGAATTAGCGGCGAGAGACTCTCCGACGACCTATAAAATAAACTCCGCAGCCTTGTTTGTGAAAGTCACTCGAATTCATCGACGCGTTCTATAATTCCTGCGGAAACTATGATGCCTTCTACTTCCCTTCGATCAGACTGGTTCCGAAAGCGAGACCCTGTGGAATAGCCAATAGTTAAAGCCAGATTTATATCATCGGTTCAGCCACGGAACGTTTATGGAGCGATCCGGTTTAGACATTTGCAGCTAGTACTTACATCATTAGTCCACGTTGGAAAATCGTAGCTATAACAATTCTTTCGTTTAATTCTCCGGTTATAATGGAAAACGCAGCAAGTTGCAATTTCAAGAAATTTAAGTTAATGCGCTAATTGAACTTTACAGGATTTACATATTCATTGGAAAATACTTCGCGAAAATAAATTCTATAGACTCGAAAAAAATTATGCTATTTGAAACATTACTAATACGAAGCATTAGTGAGCGGAACATTAATTAGACAAGACTTCGAAATTGGCAACAGACGACTTACGGCGTTCTTCCTTGTAGTCACCGAGTTATCGGTTGAAAATGTTTGCACATTTATCTGTAAAAGATCCGTGCTACATGGCAATATTATTAGATAAAAAAGAAGAGATAGAGAAAAAAAACGTCATTAGGCTATATATGAAACGTTAAAGAAGTGAAAAGTTGGCGGAGAATATTGTACATTATCATTATTATCTCCTCCATTATTGTCTGAATTTAATGCATATCAACGTGTGTTACCGAGATGAAACATTGTTACCGGGAATGTCGGAAACGGCAAATGTCTAATCCGCGACGTTACACAGAAACACTTGAATCGTTTTACTCGCAACAATATTTAACTGAACGGAACCGTTACGTAAACGATCAGTGCCTGAACAGATGATATAAATCGGCTCGTGCGCGTAAACGCGGGAAAATCGAAAGTTACCTCTCCGAGTAGAATGGCGGATTTCAAAGCGGGAATGGCTGCTTTTAGGAGGCTGCACTCGTAATCGTTCAGAGGCGGAACGCCTAAATGCCTTTGTATGCCATCCGGGCCCAATTCCAAGGGGGAAGCGAAATATTGAATTTCCGGTATCGCGCAGGATCGGACGTAGGCGTGTTCCACGACGCCGCGTTGATGACGCAAAGCTGAACGAAATGGCAACGAAATGTAAGGGAGAACTACCTCGAATGGGTCACGTATCGAATGAAGCATTACCATTATCTCGAAAATTATGAATATAATCAAATTATACTTGTTTTGTAACTATATTATGCGTATCTAATCACTCGTATTTTGAAACCGCTGTCAGTTAATCAGTTAGTTGTTGCAATCTTTTTGAAAAGTTTATAAGTTGTTATAATTATTAGACTGTAAATTTTATGAATTTATGACAAAAATGAATAGCTGCGATTTAAAACAACAAAATCATTCAAAGAATTGGAAAGTGCAACATATTAATTCCAAAATGGCCCCTGTTCCTTGTACTAGACGCAGCAAACATTTATTTTGCAGAAAGATTCGCAGTCTAGTAATTATGTTAATAATTATGTTTAAATAGAAGACTGTTATAAAATGTAAAATGTAATAAAAAATATCAAAGTATTCACCCTTCTAAACCAGTTAGCTGTTTTTAACGAGTATACTCGTCGTAAAGAAGTGGCACATTTCGTGTTATAGTCTATCGTCGAAATCTGTGTCAGACAATTAATCCTTTTACGTTTGAAAGTAATATTTTTCCTGGACTAATATTACTTTATGTCGTTACGCTGTCCCATTCAGTGTAAGCAACTGATAAATGAGACAGAATGTACTTTTTAAAACGATTGAAAATAAAGCAAGTAAACGTAGAAAATACTCATGTCCTCTACGCATTCCTATAAAAAAAGGACTGATCTATCGAATGTTTCAAGTTAAAATTAGATAAGTCGTTTAGATTTTTCGTGATCTAAAACAAGTTGTCCTAAACAAGAGTGTCCCATTCACGGCAGTACATCTATTTAAGCAACTGTGGGAGACGCGTTCGCATACCTTTGCAAAGAGACATGCAAAATCTAGCTGCTCCGAAGGCCGTGGCAATGGACGCGGTACCCTTTGCATCCAGTTTCGATATTTCTCCGTCGATGGATCTCACGGCCCTTGTTAATCTTCTAGCTTCTGCCTAATCGATTAATCGATTAACTACCGAGCCGACGTGCTGGAAGAAATCTAGCGACGAGTTAACAAGACGCAGGTAACCTGGGATATCATGTTGCAAGGTTTCGCCCTCGAAAAAATCGGCACGCACGTCTTTGAACAGCTTCCACCGATCATGGGTATCGACACGCATTCTGGCTCGACACCTACAACCTCCGCCAGCAAACTATTCGCCCTGAGACAGTCGAGGCTAATTACGCCAAAAAGACGATTGTACTCGTGGACCCCGGCTCTTTTGTACATTTCCATGGCCAGCGGTATTAAGCTGTTTATCGGATACATTGCCACCGCGACCATCGCCTGAGAAACGAGAAATCACTGTACTACCGATAGTTTGCGAGATTCGCGAGACAAGCCCCGCCGAATTTAGGCAACAAATAAATTTGCAAAACGCGTAAAGAAACTCGCGAACCGGCTACGGGTGCGGGAATGGGAGAGGATCGATGCGAGAAACGTCCGTGTCCTCGTCGAGATTGTCACGAAGAATGTCGAAAACAGCCGGCTTGTAATTAATGAAACTGCGAGGGCGTTAAAAGCCGAGGTCAACTGCTACACATAAGAAGCGGTGGTCGTATGCAGCGCGGCGTTCCGCCATTATTCGGTCCCATATCGCATACTCATTGTCGTGCGCGTATAAATTTTACATGAGCAGGGTGGTCGCTAAAAGTGACTAATAAGGGAACCGCTAGAACGAATGTTGATTCACCGATCCGATATGTCGGTGTAGGAAGCTCGGGGATTAAACAAACAACGTCGCTTAATGCCGGCTAGTTTAACGGTAGAATTAATTGAAGATGAAGCGGTAAAAGGTTTCCTGATATGCAATTTAATAAAAGGAAATCGCAGATTTATATCCTCATTACCCCGAGTTTCTTTCAGGCGATATTACTCGATAACGTTCGTACACATGTCCACCCAGATAAGTGAAATTACGGGGAGAACGGGTTGTTAAGAAACGGGTAGCAATAATCGTTTGCATATTAATTTCTACCAACATTGTAATGCGGCTTCGAATGAGGAATGCTGGTTTACCTGGGGGCAATATTTAATGACGCTCGGCAGCAAGTCCGACAAAATGTCGGCGTTGTGCCTCAACACTTCATCAGAGCCCGACTCTTTCTTGATCACTCGGTCGGCAACAATCATTACGATTTTCGATCCTTCGAGCGTTCGCCGCAAACAGGCTTCCGATGAACTGCATGTGCTAACCTTACACTTCGTGTCGATGTAATTCAAATCCCATGCGAGACCATAAGTGCACGAGCTGTCGTAAATGGCCAGTTCGTCTATCCACGACGATCGTTTTAGAAACAACGATAGATAACTACCTGCGGCGGACAGACGCGATAAATATACAATGCAGAAAAGTTTCGGCTGCGTAACCTAATCTATTTACCGGTTTTACTGGCAGCGCCGAGGATCGCTACCTTCATCGATTTTGAAGAAAAGGATCTGAATTGATCAGGGAGCCATATTCGTGGGGCGTTCTGTTCGACCGCAGTATGTAGAAGCGTCGGAATCAATTTTCGAGATATCAGAATCACCGACCGAGTCATATTGAGTCATTTTATTAGAATTATCAAAATACACTAGATATTTTGATATCACAGAGGAAGAATACTTGACATTTGGTTCGAGATAGAGTTCGGATACAGATAGAGATCGAGATAGAGATCGATTCGATCTTCGATTTTTAAGGGCGGTTCACCGAGAAACGCTCGAAGCGAAGGCTAATTATCACGAAACACTGATAATAAACTACGCTTAAAGAAATAATGTGGCGTGAATAATCATAAACTAAAAGTCATTTTTACATTTTTATTGATATCTCAACAAAAACCAAGAAGAGACTATATTTGTATATCTCTATTTTCTATTATTTCTAATATAGAAGAAATATTTATTTAATATAAAATATTATAAAATATAATATAAATATGTTGTCTTGTTAAGTTTTTGTTTAAAAATCGCTAAAAATGTAAAAGTTACTTTGAATTTATAACTGTACGACTGCAATAAATCCTCCCCATTTGTCCTTTAGCTTGAAAACAAAAATGGACAATTTGGGAATAGAAGATAGGATTGTCAACAATTATAATAATAATCGTACTTCCCCTTCCCAAATGGTCCATTTCTGTTTACAAGCCAAATGACAACTGGGAAGAAGTTACTGTATATCAAATAGAATTTTAGAACAAAGGCGTGTCGCGGCAAGAGACCGTGGTGCCATCTATGGTGCAATATTCGAGACTATGCGGACGATACTGTAGGAAACTTCCATTCTAGGGAAACAACATTTTTCCTCTAGATATTTCTCACGAAAATTTCTATTCGTTTTCCCCGTATTCCTCGTTCTCGTATTTTGTTTGCATTCCCTTTTTTACATATTCCTCTTCGCAGATACACTTATCGTTGTAATAGCACATGAGACAAGGGACGTAGTAATCGTCGGGAAGGCCGCACGCAACGTAACGATCTCGTTCGTCTGGAATGCCGTTCTCTGTTAAAGTCGAGTTCAAGTCCAGCTCCTTTCCCTCGAATTTCCAGGTGTAATATCTGCCTTTCGCGTTATAAATAAGAGCACGTTTCTGGATACGTTTAACGGTGTCTTCCTCGCAAACCTGTGTTTCAAATTCTCGTTAACGTATCGATCCCGGACTGTTCCCATTCGGACGGGGCCGAAAGAGCCCTTTTTACCATCATCACGATTTCCGTTCCGGTGAGCGTATTCAAAATTCGACAGGGCCGGGGATTTTTGGTGAGACTGCCCTTCTTGTACCTTTCATCGAGCCACCAAGGGCATCTGTCCAGTGGCCGCCAAGAGGTCGCAGGAACCATGTGAGGAATTACATCCGGTAATGGACCGTGAGGACAATAGGGTACCAGAACTCCGGTAACGGGGTGCACGTGATATTTGATGTCGTTTGTCTCGTGATCGAACCAGTGACTTATATCCTTGCCGGCGTGAGCCAATAACACTTGAATCTCTCTCCTGCCATTCCATTTCTTGCAAAGATCAGTCAAATCGTACACTCCGCCATTGTACGAGACCCAACAATCAATCGCGCGATTATGCACCGCCACTTCCGACGGTAGATAATACTTTACGCGAACGATTTCCGGCCCGGTTGGAATTTGAACCGACATTTGTTGACGCACCTTCCATACGCTGGAAATGGATTTACTCGGGAATGACGTTTCCTTAACATCTTCTGGAGATCTCGTTTGACTATATTGACGAACTGAACTCGTATCGCATCCAGGGTCATTGCGCACAGATATCGCGTTACCATTATTTGGGAATCCTGACACTGTTTTCTGCATCGTAATCGTTCGCAAGGTTGCACGAGATTCCGTTAAAGCTCCCTATTCGTTCGTGCGTGCTAAAATATTGTAATAGCTGTTTCTCTTTAAAGTTAGCACTCGTTTCAATATATTCGGTGTCCGTGATTTCGGTGCACGCGTCGCTGTTACTTGGTTTATTGATTATTACAGTTGCCGCTTTTGCCATAATGTTATTGCATTCTTGGGAGTGTATGGTGTATAAATAGATAAAGAATGGTAAACGAAATCCTAAAGCATACCCAAAAAATATTGCTCAATAAACGCTGTTCTCTGCTAACTTCACGGTATCTCCATTCGATAAAATTCCTAGCCGGATCAGAGGAATGTTTGATTCTGACGGAACTGATCTATCAAAGGAGCTCTAACTGGATAATTATTAAGATATTCGCGTAGTACTCGTGTGCGGATAATATCCGAAGAAGAATATTTTTACAGAAGCCGCTGAAAATTGGCTCGACAACAAAGGATCATAGTAACTTTCGCGCTGTAGTATTGGGTACTACTATTATTTCCAACATGAAGGCAGGCACTTTATTGTGGCTATTGCAGGCGATTGAATGGCTGCCTCGTCCAGAGAGTGCACATTCTGTTTTGCTGTAATTAATTTTACGTTACTTGGTGATTTACACGTGAAATATTCTCTGCCTCGTATTATTTGGTAAGTCTTTCGATACGTTTTAAGAGCCTTTGGAAGTACGATTGGTACGACGGCGGAATTATTGTAATACTCTCGTTTCTGTGAAACGTGCTCGTAAGATTTACGGCCGGTTATTTATTTCTTGCTAAACATTACGTCCGATAATTTTTTTCACGGACGTCATCCACTTTGTTGATCAATCGATTCCGACGGAGCGTCCACATCCCTTTCTATGTACTCGGAAATTCATCCTAATATCCTGAGTGTATAGTAGTTGTCAGAACTAGTAGTTGAACTGTGACACACTATAATAGCACGTTGTACTCACATGAAACAATATCTTTGGTTGCTCTTGGAAAATGTGCCACCTGATTCCGTTGAGTTTTTCAGAATATTTATGCATTCAGTATACGGATTACCAGTGATCTAATTTTACTGCAAGAAAACAACACATAATGCAGTTAAGGTGGCACATATAATTTGTTTGTTTTCGATCAGTAATTTGTTTATAATTTCTATACTTATTTTTATTATCACAGCACAGTAATGCAAAATGACCTTTTCCACTAAAATAGGATTATAACTAGAAGCATAAATATTTATAGGAATTTATTTATTTATAACAGATTAATTTTATGGATATTTAAAAAATTGGTACCCTTTATTAACAGTACTTACCATATCCTAATTCAACTCCCTTTGATAATGTGCTATATTTATGAGGTGTTTTTGAACATTAACAAGTTATTTCCTACTCTAATTCTATGTTGCTTCACATTGGTTTAATCAATATTCTAATATGATTCTCTAAATTCTTGTAGGGTTGGTGAAATCATAGCAATAGCAATAGCAATATACGAAATTTTGAAATGGAAAAAAGCGCGTACGGATCATTGTGTCGCGCAGAGAGAAATAATGGAGCCGATGAAGCAGCAATGGACACGGGAAGCAACGATGAAAAAGTGGCCATTTTGGATGCAGGGTCACAGTATGGTAAAGTGATAGATCGAAAGATCCGTGAACTAAATGTTTACAGTGAAATTCTACCCCTTGAGACACCAGCATTTACTCTCCAAGAAAAAGGCTATAAGTAAGAATACCATAATCATCAAGAGATATGTTACAAGATTATAGTACTTTACGATTCAAATTATCAACTGTTGATAAAATTGTAGGGCTATTATAATTTCTGGAGGGCCAAATTCAGTTTACGCAGAGGATGCTCCCGGATACGACGCGGATATCTTTAGAATAGGAATTCCGGTATTAGGCATCTGTTATGGGATGCAAATGATGAACAAAGAGTTTGGTGGTACGGTAAGACAAAAAGATGGTCGAGAAGATGGCCAGTTTTCAGTCGAGGTAGATCCCAAGTGCCTATTGTTTAAGTAAGTAGACCCGAAAATTTCTCATCCCCCGTTTTTTAACATCCTTGATTTCTAAACAACCAATTGTTATCGTAGGGGCTTGGACAGATTACAAATAGTACTGTTAACACATGGTGATAGTATAGATAGGGTGTCCGATGATTTTCGTGTTATTGCCAGATCGTCGAACGTTATAGCAGGAATAGCAAACGAAAAAATGAATTTGTACGGGGTTCAGTTCCACCCCGAGGTAGATCTTACATCTAATGGCAGAACGATGTTGCGCAGTTTTTTGTTCTTCATTGCCCGCCTCTCTGGCAACTATACGCTTCGTGGTAGAGAAGCACAATGTATTCAATATGTAAAGGACACTGTTGGCAACAAGAAAATTGTGGTAAGACACTAACTAACATACTCTTTTCCATTCCTCTGTTAAATCCATAAAGTTTTCGATAATTATCTAAATAAATAAAATATAAGATACACGATAAAATATACCAAATGATGGAATGTCGATTAAAATAGAAAATAAATGATCGTAGTTGTTAGTGAGCGGAGGCGTGGATTCCACGGTATGCGCAGCACTGTTACGTAGAGCTTTAAACAAGGAGCAAGTTATAGCCTTGCATATCAATAACGGCTTCATGCGGAAAGGAGAGACGGAGTACGTGGAGAAGAATTTGGCAGAACTGGGAATTCGATTAAAAGTAGTTAATGCTGCACACTATTTTATGCGAGGGACCACGTCCGTTCCCTTGGACAACGTCCCCCCGATAGCCAACGCAAACGCTATAAACAATAAAGGGATATGTGGCACGGCCACAACCCCGAGAACCAGATTAACCAAAATGCTGTGCGCGACTATCAACCCCGAAGAAAAACGGAAAATCATCGGTGACGTATTTGTAAAAATAGCGAACGAGGTGATGGCGGAGATGGGTTTAAAGACGGAGGACGTGTTTCTGGGACAAGGCACCCTCAGGCCTGATCTTATAGAAAGCGCAAACGCCACAGCCAGTGGTAAGTAATCAGAATCGTTGATTGAATATTTTCGGGATCTTTTCGTGGGGATTAACGTGGAATGCGATCATTTTCCCCAGGTAAAGCGGACGCGATTAAAACACATCACAACGATAGCGAATTGGTAAGGGCGTTAAGAGCACAAGGGCGCGTAGTAGAGCCTCTGAAAGACTTTCACAAAGACGAAGTCAGACAACTAGGATGCGGGCTCGGACTTACGATCGAGGTGGTAAGTCGACACCCATTCCCTGGTCCCGGGCTCGCAGTGCGTATTCTTTGCGCAGATGAACCTTACATGGATAAAGACTTTTCAGAAACGCAGGTATTCATCTTTATTTTACCAACAAAACTATATGCGTTTCCCTTTGTCCTACGTTCTCTTGTCCACAGGTGATAGTGAAAATAATGGCAGAATACGAGCAAATGCTCAAGAAGAAGCACGGATTGCTGAATCGTGTGGAAAGTGCGACCAGTGACGTCGAACGCCAACATTTGCGACAAATTTCGAGTCGTCGTCATATCGCTGCAACTCTACTGCCTATACGAAGTGTAGGAGTGCAGGTAGGTAATCGAGAAGATACCAGTGATCGTTGGAAGGGATCATACGTAATTGCAATCAATTGTGTTGCCAGGGAGACCGAAGGAGTTATAGCTACGTCGTAGGTTTGTCCAGCGGAGAAAACACCTCAGAAGGAATAGAATGGCAGGACCTATTGTTCCTCGCAAAACTGATCCCACGTGTATGTCACAACGTGAATCGTGTGTGTTACATATTTGGGTCTCAATTGCACCATCCAGTGACGGACATCACACCGACTCATCTGACGTCAAACGTGATAGCAACACTCCGGGAAGCGGATTATGTAGCAAACCATGTCTTATACGATCATAGCTGTACGGGGTCTGTCAGTCAAATGCCAGTAGTTTTAATTCCTATACACTTTGATCGTGACGCCGTCTCTCGGATACCTTCATGTCAACGTTCAGTCGTTCTTAGGCCGTTCTGTACTAATGATTTTATGACTGGCACCCCGGCTATTCCGGGCGAGGATCTGTCGGTGCATGTGAGTTTGAGCAATCTTTAGACAATTATTGCAACATCGAAACAACTTGTATGCTAATCGACATGTGTTTCTGTTTGTTCAACAGGTGGTGAAAAAAATGGTGATCGAAATATCTATGATACCCGGTATCTCGCGTGTTTTGTACGACTTAACATCTAAACCACCGGGAACTACCGAATGGGAGTAGTAAACGCTCATCCCTAACTCAACCCTTTCTATTTTTTCACCATCCCCGCGCGTAACGACTACAAAGTAAAAAGTATATTTAAAAATATATATATATATATTACAAAAATACGTACGAATTCGAGGTTTGACTTCTTACCGATTTATATAAAACCTTTGAGCAAAAACTTCTTTCGAAAAAAACGTATGTTCTCGATTGTAAATTAATGTGTTAACTGATGAAAAAAAAGATAAAAAGCAAAGCACTCGAAAAATCGTAAAAAAGAGAGATAAAGAGAGAAAGAACGAACTAACGAACAATGATACCGATACTGATACTGTATTCAATGAAATTGAAGGTAAGTATCATATTTGCTTGTAAATAGGTTTCTTATTAACCTCATTGTAAAAATATTAATTTATTCAATTCCGAGAAATTTACATTATATATCATTGTTACACTGCAAATGATTGCATTTGATTGGTGGTACCATTAGATTGCTGTTATATTCGATCTGCATATAATGTTGAACGTATTTTACTGTTTTCCTGTATGTCCTATGCCAAATGCAATTTCCAGTTTTTGTCATACATCTAGAAGAATATGAACATAAATAAGTTAATGTATTATGTCTTTAATACCATTTTTATTTATCAAAGATCGCAACTGAGTAAAACGACAACTATTCCCTGAATCCTATGTGTTGTATATCACTGAATAATCCACCCGTTGCTACGACACGGGTGAAACCACGAATCTTGCATACAATATAGATAATACCTGTGCATGGTTTTCAATAAAATATGTAAATCTTCGATGCGTCTCTTCTCCGGAAGCATGCTGAGAAATGTTGCGAGTGATAAAAAATCTACTTCGTTCACGATCTTAGAATTAGTGATCCATATTTGTATTTGCATCTTCACCTGCAACCGTGTATTTTACATTTGTATTTATCCTGCAGCCGATGTAAAAAGGATAGCATAACTATCGAGCATGTGTATCCCTTATGCCCCGTAAAATGTAACTCGATCGAAATTTAACACGATGATGCGACGATCACTACCAATCACTATCGCTAAATAGTAAAAAAACATTTTCTATGCTTTCCGATGAAGACGTGTTTCACCAAACAAAACTACCATAACTATCGATTTATAACGATAACGTAATCATAAACACTACCTGTTCTAGAGGTAGATTAAGTAAGCGATTTACAAGATCAATTAAAATGTCTTGATGTTGAATTGAACTTTCATTGTCTTCCGAAATAGTGCGATTATGAGAGAGTATGGCCGCGGCTTCGTCTCCGGTAACTCGATCATTCGTCGATCCGATTTCACTCAGGGGTGGCAGTATGCACTTCGAAATACCATTGCTGGTACTTGGACCATCATTCCGAACCGGTATACTTTCACACTCGTTTTTAGTCTGTTTAGCTTTAAACGCGTCCAATATTCCTTTCTTTTTAGCATTTTTCGTCGACGTTGCTTTCGAATTTTTACCACTGCTCTTTGTTTTACGCTCAACCTTTTTGCTTCCTTTCACGACATTCTCGTTCCTCGTTAACAATCCCCCTCTGAAATTGCGTACTGGCTCCTCTTTCTTCATTTTCGAAGACTGTGCCGACTTCTTAACTGTACAATAATTTTCAACTTCGCGTTTCATATCATCCGATAATGCGGCCAAAAATTCTGGATCGACTTGCGAGAAATTTATAATTTCCTCGTCGCGATTAGGCTGGATTGCGTTCGATACCGTGTTCGAACCAATCGCTCCATTACTCTCTTCTTTTGTGGTGTTAATCCCGTTCTTTTTATCTTTGTACTCGTTAAGAATTTCATTTCGTATATCTTCGGGAAGTTCTATTAACACCGCCATATCGATTTCCTGCAAAGGAGGCATCTCCACCTTCGCAGGTCTCGAAACACCCGGCTTGGTTTGCTTAAAAAAATTTCCTGGCAATGTTTGTACATGGTTTTCGGACTTTTTCACAGTTGTTGTCGCACTGCTACTCGATCCTACCCTATCGTTTCTCTCTGTTCTTTCAACATCCATAACTTCCTTTCGAATATCTTCCGGAAGTTCCGAAAGATAAGCTTCGTCTACGTAAGGAGCAACTACATTCTTTTGATCGTCGATTATGTTTTTCGAAGTCGATGGAGCGGATGTTGAAGGAACGGAAGTTGAAGGAACGAAAGTTGAAGAAACGGAAGTTGATGGGGCGGAAGTTGAAGATCTTTTTACGAACCCCATGAGGTTACCATTATCTTTACTCTTCTTCGTGACGAAACTTTTCAAAGTCATATCGCGAGATTTGGTTTTTGATATCTCTAGCCTGGTCACCTGTATGCCGATGCCTCTAGCATCTTCAGGCACTTTTAGCATTTGATTCCAGAGAGTGATCACTTCCCTGAAGAGCATACACTTATGAATGGACTTAAAAGTATAGAGATAACCGAACAACTTACTTTGCTATAATATCAGGATCATCGATAGAAGCGATAAGATTTTTTGATTTGGTCATGTAATCGCACAACCCGTGGCCCATAAATTTAGCAGTTTCTTTCGGTGCTTCCTTAGCACGAATCAACAATTTCAAAGTAATAATCCTACCCCTGGCGTTGATACTTTTTAATCGATTAGACACCTCGACGGATAACTTTTTCAAAAAGTCTATCGCATCTTCGTTACTCTCGAACCTTATCCCGTAATTAACTTCTGCGGAAACGGATTTTCTAACGTGCTCTAAGTTTAATTTCGAATGATCTATACCGCGACACATATTGTACAATACTTCTCCCATCTTTTTTCCGAATTCCTTTTGCAACGTTGACAAAGAGATTGTTTGTAATTCCGCACAGGTGCGGACGTTCATAGAATGCAGTTTGTTCGTCGTAGTCCACCCGACTCCTAATTCGAACAATCAAATGAATCATTTGCAAATTAACTACGTCTGTCTAGCTATACCAAATCAGCTACCCTGTTCATCTCTTACCTGGCAAGTCTTGCACATCGAGTGCACCGATGCATGCATCGATGTTTTCTTTCAAATGAAACTGACCATCAGGCTTTGCCTTCCTAGTTGCTAGCCTTGCCAACAATTTATTGCTACCAAATCCTGTCGACACAGGACACCCTGTCTTCTCCTTTATCTCTCGTCTAATCACATCAGCAAACTCCAACGGCGTCAGAGAATATTCTTCGAGTATTTTTGTACAATCAGCGTACATTTCGTCGCAACTGACCGCTTCGATATTTAACGTGTACGATGCTACAGTATCGTACAATATGTAAGATACTTCTGTGTATCCATCGAAATCGTATGGCATTGTTTTCAGATTAGGACATATTTTTAAAGCCTCCCCTAGGAACATGCCATTTTTCAACCCCGCTCTTCTCGCCTCGTAAGAGCAAGACGCTATTTCTGATAACGACCCTAACTCGTCTTGTACACTATCTTTGCCTACAGCCTGCCTGTTGCCCTTTGCATGGGTCACTGCAACAGGTAACCCTTTTAATTCTGGCTTGTTCCTAAGACCAACCGACACAAAAAAACAATCCATGTCTATATGCATTATTACAGTTCCCTGATTACTATCTGGCCTATTCTCTTGTTCCAAATCAAACACATCATCTTCAAAATTGTTCTGAGAGTCTGACATCGTCTGGTGTAACTTTAAATCCCTAAGTTCTTTCAGTTTGACTAGTCCAGGAAATTTTCCATCACTTTTGTCCCTTAACTCATTAACATAATTTTTAAAAGTTGCTCCCATAGTTGAAATGTGGTGTAAACGTGAATGACTATAAAATTCTGATATGAATTCTGGATTTTTTGTTGAATTAGACTCTTTTGAACCATGGGCTATGATAGGATTCGAGACTTCTTGATTTGTGGCTGCACTTATCATTGCCTTGCTTACATTATCATTATCATTTGGCAAAATGGTGAGATCATTGTCTTTCTTTGAGTTATCTTTCACCATAACATTTAATCCCATTGATTCATCTATCCTCTTAAAATTTAATTGCGGTTGTGTATCAGTGCAATTCGAGTAAAGTAAATATTTTTGGAAGTTCAGTAGTCTACCAGCCTTTATGCTGTCTACAATCCACTCTGGTTTGCATATAGGCATTGGACTCTGGCTTTTCCTAAATAGTACTATTTTAGAATAAGGCAAATTGGATGCGATAATGTGAGTTGTAGCTTTAGGTCTCATATAATGATGGTAAATGCCCCCATGTGCCATCATTAAACGACGAAGCTCATCTGCAGATGGATTTGTATAGCCATTTACAAAGATTGAAACTCCTTCCATAATGTTTGATGCATTTTTGAATTCTTTAGTTGCCTCATTTCGAAATTGCTCTTCCAATTTTGCAGCTTTAGCAGCCATATACCCTCCCTAAAATTTTCATGTTAGAACTGAAATTGTGTCAGTTTTATTTATAAAATATTGTAGTTTGTTTTTACATACCCAATCTTCGAATCCATTTTCCCCCCATGCTTCACCTTTTTTCTTTTTCGACATTGTTAAAAATATTAGATAAAATGCAAATACTTAAGGTAACCTAACTAAAACGAACGTACATTCATAAAACATTTTATCCTAGTTTTAGATACATACGATTTGCATGCATCGGCATAATATTTCGAAAAATCGGAATACATTACCGGGCATAAAACTGTGTAAATGAGCAATTGTTTGAAGGAACCTCGTTCCCATGCACAAATAATCGCGTCCAATTTAGACCACGATGTAAGGCCATTTCACTTGCCATTATTAACTACATGAATGAATATTAAAACCGATTATTATTCTGTTTTGCGAGTATTATTGTAAAAATTCCCCTTATTAATTATAAATATGAAATCAACAGAGACACGTGTATATATAAAAATAATTTTTTCGATTTATTCAACAACTGTTCTGGAATACAATTTACATATCGTGTACTGGCAGTAACTATAAGTAACTACACATGTTAGACCCTAGACTATTACATTACATTCCATTCTCACCCATCCAAATTTAAAAAATGGTAGTAATGTATTATGGTACTATGTATTTGTGTGTACTGGAATTGGTTAGGGAATTATGGCAGAAAACTTTCCACACACGCATACATTAAAAACAATAAAATATATATTTTCTATTGTAACAACAAGTAAAAAATAAAAAATCGTATCAAACGATTTAATCTCTTAGAAGGATGTCCACAGAATGTACTGTCTCTTTGTTCATCAACAAAGTTCGTTAAAATGTATTATAAAAATACTAGACACGTGTCTTAAATATAATTTGTGATTATGTTTGAATCAACGATCTCACGAAACAGTACGTAAAAAATTATAAGATTTTAGGCTACAAGAAAATTGTATACTATAAAAAGACCACAATAAATTTTTTTAACTGATTGGAATTGTGTGCATGTATATAAAAGACATACAATATCTAACAGTATGCAGTGTACTGGAAGAATAAATATTACACTAAGAACATGTGATGTTGAAAGACTGATGACAAGGTCAAGTATAAATTGGAATATTTCTGCAGATACTAATTCTCTGTGTACACATACATGTGCCAAGTTTGAGTCCTATTCATAGCTATTGGAAATAAGTTTTGTACATTGAGTTCATTTGCTCCAAGAAAATGAACGTTAGAACAGTATGTGGACCTAAACGTGCATAGTAAGGGAAGAAACCTTTCCACAATGAAAACAATCCTTCATTTCGACAAACTCGTACTATAACATCTACTGCACCCTTAAATTCAGGCTTACCATCCACAATTTTCATGTTTTGTATTCTGCAATGAATTCATCATGCAAAGATGCAATATTATTCTCACACTGACATATTACTGCAGTTATTTTTATGCTTTTATATTTACCTTGTTTTAGCAATATCAACTGGCATAGAAGCGGCTGTTGTTACTAAACCAGAGATCATGGAGCTTACAAAGTGCAATTTAATATTCTCCTCAAAGTAGCCTACTCAAACAAATAATAACAAAATTATGGCAACCTATTGCTACTTGTTTGGTGGTGTCTTTAGCAGTTGTACGAACCAGTGTTAAGCAGAACCTCTTTGGTCTGAGAATAAGAGGCCAATTGAGCAGCATTGACAACCATGGCTCTGCCCATTGTCGGAATAGTACCCCTCCATAATGCTAAAACACCCTCCTCTCTGAGTATACGAACCAGTGCATTAAATACATTTTTATAATTCCTTCTTTCGGCTAGAAATAGAAGACTGTTCACAGCAGGGAATAATCTAAATATCCTAACAAAATACTAAACAAACTATGAACATACCAACAGGTAATCTGCCATCTGCAGTCATTCTAATTAAAGCAACTTCTGCAGGAGTGCCTACAAAGGCTCCTACGCAACCAGCAGCACTACCTATCAATGCTTTGACAAGAAAGCCAGATTGATTGTTCTTTCTGAATATACCAGACAATGAATAATAACAGATTTCATGTATACAGTTCTTGTGCCTTTCTTAACATCTTATTTACTAACATAGCTTAGTTATTATAGTATACTCACGAGGCAATTTCAAATAACCAATTGTATACGCCAAGTCTGGTTGTTGTATATGTACCTTGACGCAATAAACCAGCAGACAAACCTGAGTAAAAAGCAAGGATTCCTTCCCTTTTTATGATGGAAGATACTACACTCATTGTAGAGGTTTTCGTACCACTTAATTGCATTCTATTTTTTATCAAATCTAATGGTTGAACAAAACATGTTGCAGCCATTCTAAAATGAAACAAGATAAGCTGAATATAAATCTGTGATTTTACAAAATTGTAGATTTGCGTAGCAAACATGCTGATCATAATAAAAATTGACTTGAGATGAGGAAGTGTTTTAAAAATAGTATAAAACATACAAAGATATTTTTAGCATTGAAAATATGGAAACTAACGCTTTTATATAACTTTTAGATAATATTGTGATATTTACTGAATTAACACTAATAATATATAATAAAATTTAAGAAGCAACAATAGCAAAATAATAGAACAAACCCTGCGGATCCTCCAAAAAGGAAATTCACTGCGTATGGCACAGTCTTTTGATTACTCATTTTGACAGTACGTATTGTCTGACACTTCAACAATCAGTGAAACAATTAAATTACCCGAACTACTATAAAACGTTATTAAAACGAATTGATTTTTTAGAAACAGGAGGGTCCAAAAATGATAAAATAAAAGAACGTGCCACGCCGCAACGTCGACTAGTCACAAAGCGTAAACTGATCTAAATGAAAGATTATCGAGTCAAATTCCATCTTTCATTAGCCAATACATGCTGAAATATGTACAAAATTTCGGACGTTCAGCGACATCTTGTAGTGCCGAAGTACTGACAATAGCACAGCTGATAAAGGGAAACTAAATGTAGACCGAATTACAAGTTGTAAAAATAAATAAATTAAAAGCGCTGTATAACGTTGTTGATGAAATGAGGACAAGATAAAGAACCTTAGCAAACATCAACAATTTTTTTTAATAAACAATTTCAATAAAATTGAAACGAAAATTAAATTTCCGCGCATGCGCATGTATGGTCGAATGTGCGCGCGCTACACACACACTCCAAAGCGTTCATATTCGTTCGAAATTTCAAGAGTTTCAAAAGCATTATTTAAACAAATGAATGCTTAATAAGAATTAATATCTCTTGACTCTACTCAATCATTGAATTTTCGTTTCTTCGTTGTGCAATGTAGTCGTCCATTATACGTAATAAGAGCATGCGATTCACCGTTGTTGATAAGGCTTTCCTGAAACGTAGTTACATTTCTCATGCAGCATGCATCTCTATCATTCCATTTCCGGCAAGTCATAGTAAGAGAATTATTATTCCGTGATTTATAAAAAAGCAAATTTACACATTCATCTGTTGCAGTGACAGCAAAACAGACAAAAAATGCAAATTCAGCACAAAAAGTCGGATAAATGCATCGGAATTGCTTCAAGGTCACAGGTATACTGGCCCCAGAAGAGTTGAAAGCATATATCTTCGAATTTTTAGTTGAATAATAAAAAATACTTACCACAGTTGCTGCACGCAAGTCTGGTGAGCACTTATGGTATAAGATTTTTAGTAGGAAACACTAATTATCAACTATTTTTTTAGAAATTATTGAAAGCAACAACGAAGTAATGCTCTACTCGAGAGGGATCCCACAACTATAACGGTGGAGGTCATGTGATCCACTGCGCATATCAATTTTAAAATGTGGTTTGCTTTGTGGAAAAAATACAAGGACCGCCATAAAAAATAAATCGTGTAATAAAATTATAAGGGTGATATAAGTAGTCATAATTTGTGGAATAGTTCAGAACATCATTGTTCAGCAATCTTGTTACCAGAGGTGGCGCGACCATGATAACTAACGTAGTAGAGGTGTTATTATGTTGACCGTGCAGTGGTGGCGTTAACGTGGATGCTGTAGTTTCTCCAGAAAATTGCTGAAAACTTGTTGAAAAAGACGCCCAGCTGCAAATAAGTAAGTACTAAACAGTTCTAGAGTACTTTCCACGTAAGTGACGACTATTTTTTGGAAAATCACTTGATATATCGATCAAAATATCGAATAAATCGGTATCGAGGAACCTCGCGCTTATCCGGAATCTCATGCAGTCCTTCTCGTGGCAAGTTTTTTCAAACGATGCATGCTGCACAATATCGATTCAATTAGTCCAGTGTCTAATGAAGTGTGATTGGAAATTGGATCAGGTTGAAAGATATACGGGGTTTTATATTTCAATAATTATTTTTATTTGTCAGTTGTCATAATGAGACGAATGAACGAAGGATGCCAATTATACGATGCACACTGTACAATAAGCATTCGAGAATATTTACAAACATTTGAAATATTTCCGAAATGTAGACTGGTTTTGCACTTGTCGACTGTGTCCGCTATTTATCGTTATTTCTCTGTGTAATTAAAAAGTGTAATACGCACATTAATGTAACGCGGTATTTCTTTGAAACAATCGCAGAAAAGATTTTTACAATAGGCACAAGATAGAAACTGAAACGGTAGTCGTGAAAGCATTCTGTAAAATTTCTGCAAGTTATCAAGCAACTAGATTCGTTAACAAAGATACTTTCAGGATCTCGTTACTCCCAGACAGAGTTGGACAATATTTAATGCAATTAACGATTAACTTTATAATTTAAGCGACGTACACTCGCAATTAACTAAACTAAATATTTAATCGCTGATTGGACGGGCTACTAATGTTTTAATCACTGTATTAAATCAATTGCTATTTTTGATGATTAATTCGTTTCAATCGTAAGCTTCTGGTTAACCAATCGATTGCAATATTTTCATTAATTAATTAACGATTAATGCCCAACTCTGCTCCCAGACCGTGTAACTAGAAATATATTTCTATCGTTTTAGAATTGTAGCTTTCTTTGTTTCCTGTGTTTATATAATATATGAATAATTCCCAGCCGATGTAATCGATACAAGCGATATGATAAACTGGGTACTCGACGCCATTAAAACATTCATTCTCGATCGTGGTTAGAATAAATGATTCGTTCGATAATATTTCGTTCGAAAACAGTTGAGTATATAGGGATTTGAATAATTGAATACGGTGAGATTTTTCACGTTGCCGGTTCTCGGAACGGAGGCAGACGGTGAAACGCGTTCAAGCATAGTGTTTTGATATTCGATACTCTCCCGAAACGAAAACCAATGGTCGTCGCGCCGGTTACACAGATATGTATATGTATCGCGTTTTGTTGATTCCTTTAACCCTTCTTGGTAGTTTTCAAGAGCAGTGAGAAAAATAGATCTTCGTTTTAAGGCCGTTGCATCGAAGTTCTCTCTAAACTAGTACGATTAAAAACCTTTGCGATAAAAAATTTAATTAAGTTTAGCTAAGGTTTCTCGTAACTTCAGTATCCTCGCACCTCGACGTTAACTTATTAACTAAGTTTATACGGGGAAAGTTATGCGCGTACTTATATTTTTACATACGTGTTCGTGTATGTACGTACATGCATCGATGATCCACACATTGTCGCGTCTAAGGCGAGGCAATTTTTTCATCTTTTGTCGTTCATGTTTTTTTTTTTGTTTAGTACCAACGATAAGTACAGCGTCGAATTCCTTTAACAATGTACATCCTATTATCTCTTGTTTATTTTTCCAACGGTCTCGAGAGTTTCTCAGATTCGAGCGTTATGATTTAATCGTATTTTGTGCTTATTGACATTCTCTTTGTATTATATTAATAACGACGAGTGTTTTCTTTCTCATCGTTCGAAGAGTGTAAAAAGTAGTGTAGAATACATGAAGTAGGTTAAGACAACGTTACATTATACGAGATGTTGTTGTTTTAGCTTGAACGATAAAGGTGAGGAGCATAGAAATAGTATAACAAAATATATGAAATATTTATAAAACAGCTACTTCCATTGGCATTTGTAAAAACACAATGTTATTGCGATCGCAATTATTCTTTACATTTTCCTCTCCTACGTTATTAATCTATTGGTCTCCGATGAAATAACAAGGTTCGATTATGGTCTGGGAAAGGTGATCTCTAATATTGCATAACGTTTTCGCGTTTTCAACCCTTGAGTGGCCTTGCATCGATAATTACTCGATACGTATCGGCACGGTTTTTCGTAGATTTCTGCTGCACCAGAAAATCGATTTCTTATCGAGCTGTTCGTCGTTGAAGTCCACTCGAGGTTCGAAGTTGCACCCTTTGCGATGAACAGGGACGAGAACGGAAAGTGATTTTCACAAATGCCGATTGAAGACGAACAAATACAATTGTCGTGCATGGCCAAAGCCGTGCCTTATCACATATTCCCGATAGCGACGTATGTATACTATTTACATGAAATCCGTTCAAGTATTACTTACAAGTTGGATGTACACTCGCGCGAATACATATCTCTCTATGATACATACGACAACATTGTGTGTCATCTACTAAGAAAACAACGGATTCGAATGCAACAAGTACACGTTCGAGTTTAACGGCTACTTTACAGTGACTATTACACTAATTTGGACGTCGGCGGATGCATCATCGAAATCTCTTGTGCACGTTATTGCTACGCTAAAATGTTTCCCTTCCTTCTATATTTTTAAAGTCCTCCCATTACTAGAGACGACTGCGATATGAAACGTTAAACGTTCTCCCCTTCCTCTATTTCCCATGTCGATCGATTCCCGAGAACACTACCGATCTTTTCACGATCTGCTGATTTATTTGTAGGGCGAATTCATCGCGGTTAGAACACGTTTAGATACACCTCGTGACAACTTGAACGAGACCGTCCCCGATAACTAGGTTAATTAAATCACAGCAACACGTACATACATGGAATGATACAAGCGAGATTTTTCCGAAGAAAAATAGGTATTCCGAAATACGTATTTACATCGACGTTCGTGTTCACATCGGAAGAGGGGTGATGGGATCGGTGTTAAAAAATAGATCTCATATAAAAACATTTCGTCGATCGTCGCGTGTTAGGTTTAGGTGAAATCAGTTAGTTTCGAATATGAGAACATTGCACGAACAGTATCGCGTTTGAAACACTTTTAAATTCGAATTCTTGATTGTACACGTGCCTGAGTAATAGATGTTCCGATCTTACAGAGAGGCCAGCAGCCGTCGAATTTGTTCAAGTTGAAACGTTTCGAGCGAGTAAAGGCATATTCCCGTCGTTCATTAAAAATCATTTAGCTCGTGCGACCGCCTCTCGCAATGCAATGAATTAACGGCCGGTGCTCTAGCTGCAACTGTGCGAGAGCCACCCTAGCCGCGCCGCGATAAAATAACGTTAACGAGGGTGTAATTTCGACCGCGCCCTCGTCCATAACTATCGAACCGATGAAACTAAGGCTGTGCCTGTCTCTGTCTCGCGCCTAGACCATACAGACCATTGATCACTCTCAAACTTAGGAATTCCACGACGTTGGTAGACAGAGTACGCTTCATAGAATGCTTCGAATAGCTGATCTCTCGCTAGCTGATCCCTTTGCTGCTTTCATAGCCGATCTCTTCTCGATTTCGCGCTCGGTCGGTGTCCGCGTGACAAAACATGGGTACGTACAGTTCGCCGGTCGGTTAGCTCCTCGTTTCCTGATCATCTGATATGTCTGCTTTCGTAGGTGTTCATTTGTCGAACGGATCGAACTTCAACGACCTTGACTCCGGTAGTCCTCGCACGTTGTTCATCGCCTGGTAGTAGGACACGTTCTCAGCGTCGCCGGCGCTGAATCTGTGCGACTTGTTCTCCGGGTCCCACGTGGAATTCGTTCGTCTGTATGAACGGGGAGGAATGTGTCGGGCTCCGTGCCCGTTGCCGAAAACGTAATTCTCGTTCCCTGCAATCATAATCGAGCAATCTCCTTTTCAAACTTGAGTGACTTTATTCTGTATCGCATCCTTCTCAAAAGGGAGGTTTTCCAGATGTCCAATTAGTTTTGGAAAATTAACGCTTAGAAGCTATGGTATCCCACCTTTTATTAACTACTACGAGATTTATATATCCCTATTAGTAGTGGACATAATTGGAATAGAAAAGGAAAACCTGAGGCCCGATTGTAATGGTGGATACTGAACATTTTATTAACCACCCCTACCGAAGTTCGAATTGCATTTGGATATGTTTATTTCAATATCGATATATTTAAAAATATATTTATTTCCTTACTTATTATACATTTTCATTATGTATTGTTATACATATTGCATGTATACTATATTATACAGTTACTTTTTCTACATACTAATGCATTTAATGCATTTTCAAGTTCTCCATCCGATGTAAGAAAACTAAATTAATAGGATATTTTCCATTTTATACATTTCAGTTCATAACATCATTCTTTCATTCGCATAATAATCATAAAATCTTACTCGGATAGAAAAATTATTAATAGTGGACTCTGAGTGCATTTTTCTAGCGAATATCAATACTTCTGGGTGAGCGACGCTCATATTAATTAAGATGAGATGAGATATAACTCCTACTCGTCAATTTTTCAAAACTAATTGGATATCTGAGAAACCTCCCTTGTTAGTTTTCTCTGTTATCAAAATGTTACCTTGTGACGGCGTCGGCGAGTGTGGCGGGGTACCGGCAACAGGCGACAGGGGTTCGTAGGGTGGCGGTGGTGGCGAGGATGGCGAGGGTGTCGGAGACGGTGGCTGCCTAAGAAGGACGTCTGGATCGAGTTCGAGAATCCTGAGCACTCGGTGAGGATGCGCTCGAACCCACAGCTCGAAAAGATCCACTGGCCATTCGGTCTGCGTCGATCCATCGCTCATCCATGTCACCGATGGGTTCCAGCAGATCGCGTCCGGCGGATGCGACGAGCTTCGCGCCAGAACTCCGCTGCCTCTGGTCGCTGGCATCGGCAAGTTAGGGTTGCTTTGCGGCGAGTACGTTAGATTTTGCAGAGCTTGGATCGCATTCCTCACCTGTTTGCACGGAATCGGTTACGCGAAACGTTTATGTCTATTAGAAATTATTCTAGATATTAGAGATACACGTTTCTTGACTATTCTGGGGTGAGTGAAAAAAGGTCAATCATGCTCCTCTAAAAAGGCACCCCTGTCTTAACCAATTCGTGGGTAATATTATTTCAGGAACATTATTCTTGTTTTTTTTTTTCAAAATAACCGAAGCATTGCAGGTCAAATAACCGGCTCGACAATTCTTTCTCTTTAGTTACTGAAATTACAGACGCTTCCACTGGAAACAATTAAATAATCTTCTGCTGTCTCTATTGTTAAATGTCGATATCTAATACCTTCTATTATATACTCTAACGGATTTTTGCGTTTATAAAGGAATTAAGTTTTTCATCCGAATACATACTAATGTAAAAATCGGAAAAGATTCAAATAAATCCAGTGTTGCAATTGTTATAACGCAACACAAACGTGTCATTTTTAGGCATAAGATAGCGGTACATATAACATTTTAGTATAAAGATAATGGTACATACATATATGTTTGAAAAATGATAATTTATATCATGCCGATTAAAATGAATGGAGTGACATTTTTTATTTTCAAATTGTTGAAATTACGAAAACTGCTCTTTCCTGAGAAACGACTGAATAAATTCCTTCATTGTAGCCTACATCTAAATTAATTCAATCTTGCCATTTTCATAAAGCAATACACGTTGGTCACTTTCAGAGATGATGGGTTTAGTGTTAATCCTTTTAGTTGATCTTGTTAGCTGAATCCTTGACGGGGAACGTTTACTTTGTCTCATCTCCCGCGAACATACCTCGGAACTTAGCGTAGCCACGTCCTGGTGCAAAGTGGACACTTGGGTGTCGAGTCTTTCCACCGATCCTCGGATATGCTCTTCCATGGATTCTTGAGCGATCATCTGCGCCGCTCTTCCTCTCGCCAACACGCTCCTTCCTGCTCTTCTTCCCTCCCTATACTCGTCCCTGTTTCGCGAAACGTAGCACTTGAGCGATGACGGCGCAAAGAGACTCGGCAAACATACCTGAACTTGGCGTGCCGTGGACTCGATGTATGCAGGGGTGATTTGTTTGGCGGCGATAAAGGCGAAGTTTCCCCCTCGTCGGGTACATTTTCATCGTCTTCGCTGATCGATGGTAGGGTCAAAGAGGGTCCGTTCATATCCGATTCTTGCTATAAAAGTTTGAAACGGAAACGTTGCTAGAAAAATGTCTCTCTTTTCTCTCCTTTTCCCCACGCATTCTCCACCCGTCCTCCACATTAGGCTTTGTCGGTTTTTGAGAACCGGTGTTTTCATTGTAAAATTCGATAACCGATTTTAAAATTGTCTAAATCCGGTTTTAGATACTGGAATTTGTTTGCAAAAATTAAATGATCATTTAATTAAAAACGTTAATATTTTTACTTGAAATTGCTTCGGGTATGAACGTGTAGGTAGTAGAACTAATCTTTATAAGTCAGGCGAATGTTTGACACGCAATTTTCATTTACAATACGAGGCAAGCAACAAAAATAACTAAAAATTTAGATTTACTATTTGATGTTCTTGAAGCGATTACAAGCAATTTTGTGTCGGAAATAAGGACAAGATTAAGTAATAGATTGTTCAGTCGATACTTTGTTTTTCAAAATCATATTTCCTGAAAAAAAATATTAAATAAAGCCAGAAATTGTAATTTATATTTCATGCTCTTTTTAGTTATATTTTTCTCCGTATAAAATATGTCTTATTTTGTTGTATTTTTATAGTTGCATAACTATTAAATAAATTAAAAAATTTTAAAATAAATATAACTGTTTTCTTAGTTTCTCAATTACATTTGTATTTTACATGCTCATAAAAATTCAAAAACCGGTTTATTTGGAAATGTTGGAATTCGAAAACCGTTTTATTCAAAAGTCGGTTTTCGTATAAATCCTAGTCGACGCATTGTTCGTCGGAACTGACTTACCTCGGCCTCGTATCCCTCCCGTATATTGTAGGTGAGATCGTGCTGTATGTCTTGCGCAAATTCGTGCTGATACTCTGGGTACAGTCGCAAAACTTCGACGAGACCGTGCATATGTATGCATTTTAAATCGCAGTAAGTAAGCGCTTTCACATCGCAGCTCGACTTGACCACGACGTCGGCGGACCCCGAACCACCTGTTCCACCCCCGTTGCTGCCATGCTGTAGGTGAACGTTTATGTCGCATCCGACCAAGTCGCCTTTCCCTTGAAAGTGAATTAGTCGCGGTTTAGAGTACCGGGTGTAGGACATTCGGGATTCGATATTCGTGGCATGGTGGTCGTACCTAAAATCGCCACGACCATGTCGTTTTGCACGACTTCCATCGATCCGTTGCACAAATAGTAAATGTAGGAGAGGGCGTCCCCCTTGTGGATCAGATACTCGCCCGGGGCGCAGAAATTATTCCGAATTCGCAGTGAGAGCAGTTTGAGGCAGCCTTGGGAGGCGGTCGCGAATATCGGTAAATTCAAAATCTCGCGATGTAGGTGCATCGAAACGTCCCCCCTCAGTTCCTCGGGGAATTGCTCGAGGGTCTAAAAGGATTAATACACAGGCTTCGTCTCATTACTCCGCGAATTGATCTGGCCCGACAACCGACAACGACGATTACATCGCGCCGGGTCGGGGTTTCTCGGCGTCTTCGTAACGCCGAGCCTAATTATTTGCGTGATACGACATTATACCTCGTGTATGTCGATACCGTGGTTCAGGGACCACATGGTCTGGAAATAGTCTTGCATTCGCTGTTTCAGTTCGTCTGGTATCTGATGCAATACGAAAAAAATCCTTGAGATCCCGCAATTTTGTTTGGTAGAGCGATCTTCTAGAGTAAATTCTTTGAATGATCGCCGTCACGTTACCAAACACCACAGCATGCATCAGAGCTGTAGCATACACGATATGTACAGTGTGGAAATATTCCCTACTGTAAATTGATGTCAACTTTATTCCGTACTAAATAACATCGTTCGCGTCTAGTACACAAAGGGTAAACTCGGCTAACTTCGTGATTGTTTTGTATTTTCTTTGCTAAATCACAATATTGAACGGATATGAGACGAGGACTGAGGAAAATTTAAAATAATTAATAATAATAAGTAAATACTATTATACTTATCATTTAATGCATAAATGAAATATTACTGGGAAATATCATTTCGTTAAATGTTTAAATTATGAGAAAATACTATTTAGTATTTACACACGGATTCAGATATAGAGTAATGTATTTGATTTGAATGATGACACGGAAGATTACATTATTTCAACCGTATATCACTCAAAATGGAAATTTCGTTGGTTACTTCAAAATCGAGAAAGCAATAAAATGTCGTTTATTAAACATGAATTAATAAAATCAGATCCACATGTTACTAATAATGAACGAGAATTTTTTAATTTGTTCAGTGTTCCATCTACGTCTACGCAGTTTTATTGTGCACTCGTTCGAAATGGAATTGTTCCATTGCTATAAAAATTTTATAAAAAATACCCTACAATCAGAAATCTATTTTTAGAATGTAATACCGAACAAACAATAATAAAGCAAACAAAGCGAACCAGTAACTTATATAAATTACTCTTCTGTGATGTTCACTCATTAACAAAATCAATGTCTTATATTATCGGAAAAAATAAATATATATTATCAATAAAAAGTTAAGGACTAACATCATGGCAGGGTTTTCAGATATCAGCCTGCAATTTCTTTGGTTCACCGGCATATCAAAGAGGATCAAAAAAAGAGATACGTGTCTTTTATTGGCCTGTTTTCATATTTAGGGGGTGAAACTACCTCTCGAAGTTCATGAGATAAAATACGAAAGATGGCTTAAAATTAGCTCAAAAATTATTATCAAAGTTGATATATATTTAATTTGTGGCACATCTAAATAAAGTTCTTGTTGTCAGTCACCCTCATCATCGGGTAAACTACCCCTAATTGTTTAAATGCACATTTAAAAGTCTATAATAAACCCTAGCAGATAAAATAATGACTGTTTCACGATAGTCAGTTGCTTTGGATACAGTGAAACGTTGTTGATGACGCAGATCGTTAGTTTTCTCAAGCTCTTCCTGGAAAATCTGAGCTCACGTACAAAACAAGTTAAGAATTCACCTACCTTTCGTAAGTAGAAATAACACCAGTACCATTATTAGACGGCTGATGTTTATGCAAAATAAAAATCTTGTTCAGCAATTGTATGAAACGAGAATTCAATAAAAATGTATCTTTTCTTTTATCAATATTTTCAGTATACTCTATTTCACGAATTAATTTTTGCAATAAATGCATAAAATCTGCCGTTTAATCGTTACAAATAACAATTCAATGCTTAAATTCTGACAATACGTATCATTTCAACATCATGTATCTTCATGTTCAATAATCTATTCATTTCTGAACCGTACATAATTACACAACACGCGACCTTTCAAAATCAGTACGAAAAATGATGGGAGTAAATGTACTTCACAAACAAAAATGCTTGCCTATTTCACAGCATTCATTTTAATTGAGTTTTTATTAGATTTACGCTACTTTATTAGATTAATGCTACATGTTCAAATTTTGTTCAATAAAATTGATTAACCAGCATCCGTTTTAAAGATGACTGAAAAAATGTCAAAGAGTACTCTGCATCACGACATTACTCGAGTTTACCCTACTCTCTCTCTCTCTCTCCCTCTCTCTCTCTCTCTCTCTCTCTCTCTCTCTCTCTCTCTCTCTCGTGTTTCTATATATTGAATATTAACGCGTCGCACGCGAATTCTTAGCGAGCAAACAAACATGCCACGAGCAAACCGATCCGATTGATTATCCAATGATCCATCGATAATCCAAGCGGACGGACGTGTACTATACTGATCGATGATGATTACTAACCGCCAATAAGCATCGCGCAAATGGAGAATAACTTCTCGGAGAACGTGTTGGCCGACACGTTGCCAAATCCTACGGACGTTAAGCTGCTACAAGTGAAATACAATGCTGTGATGTAGCTCTCCGCGTGAGTCACATTTTGCACGGAAATCTTTAATCTCTCCGCCAGCGTGTGAAGCCAACCTGAAAAATTGCCTCGATTAAAGTTCGTCGAGTTGAGTTCGCCGGCATGTCAAAAAATCAAAATATTCCGTTGATCACCGGCGCGACCCAACCCGCTGCTTTAAAATATGACGCGAATGTCGGTCACAAGTGTGCCGACGTCGATAAAATCTATTCGATCGCATTCAAGTAGAATGCACGACCGTGTGCACTCTTAAGGTGGATAGCAGATTCAATCTCCGCGAAGCTTGCCGAGTCTGGGAAAGTCCACGAGGAAAGCTCTGTGTACATGCATGTAGATGCCTAGAGTGGCTTAGGCGCTCGCCGATCTGCGATCAGGCTCCCAGCAGCCACCGCAGCGCATTATTAATTTAAGGGAGCATTTATCACTCGCTTAGCGAAATTAGACGGTACAATTTCGCCGTGGAACGCGGGGGTAAAGTTTGCAGACCGCCGTATGCAGCGCACCGCGAAACAACAGTTTCTACGCGCGATTCACAGCTCTCCGTAGACGAGTTCCCTCGAAATAATACGCGCGAGACTAATCTGTATATCTAAGCATGTATATTCCGCACACATGCATATCGGAATAGATGCTCCACGCGCGTGGCAAATCCCAGAACGGCCAGGAGAGGCCCTCTTCGCATGAAACGTTTCCGTCCATGCACGCGACCGACGACCGTTCTCACCTGGACGGGACTCGCAATTACGAAATATCGACTTACCGAGGTCCCAGTCACTGTCGTTTTTCAGTCTTTCTTTTTCCGCGATAACGAACCAAACGCAGGCCATCCAGTGCGCCAACAGGATGAAAAGGAGCATCAACATTGTCAAAATGACGGCGCTGTATTGCGAATATCTGTCCATCTTTTGTAGCAACCGTGCTAGTCTCAGCAATCTGGTCAACTTTACTAAATGTATGTTACCATGTCCAGATTCCTGCGATAAAAGTCTGTAGTTAGTAATCGTGACCTGCCGTTGGGATTCGAAGACAACACTGGCATACACGATTTTTGTTACAGAAAATATTTACGCCAATGCTTATGCATTTTTCCTCGACGAATCCGAAATCCGTTTGTTCCTATCACGTATAGTTTGTATGTAATTCCGCTTTGATAATAATAGTTCTGGCAAACAAAACCTTTCCACAGACAATATTTGCACTGATTCTTATATATTTTTCTCGCTGGATCCGAATTCGGAATCCATTTTTTCCTGTCACTAGACTGCGAATTTTACGCATTCATGACAGAAATAGGTCGATCAAATATAAAACAGTGAAAATGTTAAAAGAATTTTAAGATATTATTACAGTATATTTAAATCATTCAGGTGATTAAGTGACGAAATCAGTGCCTATGTACTCTATGTAGCTTTTGTGTCTCGTAATTAGTGCAAGCAATTTTTATTTTGCATGAAAACTCGCAATCTACCTGTCACATACAGTTTTTATGTAATTTCGCTTTGAATAACTGAAGCTCGCCGTTTCGCACGAAACAGAAATGTTTCGAATGGAGTTTAATATTTGTTTGCAAATGGAGTGTTAATATGCTGGCTGATTACTACTGGCTGATTACGGCTGGCTATTCAAACGGGATGTACCAGAAAACTAAATATTGCAGAAAATCAACAAGTAGCACATTTTAGATAATATTTTATACCTTATAAATATATAGGATCATAGTAATTATTGAACATTACACTGCGTGCTAGAAACCGCATATATGTGGCATCGGGTGCAAAATCAACTTAACCCAGTTTAGATTTGGAAGCGGAAAAGACAAATGAAGACAATGAAAAGTATTTTTATCACTTGAGAATAATTTACGTTTAAAATGCAGTCATTTGAAATTGTTACTGTCGCTCAGTATCAGAAAATGCAGAAATAGATTTAAGTTGTTTTTCCGATTATCGGATATTCCTGAGAATAAATGACGGTAAAATTGAACTTGGTATTAAGTTTTTATGGAGAAGTTGTATTTCTTGTAATGAGAGAGGTTAGTACATGTAAAACAACGTTATGAATTATTAATTATTAATTCTTATTATTATTAATCTTTAATGAACCGTAATCTTTAATAATACTGTATTTAAACACAATAATTCACGTCTGACATTTCATTTAATTGCAAGAATTATTTACAAACTTTCCTCTTATTTGTAGAAATATTTATAAAACACTTCAAAAGACGATTCTTTGACTTTAGAGAAAGCGCATAAAATTAGATGTTCACTCTTTCGATGCAAGTCATCGAATTCAGTGTCTTCCTTTTCTTTATTGCTTAAATTATCCAAACTTTGAATCTTTTTGAAGCAACGTTTACTGAAGCTCTTAAGATTTGTTCCACAAACTGTTTTATTTCTATATCCAATTTAGCTTTTATCTAAGATTTCGTTTTCTCCTATTTCTTTCCCACTTATCACTTCTATTTAATCGTTTTCTTCTATTACTGAGCGACTACTGTTAGAACTTGTATCACTTTCGCTTAATTTATCCATTGCGCTTGCGAAATGCGCATCAAATAACTGAAAAATATTTTAACAATAAAATTATAGTAGCATGCATTAATCGTTTCGGTGGCAACGCGAGACTTTGTTCGGGAAAGACATTCAAAATTTACGACCAAATCTTAAACGCATATTTTAGAACTTCTTTCACACAGAAGATCGAAGAATACGATTACAATAGATTTCGCAAAAACAACTCAATTCTAGTTACGATGTTTCATTATCAACTGCTTCATTGGGATTCAGCGTAAAACACACTCTTGAAGCTCACACATTAAACCTCCAGTAAGAAAAAATGAGCGGACTTTTGTAGACCAGCGGAATTAACGTTGCAAATCGGCCTGAGGAACGCGGGACAGTAAGAATTTCCGCGTCGGATACTTCGAATGCCCGATTCCGAGCAACGAGGAGGAACTTAATTGCGAATTCTCTGCCGCGGCTCGGCGCGCGGCGTCGCGAACTTCGGATGATTGTATCATTCATCGTCGAGATAGCAAGAGGTTCTTCCGTGGAAACGCGACGCAAAGAATCGGTACGTCGTTTACCGTAATATACGTATCGGTAAACGAACCCCATTCACGATTCGCGTCACGGTATCTCTGACACGGCATTCTGCGCACGTATCTTTTCTTAGACCGCGCGACGCGACGAGATGCAGGCTTTCTTTCATCGTTGGAACAAACTCGGCCTAATCGTGCTAAAAATTTGATCACGCTCGCGAGCACGTACGAGATTCGATCAGGAGGGCTGAGCGTACGCGGATGGACCGGCTTTAATTTTGCAAGGTTCCGAGGGTATGGCCATGCGAGACTTTTAGTGCACTTTACGTGGAATAATGAACGAACACTCACCTCGCCGCTGTACACGTCCGAGGCGTAAAGGAAATCAAAGGGCAGTGCCGCGACTAGATCGACGATGAACCATCCCTTCATATAGTTGGCGGCGATGTTTTTGCTGTTGCTGACCACCTCGCCTTTCCGGTTCACGTAGGTCGTGCGGAAGTTCAGAACGATATCTGCGGAAAGTTGAAGAGACAGGTGGCTGGTTTGCTCCGTTGCTCTGTTGCTCGGTTCCCATTTCCCGATAATTGCGGCGTTCAACGATAATCGCCGAGCAAAATGAAAATTGACGCAACGGCGAAGCTTGACGTCCAGATAGAACCGCGATCGAACTGAAAACGCTCGGCTCGGCTCCGGCGAGGATCAAAGGGCCCCGGGAACTATGCGCTCGCAGTCGCTTGTCCTTTCTAGTTTCACAACCAGTAAACGCAATCCCGTTCCCAGGAACTCTATGTTTCCAACTGCTTTTAATCCCGTTTGCAAACCGGATTTCCGCAAAATTCCTAGAGGCGCCCCGTGAGCTTATGGGGAGCCATGGACAAGCTCGGGCTAGCTTGGTAGTTCCAGCGACAGACTGTCGGTTGTCGAAGGGAAACGAATTTAGACGCGGAACAACGGGGCATGGAAAAGCTGCCTAATACGACGACCTCTACTAATACGACAACCTAGCTCATTGTCGTTAAAAAAGTGTCGCATCGACACCTTTTTGCTGCACATTAGCCCTTCGTGTCGGTTCGTACATTTCTTGACACATTTCTATTCTTTTGCTTCTATTGGTAGCGTATTACGTGCTGAGTGGCAGGCATTGTTTCATGTGTGCTTATTAGAACTTGTTTGAGTGGAGAAGCTATGTTTCATTTCTTTTGTTTATAGTTTTGTTAGCAAAAACAGTGAACGATTTCTAACGAAGTAGCATTATGGAAATGTGTCAGTAAATTCATAAAATTACGCGAATTCGAAACGATAGCGCAGATAAATTTTGAAACATATTCTCATGGGGCCATGTCTATGCAACTTAGCTAGAAGTATCTACTTTATGATAGGGTAAATTAGATTGTAGTAGAATAACTAGATTATTTTGAAGAATTAAAAGGAATGGAGCTCTGACATCATGAGGTTCACAAGGTTTAAAAGGAAAAGTTCAGATGGATTTTAATATACGTTCTCGTAGAGTTATTTATATGCAATTTGGCTTAAATGAAAGCTGAAAGTGTCTACTTTAAGGCAGGGCAGATTAGGCTGAAATTGATAAGTCCGTTCGCGTCGCCGACTACGCGGTACTATATTTTCTTCGAAGAAGACGCGGATGGATTTATTACTCAACCTAATTAGTAGCATTGTTTGAGGATAGCGATGACGACATTTGGACAGAAATCTCCTTGGAAGGCGGTGACAGCGATTATACTCGGCAAGAAAATTATGCAAAAGAACAGCAGAAAATTATGCTCGGATGAACTTGAGTATAACGACGACAACGAAATAGTCTCTCCAGAAAGATAGTTTTCAGACGAGAAAGAGAAAAAAGTATGCGAAATCTCGTTTATATTGTCACATACCCGACATACTAGTAGCGAAGTATCTCGTCCATGGCAGCGGAAGGGTTAATCGGAAATTATGATTTAAAATAAAACGGGTCTCGCATTAGGCACCTAATCCTTATCTTTGTGAGTGTTTCTTCTCATTCGCACTGCCGTTTTACATCTTGCATTTCCGTTTCGCCCGTAAATCCGATTCTGCGGTTTATGTTCTCAAAGAGACACGGTCTCGTCGAACACCTGTGAAGAGTTCCTCAACGGAAGATCGTTATTCGATATTCAACGCGAACGAGTTAACCGTGGAGCGTCGCTATTGCTCGCTGAGGGTGATTCGAGGGCTCGATTCCGCGGCGGAATACTAATTCGGAACGGAATTAATGCGTCCGACACCGCGGAACCGCGGCCATTCTTTTCCGGTGTGGAGTCGACGGGAAATAGAGAGCCAAGGGTAATAAGGAAATACAGAAATTGTTAGGATTGTGCTTCGCGAGTGAGGAAACCTTTTCGAGTGGCAGTGGGCTCGATGGAAACGAGCAGATTGGTAACAGGGTTGAGGGAGAGCCGTTGCTTTCGGACTTAACGAGCTCCTCGAATCACCGATTGGATAAAAGGAGCACCCTTCGCGATCCTTCTCGATCCGTCTCGGCTGAATTATTCTAAAAGCATACCAATCGATACGTCGAGAATTCGGGATTTCATTATTTTAGGCTCGTTGGCGAGCAGTGGTCGCACGGTCGTTCACACGAGATCGCGACGCATGATGGCACAAAACACTTATTTTCTTGGACTTCATCGGCCAAAAATGATCAAAGTATTTTATTGTAGCTTCATTAAATCTTTAATAAGTGAGTACGAAAATTCCGGCCTTTTTATTTTTCAGTTACTCCACTTGAAATAATTATTGCCTAAGCCTTGCTAGTTTATAAGTTCTCAATGTTTTACATATTATTGGGTATATTATTAATAATGATTTTCTAAAAAAGAATTTTGACTTGATTTAAATTTTGTTTTAAAATTGTATGAAATAAATATAGAATGCTATAGAATGACAAGAACTGTCATCGTTTTTTGCAGAAAATAAGATTGGCAATGGTGTAAATTGGTCTTCGAGAAATAATTATAAAAATAATATAAAGATAGAAAATTTATTGCCAATATTACTTTCTGTAAAAAGAAAGTGTTTGTACAAATACTGTTATAACTAAAATAACGTAATGAAGGATGCAATAAATGTAGATACCCACCGACTATAAAGAGTGCTTCGACCACGACGTCGCTGACCATCGTAGGCCTGTCGATGTTGATGAAGCTCGCGTTGAACGGGACGACAATCGCGACGTAGAACGTCGCCAGTAATATCAACCAGTCCCAGCAAGACTTGAAGCCGCCGTAATGGCTCAATACGAATTGGGACTTTTTGATGCCCGTGGTTTTGTATTCCGGCAACGGTGCGGCGGTCGAATGCAGAAGGTTCTGAAACGATTCGTGGAATTCGAGACGAACAAGGCGGACTCACGGCCGAATCACTTACATTGTTCAATTTAATTTTGTGCTTATTGTCCTGTTTATAATGGCCGGAGAGCTGGTAGAGGACGGCGCGGCTCCTTCTCCTACCGTAATTAGCCGGTGGGGCTTCGGGATCGGGACCGCCATTTGCATCTGAAACGTAATTGTACCGTTGCATCGTGCGCGTTTTACGGCGCAACCGGCAGACTTTTCGATAGTATAGGCATTACACCGTCATATGTACATCGTCTCTCTGTAATTAATAACGAAAAGGAAGCACTGTCGTCTGCTAATCAGGCAGGGTAGGTCTTCTCGTCGGTTGCTTACATTATACACTGCTTAAAAAAATTACGGCACAGACAAATTTTGGGTTCTTAGATTTTGTAATCGGAGCTTGAAACCTCTACTTTAAGATAACTGTTCAAGTTTTTAAGTCTGATTCACCCTCACCACTGTAATCCTTTAAACGTGAGATCACGTTTGTCACATTGAAAATTGTATAGTTCGACGCAATGCAGTCGAGTTTGATTCTTCCTCTCTAACTAGAAAAAGAAACGCACGGCTGCGACTTCTTTTCGCAAAATTGCAGCACTTTAAAATTACCTTTGTATTTTTGTCACGTACTGCCGGTATTGGCGTTTCTCGATCGCGAGTGCAGTGGCGAAGGTGCGTCGAACATAAAACCGAGAAACATTATCTTAAAATAGAGTTTTCAAGTTTCAGTTTAAAAGAATAGTCAGCATCCTCAGATGATTCCTCGCGGAGTCATCGTCGGTCAAACTTGGCTAACTTTTCCCCATTTGTCTATGGGATAATTTTTACGAGCAACGTACAAACGCGGCGAAAATTAGCGTCTCGATCCGAGCCAGATATTCGGCCCGGCTTCTCCGACTCGATTCTCTACGAGACTAACACGTGCAACAACGCGAGATGTGTAAATTCTACAAGATAAGCAAACTATTTGAGACCGTTGGCTGGCGCTTGATTTGTGCTCTTTGGTGAATCGCTTTGAAGAATAGTGTGTTGCGTTACATGTTACGTGTCACGTGCAGCGTGTTTGCGTGACCGCGGTCTAGAAAGTACGAAACGTTTTGGCACGGCGAGCGAAAAAGTGTGTACATGGTAGCTACTTTGTTCATTTAAATCCATACCGGATCAGATCCGTGCGCTCGCACTCGGATAACTTTGGAATGCAATCGATCGGGTGAAGCCGATTGAAGTGCATTCCAGGGAAAATCGTTTCGTTGGTTCAGGTTCAGCGGCGAAGCATGGCTAAAGACTCACCACTATCTCGCAACTCACAAATCTGAAGGTTCTTCGTGTTGGTGATGTCTTTGTGCGAGGCCAGAAACAGAACGACGTCGCCTTTTTCGTTTTTGATCGGGACGATGTCGAGCAGACAATCGAACGTAGTTCCTGCGAATTAAAGTCGATCGCATAGTTAGATCCAGTTACGTGTCCCCGTTTGTAGAGCAAGGAATGGACATCGAGCGAGTAAAGAGTGAAATATTAGCTGTTACGGAGCACTGATAGACCCAGAACCGATTACGTTGATTAAACGACTTCTGTTGCAGACGGGCTCCGCGTGCGTTTCCATCGGATAGAGTCAATTAATAATAGTAAATGACGACCCGGTGGAAAAGTTCTTTTCTCTGCAGTCGCAGTCGTCGCCGTTGCAAGGCCGCTTTCCTTCGAGAAATAATTTCACGAGACCGCGTTATTATCTTCCTATACGTTATCTTTCAAGGCGAGGTACGCCCTACCAGCGGAGACGAACAGTTAAGGTTGTTACACGTGAACATGAATTAAAGATCAATACGTTCTACTGTTTGTAATTGCCTGCCTCCGGCTGGTGGTGCTGGATCGAAGGCATTGGTTCTGTCAAGGCGCGTATATACGTGAATCTTTTAAACTTTAAAGGGAACGAACTCGGAAACATGGGAGACTTTAGAGTGCGACCTTACTTTTCCTAGCAGGAATAGATCTTCGGTTCTTGATTCAAGGCTCGCGGATCTAGAACCTCGAATCACCGGCGAAACTTACCCGTCTTCTTATAAAACACGACCTCCATCTTGAGCTCGGTCTTGCTCTCAAGACTTTTGTCGATCATTGCTCTCTCCTCCTCTTTCGTTTCCGGGCCATAGAGAAATTTGCAAGCGCAACCCTTCTGCATGATTTGCGCTCGCGCGAATCCTGTCAGGTCGCAGAATCCGTCGGAGCAATAAACGATCGGGTAGAGAGCCGGAACCTGCGCATTTCCCAGCACAAAGTTGCTATCTGCGAACGAGACAAAGAAGAGAAACAAGGAGTCTTTGGTAACTTTGGTAACCCCCGTCCACGATCTTCGAGGTTCTCCTTTCATCTGATCTATCTCTCAGTCAGCATATTCAATCCATTGCCAGTAGAGCATATAGGACATTGGGCTTTATCCTCGGAAACGGCAAGGACTTTAAACAAGTTTATACAATCTTATATCTTTGCAACACGCTTGTTAGTTCTATCAAGGAATGTACGTCTATAATTTAAAGTTGGGCAAAATTGTATTTCAGTGGCGGATAAAAGATAAAGACTATCGAATAAAATTTTATTCGACACTATCGAATAAATATTCAACTGAATACAAATTTATGTAGATAAAACTGTACCCGAATACAATTTTATTGGAATAAGAATTTATTCGTGCAGGAATTCATACCAAAAATGATTGATTTGAATAAAACTGATGGAATATAAAGCGTGTTTTTAATAGTTTATCGATTTATTTCTTCCATAATACTTTTTCGAGTTATTCGAACAAATAGATACTTTTTAAATTCGCAATAACTTTTTTATAAATGGACTAAATTACTTAAATTCTTTTTTAGATGATGGAAGGAGTCGCGAACTAGACATTGACTAAAATACATTTCCTTAATTTAGCGATTCCTTCAAATGACAACAAAAGGTAAGAAACTCTTGTTTTATAACTTTTGCGAACCTGAAACGAAAATTAAAAAATGCGTTTCATAGACTTATCTCGGTAACTTATCTATCGATGCATATTCAAGTTACAATCACCGTAAGACAATTTTGATTGAAATCTGTAATTAACAACCTAAAGGTGACCTTTAAGTCTCCAAAAATTCTCCAGTTGCACAAAAATAATTACCGCCGCATTATCGATCTCCCTGAACCGTACAATCTTTGTTAATAAAGTTTATCCAATATCTCCAAAAATAATACAGATATTTAAGCAGCTCGCTTTAGCTGAGATACTCTGAATATAAAGGGCTATACCGGTTAAGTATTGAATAAATAAATAAATAAATAAATGAATAAATATGCAGTCGTAGGCTGGTACCCTTTAGAACCTCCCACCTAGGCCACCTCCGGGCGACTCTTTCCTCCTCGTGGCGCGCAGTCGTGCAATTTACAAAGTGAATTCGCGTCGCTACTGTTACCTTTCAATTATTCTGTGTCGCAACGATTTCCACGCAGGGTTTCGCTTCGCGTCGATTCGATTCGATTCGATCGAGCCAACAACGTCGCGCAAAAAGTACCATCACGGGTAGAGCACCGGTGTTCTGATTAAACTTTTAACCCCTGTGTGTCGAGCCGGCTCGGTTTTGTTCCTCGCCGAAAGGCTCGAAGCTCGTGCTCGCATCGAAACGCGGCATGGCAACACCGATAGGGTTTCTCGCAAGTGAGAGACGAGTAAACAAGATTTCAATGATCACATGCGTGACACGCGTGATGCAAGGAACTGTTGCATGACTGCCTCGCAAGCTGTACAGTTCATTGGTTGATAGCTTTGTCGACGTCTCTGACGTCACGTGTAATCTCTTTCAGGGTAACGACGACGGCACTATTTTTAATTCCACGCTTTACCCCTGAAACACTTTCATCTTCTCCCTCAGCCTTGCGCAATCCTGACGCCACGCGTCGCGACGCCCCACGCTTCCTGTTCGTCGAAAAGAAGCTGGATCATTCCGATTATACGGGCACGGTCAAAGAGATTTCGTGAGACACATTGGCTTTTGCGAGAGAGCCACCTACTCGCGACACACACGCGCCTCTTCGCTGAATACCGTGCTCTCCTTCTTTCTATTTATCACGCTGTTCCTGCAGAGCAACTGCGCAAGGGAAGTTCTGTTTTCGGTGGATGAGCATATTCAAACAATGCCGCGCAACTTTTTTCGTGTCATGGTGACGAGGCGAGGTCAGCCTTTTATGCAGCACGGAAAATAATAAGTTCGGCTGCGCGAAAGGTTTCCAGATAAAAATATAATATAATTAAAAGGTAATGCGTGTGAACGTTGTTCGATGCGTTTTAAATGCCAGGCTGGATCGGGCTACTGCCGGGACTCCGTTATTGGAAAACTCGCGCGTAATTTCAATCGAAATCAAATGGATTGAACTCCGCGAGTGGATTTGTCAAGAGTCGGCCGGCACGATGCGGCAGACGACTATTAATCGTTTATTAGGGCATCGCTGCTACGAAATTCTGCTCACGCGACCGTTGACACGGTATTTTCGATCGTTCGTTTGGTACAGTGGAATACCATTTAGGGCAAATGTACCGATTACTGTCGGTATACCCGTTACTGCGGAATATTTTTTCTATTAACACTTTGCCGGCCGCTGTCACGCTGGTGTGAATTTTGCTCGCCAACGGTTATCGGCCGGCGTCACGTACGCGTGACACCGGCTCAGCGCAGCGTCGATGTTTCCACTATGCTTGTTAGTGACCTGTACTAAAATTGTTGAGCTTAGAATTTTTTGGCTAACAGCTGGTATGCAATTTAGACGTAAATTAATTTTCCTGCCGAAAGAACGCATACTTTATTGCTTAACTTTAGGATTCGCTTCTCTCGGCCTCAGTAGTTCGCCGGCGGCAGCGTAAAGGCGATGTGAGAAATGAGCGCCCGACGAAGTGTTAACACTTTCGCGACGGGCGAATCGGTGGAAACGTTTACCTGAATTCGGCATAATTTCCAAAAATCTGTAACAGAGTGACGAGAAGGATCTAGTATTCGTAGGTATGTGAATATAAGAAATATTACATCTCACTTTGATGTCTGTAGTCTGCTGTTCAACGTTTCAACAAATTAAACATTACAAATATATTTAATAGAAACTAACAGAGCAAATGTTACGGACACTTATAATTCAAGTGACGTAGAACTGCGTGTTCCGTATTCAGGGAAGGATTTTGAAATGACGTAAAACTACGTTTCCCGTCGCGAAAATGTTCAGATTAACCCCTTGCTTTATAATCCCGTGTCAGACTCGTTTTGAAGATCTGGAACATGATCTATAAAATATGGATGTTATTCTCGAGTTTCAAATCGAAATAAAATTCTTCCCTTTTATTATTAATACCTACACATTCAACTAAAGGTTGGCATAGGTAAATGTAACTTATCTGCCTTGCGTAGGAATTTATTATCTAGAAGTTTATATAATTCAGTGAGAATATCTTCTAGCTTTTTATATTTTTCGTGTATTAATATTAGAAACAACAGCCTTCATAAAAGTTGTAAAATGAACCATATTTTTCTATTCTGACTGTCAAAAGGACTGTTAATAAAATAATTGTACACACTTTAAACTGCTTTAAACTGATTAAAAGGAAGATTTTTTATTATTTAAATGCCTGCTTCATTATACAAAATATACGAAAGGGAAGCTTCCTTCCATTTTCATTTAAAAAATGTCTGTAATGTAATTGTTATTCGCAGTGAAGAATAGGAAAGGTTGAATGTACAAGAGAAAGAAAGGAAGCGAAAATTGCAAGAAGATGTAGAGAACGAGAAAGAAAATTAAGATAGAAAAGCAATACTTAAGGAAACGGAAAAAGGAAGAATATGAAATTAAAAAGAGAGAAGAATAAACGAGGAAAGAGAAATTTAAATTGTAAAAAGAACATGTTGAGATAAAAATAGAAAGAAGAAGTGAATAATCTGGAGGTCATGGAAAGGAAGAAAGGAGAAATTTAAATAAGAGAAAGAAAATTGTAGAAATTATGAACGAGTTAGGCAAACGGAATGCTAGAGAGCTTGCTTGATTAAAACATTGCAAAATTGAGATCACTGGTAATGAATCATCAAGAAAGAATATGTCCTTTGCGATAAATAAGTTTGTGCTGGTTGTACATATGAAAAATTTTTCTTGATAAATATTTAATAAGAATGTACAAGCTTTAATAAATATTCTGTATCCATTGAAAAAGTGGAATAAATAATTTATGTTTGGTTTACAGTGAAATTTTGCTGAACAAGCAACTGCGAGTATATTTCCCATATATTCGTGTTTGCATTTCAGATATGTACATTGTTAAAAGCAAGCAGATGGTAAATATTCCAATTACATTAATTAATTGAAAGAAGTATCAGAAGAAGCTTATTTTTCAAAACAGTATATGTTCGCATTTTTCTATGGTTAGTTAATAGAAATTTAGACATTTACTCTATATCAAAGAATTATTTCCGCTACAACTTAAAAAAATACTATGACAATTAATAAATTCCTTCACCACAACGTAAATAACTATTTTCAATAAATACAAATAAATCTTAAAATATTATTTCATACAAGCAAAAATATTTCATTAACTACTTCCAATACTTCTTCAAACACTTTTACCCAGTTTCGTCTGTACGTATGTTAATTAACTCACCGACAAGCTTGACGTTTTCAACGGCCCTGCAGACAATTACAGGTAAACGTTAAACAAATAAACAGCAATTAACTTTGTTATTTCCGATTCTTCCGAATTTCACTGCGCTATTGGGTTCCGTTCGAATAAATAAATTACTAGTTACGTACAATAGATTGACTGCCTCCACTGTATGCAACTCTGCTTTCAAATGACTGTAGTTCGCGTTCGGATAAATGAATTGCCGGGATGCCTAAATTCAGGAAACCGGTGATTGACGAAAACTTCGTTTGGATCAATCGAGTCCACGTAAATGGAGTTCTACTGTATATCATATAAAAATGACTCTCGGCGGCGCGTCCCCTTTAATTAAAGGGGATCTGCGGCCGACAGGCGTCTCTGTTTGTTTTCCCATACTTGTCCGCGACTCTAATAAACGCGTGAACTCATCGTTCGACCGTCTATCGAATGCCGGCGTGCACGCGCGTGTGCACAGTAGCATATTTAAACTCGCCGGTGGCCAGGACAACAACAACGATGGCAGCGTTTACGATCACCGCATCAACCGCTAAAAGCAGCGTAAACGGTACAGTTTCAGTCGAGTCTGGGCAAAGACTAATGGAGCCGATTGTGTCCCGTAGCATACGCAGCTGCATGCCGCTGCATGCAGCTGTATGAATCGGATGATATGTGCACCGGATTGCGCGCACGATCCGACGCCGGAAAATTTGCTTACCGGCAAACTCGTGATTCCGCTCCCTTACAGAATCGGAATTTCTGCGTCTGACACGTTGAAACGAATCGAATCGGGCGCAAAACCGCGGTGCTCTGACTGCAAAGTGATCGAATGATATGTCGAAGAAGGTGGATAGGAATGTAACTTGCTCAAGAACGGTTCTGTAGTAAGTGTTGATCCGTCTAACACAGTCTTTGTACCAGAAGACACCCCTTTCTCACTTGGCCAGAGCCTTTAAGAAAACTATCTTTGTTTTTCAACCCTTTGCCGTTCCTAACGCTCCAAGGCACTCGGGATTTAAACGTCTGCTGCCGGTCTGAACATTTCAAAACGCGTTTGCTTTATTCGAATTGATATAGTGATATATTGTGATATATTGTTTCATAATAATATCAAGATGTTATTTACTCATACAGAGGTCGAATTCTTCAGTAAATATTCAATCAAATAACTCAGTAAAAATTTCTCATAGAAACGTTTCTATAATTTTAATAACTGTGAAAGAAACTAGTCATTTTAACTGGTTTAGTAGTTCTAAATGGTTTAGTAGTTCTAATAGTGTTAAATGGGAACGACGACGGATGAAGATAATGATACAACTTTGGATCGTCTGCATACTTAACAGCAAACCTGCCAAGTTAGTTAAAATGATCGATTTCACACTTTTTGTTTTAACGCTTTCACAGTCACATCGACAACTGCAAAATTTTCGTAACTTTAAAGTGTTAATTAAATTGAAAAGTAGAGTTGTGCGTCATTATGAGGGATGATACATTAGGGAGATGTAACAGACTAGCGGAACAATTAATTATTAAAGATACTGAAGTTGTAAAGATTCTTGCATGGAAAATTATTGAATAAGTTTCTTAATCCAAACATACATTATAATAAAAATAGTGAAAAGTCTAAATAAACACAGTCTTTGCATCGTTATAAAGGAATACACGTTAACATTGGGTTTATGGAATCCGTCGAAATGACGGGTCACTATTTTTTTAATTTACGATTGTTCAGATTATAAAGATACATTTATGAGCTGTTTATACAATGTATGTGTTACTTGGGACAAATATTATAACACGTGCTAAAAATCCGAATAAATAGTCATTGTTGCTTTTATCAATTATTATAAAACCGCTGCTTTTAATGATTTATAGCGTTCAAGATACTTTAGTGTATTAGGGCACGTTACAGCCGTCGCGCCTTAAATAAAAATTTTATGTACACAATTTCGAGTTGTCGGCCATCATCTCGAGTTTTTCCGATGACGGTGCTACGTCTTGAAAGGTTACACCGCATAGTGATACATTCTCCCACAATGTTAGCCAAAATTCAATTGTCTAAGTATACGGCAGCAAAAGGCTATATAAGTATAGTATGTGCAGTGACGCGCATTGATATTCGTACACCTTTCAAAATGGAATAACGTTCTGAAAAATCGAAATAACTTGTATCTTTTTGAGATGCTAGAAAAACTAGTTTACTATACAATGTACAAAAAAATTTTTGTAATTTTGCTATTACTTGGAAAGATACAAAAGATAAAGAAACTCCTGTTTTAAACTTTTTTTATCTGAGCCCTTGAATAAAATTTTAAAAATGCGTTTCTGAGGTCTCTGTAACTTACATACATACTAAAAATTTCACCGAAATCTAAAGATTTTTACATTTTTTAATGTCTTGACTGTGTATCAACAGATTTCGATTTATAGCTTACGTACATGTAAGTTACCGAGGCCTATGAAACGGTTACAAAACGCAAGTTCTCTATTTTTCTTGTCGTTTGTAGTAATAGCAATTTAAATAAAAAATTTGTAATAAACTAAGGTGTCTAAAAGGTTTCAAGTAATTTCATCCGATTTGAAAAATGTTATTCCGTTTTAAAAGGTTTTCAAACATTTTCTCCTGTCATTTTAAGAATACCAATTTCCATAAAAATCGCCCGAAGTTATGAATTATGACTAACGTTTTAAGAGAAAGCACCACTCTGTGTCGAACCCCTGATCCGATCATAAATTAACCGAAAGCGAAGTAGCGCCTGGCTACCTGCCTTCGATTTCCCTTAATCCCTTCCATTTAATTTGACCGTCCTGTTATAAAAATTTAGAAATAAAAATTAATGGAGATGTACCAGAAACAAAAATTGCCTCGTCCTACTAGGGAGCTGTTAAAGAAATCGTACTGCAAGGAGTAACTGGTTCCGACGAATATACTCATCGCGAAAAAATGGTAATATCTTCTATTATAACGAAATTGCAATTTTAGTGAAAATTGAAATATATTCGTAAATTTTAAGACTTTTTCAATATTTGGAGGTCACGACGAAATAAAGCGAACAAATAAAAAAAGTTGTCATCGTATACTTTTAGCGACACATTTTGGGTGCACACTTTTGAAATAGGTCGCAACATCTAGCTGGTCGAAAACAAGCTTTTGTTAACAAACATCGCGACCTTGCAAATTAACAGGAGAGCACCGGCGATCAAATGTGCAAGAGGCGTGACGTGTATAATTAAGCAGGTTCGTTCAACATGGATATGGTCGGTGGAAAGAGCATCTTGAATCTTGAACAAACATGAAGGGCTCGATGATGACTCCGCGTTCGCGGTGGTAGCTGCGCGCGGCGGAAAATTCTCGCGAGACCGAGCAAACGGGCCAAGCGGGTAGCACGATTCGGTGTCGGACCGAAAACGCGTTCCATTTCTTTACCTCGGAACAACACGGGACGTTTTTGCCGGTCCTCGTTCGTCAAAGATCGAATATGAATTCGACTTTGTTTGCCGAGAGATTGAAACGGCACGCGGCGCGGTGCGCGGCTCGGCGGTATGCGGTCCACGTAGACTTTTAAATAATTCCGGGCTCCAGTTTGCCCGCGATTTCCATATGGCGGGGCTGGCTTTCCGGAAGCGTGTAAATCCGATTCCGCTGATAATTCGATAATATTCGGCCGTATGCTAGTCTCTCGCAATTATCGGATATTTTCCGAACGGCGATCGGTGCTCGGAGCGGGTAGCGGACAGGTTTTCGCGTTTTCCGGTGGTTAATTGAAAAGCGATAGCCGCCGTCATAAGTTCGTAGCCATATTTCCCGATGGCCGCAAAATAATTAAGTGGATAGACCGCCGTGTTGGTCTAGCTATCGCGGTTAACGCTGCTGAATTTATGCCCAGCTCGGCGCGTTCGATAGCTAGATTCGAGAGAGAGAGATACGATTCGCGTGCATCGCCCGCGAGTAGAAAATCCATGATCCCATATTTTCATTACCGTCTGGCCGCTGTTAAACGCAGACAAATTCAATTTTATTGCCGCACTCGTTTATCGGAGTTTCGCCGGAAGCGTGGAAAGGGAACCCGTTCGTTTCCTTTTCGAAATGAGTGGCTTAGAATCATAGCAGAGTAAGTTACATTTTCTACATTGTGAAAAACAAGGAGTGTTATTTTTACTAATATGAGTATTATTTATTGAACAAATTTATTATTAAGATAATTTAGAAGATCAGACTATAGATCTTTGCACAAAATAAAAATGAACTAAGTTAATTAAAACTAAGTTAATTAAGTTAATTAAAAAATATAAATTCGATGAAAAAGCTTTTTCTTTTCTAACAGTCGTAATTAAATAAAAATAATGTAGCAATATATTTAAATTCATTTAATGTTAGTTTAGTTTTGTGTTAGACCTATTCAGTTTTGTCGTAAATGCATACAATTCGCAATATAATTATAACACTCTCAAATGTAGAGTCGGCGTCATTCGATGGCTATGATTCTCTCCTATTGCGCACTGTTTACTTATTCATGTGAGTAATAAAGTGATTAATTTTTTAAAATCTGCCGAGTATCGAGTCAACAATCAGGTTACCCGACACTGCATACTTATCAAAAAATTAATTACTCTATTACCCAAATGGAATGAATAAATAAACAATCGCACTACAGGAGAAGCTCAAAGCTATCGAGCGACGTATGACACATAGCTATTAGGTAATTATTATGCTGAAAATTTGCATCGAAATTAAAACCGCAGGAAGTTTACGGACCGACCCATTATACCGCTCGCATCGTGTAAACTACGAGTTACCGGAACGATAGAAACGCGGATTTATTTGTTGCGGTGATGCGCAGACCAGAGATTAAGAAAACGTGACGCTTGGGAATATCCGGGCAGAGAGTGCCGCGTAAAACGCTTGGCAATGAAAACCATGGTACCTATAACGATGCCGATATCACTGTGGTCATTACGAGTTTCTAGTCGATGTAATCCGTTGACGACGACCTTGCGCTTTTCATCACGTATCGCAGGCTCCACTGGCAAATAAAAGGTTTTCGCAAATAAAGAGATCGTTCGTGCCCGGCACTTTGCCGCGCGTCTCATTCTTAATCGTCCGGCCTTGTGTAAATTGAAGGAGCAGGTTTCTCGCGGCGTAGATGGTGCGATGATGGTCGCGCGATCGGCCAATGCGGCTCCCATGGGACGTTGATGGGAGGAAATTGGAGCAGATTTGCTTAATCGCGCTTGAAATTGCTACGAAAATCGAGTAAAGAAGAGAAAATCCCAACAACAAATTACATCAACCTGCTCTGGACTCGCCTCGAGGATTTCTTCATTTAAAGGGCACGGCTCGCGTCCGATATCCATCGCACTCCCTTCTGCATGCCCATAAACCTTTTTCCCAAGGAATCAATTACATTTCGACGTAGTAATCTCTTTGTGCCGGCGCACTGTCGACGACGTAATATTCTTGAAAGGATTGCAAGCAGCCGTGGAGGTTGACCTCCATTGAGAGCGGAGTCGCGGCTTCTTTTAACGCTTCGCGACCGAAAATATTCTCGTTCCGCGAAGAAACTTTTATCCCGGCCGAGCACTTAGCGAGAACATCCGCGTAGCGTTTCTCTCTCCTTCCGAGCCTAAGCTGCTTGATACGGTTTCGAGATTCTCCTATTATAACCGTTTACAAGCCGGACGACTAATTTTTCCTCTCGGAGAACTGCCGTTGGAAGTTCGGAAGCGAATCTGTGCAGGGATCCTCTCGAAATACAGTGGTCTGGGAATCTCTCTCGCTTAAATTACTTTAGCGTTGTTTCAAGGCTTAAAGTTATAGTACAGTAACTCGTTAAATTCGTCTCGGCATCGGTTAGAATATTATGAAGTTGAAAATATGTATTAACTAACGTTTGAACGACCAGCATTTTTTATGAAAAGAAATCTTTTTCGGCAAGCTTTTATGTTGGTGCGCATTCGAAACATAAAATACCATCCAACGTCTACTTCCAAAAAGCTGCGTGTAATTAAAAACCGCGTGAAACTACGCTTAAAATTTACGTACCTCTGTTAACGACAGTCTAAGCTTCCATGTAAAAAAAGATCTTACGTTGAACTTTTTTAAAACAATCTTTTATAATTCCTGTGAAAGTTTAAATCGTTAAAAATCTGACATTTTTCCTACATGGATTAAAAATTGCTTTTGACGCGCATAAACAGTTAAAATATGAAACACGTAAAATGCAGTATCTAAGGACTAATTAAAACAATTGGTGTTAATCCTAATCACATATTTTTGCCTTTATAATGCTGCATCTAATCACAGAAAATTACAGTATTTTATTCAATTAAATTAAAATTGCAAAGCAAACTTACATGGCATGAAGTACTTGTTCAACATGCGCACCCCTTACAAATCGTAATAAAATTAAGAAATTGTAATACTGATTAGCGTGAAAATTAATATTTACAAATTAAATTTTAAACAACGAAAATTTAATTAAAAATGTGTTCTATAAAGAAAGGAAAAGTGTCCAACGAATTGCGAAAAACTCCGGATCAAGTCAGATCGATGACAGCAGAAAAAAGCAAGCAGAACGAGGGCCACGCGTTGCTAAAGTAAAAGTGGGAGATCTCCCTATCCGGTTGGCGAAGTGTGAATGTTCTGAATTTCGAAATTCCAAGGAGTTGTGAATACATGGAAAAACAAAAGTGGAAATACGAAAGTTGAACAATCGTATTTATTTTATATTGTAAAAGTTGTATTTAGAGTGATCGTTCTTCGACACGGCTTAAAGAGGGCGGCCGAGAGAGTCGTTACCTCCGGAACTTTATCGCTCGTGATTGAGGGAGTCGACGATTATAACTCTGCAATTTCCAGCGAGGTGTACCGTTCCTCTAAATCAGACCTCTACGAAATTTCGAGCACGTGAAGAGAGACAAATGGAGCTCGGGGTCACCTTCCCTCCGCCGTGCTTCAAAATTGCTTCATTTCCTAAAAGAGGAATCGTCTATACCGCCGGAAGACATAAAATCGCGGTGTCTCGCGAGCCGATTGTTGCCGAAGCGGCACAAAGAGAAAACCGCGCCACTTACCGATTCGTTTCCAGTGCCCGTTCCGCGAGCCTTTCTTCCGTTCGAGCGGAAACGGTAAACGGGTTTACGTCCAAATTTAGCAAAGTGATTTCCTCTCGTGCTCGACGTATCACGTCTCGAGAGCCAATATTTTTCTTGTTATCCCATCGAGGGAACAAGGAACGGAGCGAGAAAAATGGGAATTTTATTCGAAACGAGCGTCTGAAATCGAACGCGGCTCTACCATCTTGTCCTTCCATCTGATGAGCTTAGGCCCGTTCCGAGCCGTTGTCAAAGGGGAACCCACATCTAGTTTCCTCTCGAACACGAGCAAGCTAATGTTACATCTCACCCCACTATCTTAGATTTAATTATATTTATTCTTATTATTATTATCATTATTATTACAATCGTCAGTTATCGTCAGACCGCGGATCTTTATGAAAAATAGAAATTTTCCAAGACAATTGTATGAGAGAGAAATGCAATAAAAATGTATTATTTTTTCAATTATTTTGCTAAGTCGGAAGTAGCGTAATAAAATGATTAAATTCTTGCTATGTCTTCACAATTTCATATTTCAGCCACTCGTTCTTGTCATAAATACATAAAATCCGTAATCTAGTTATCATTGTTAATATCATATTGTTTATCAACATTTATCTTCTTATCAAACATCCTACAATCTTCTGTAACTCATAATTTCACTCATTTTCAAACTCTAGGATAAGAGTCCCAGTTACCGATATAATTTTCGTAAAAATGAACTTTTTCTCGCATTTCGGAACATTAAAGGCTTAAATTTGTTACGAAATTAATGATGAATAAACAATCTAAATGTAAATGTCCCAGTTACCGATGCTTCGAGAAGTTACTTGTACTAGTTATCGTTACCCAAATAGCGATAAGTTCCAAATATTTCTTTAATTTGTTCTCGGTGGATTTCTAAATAACTTTGTACTAAATTAACTGGCAGATAAACTATCCAACTTAAAGTAAATTATTGAAGTACGTAAATTGTATTAAACATGAGGTATGGACGCAGCCGGTACTTCTAGGTAGGTTATGCACATTAATTATGGAGCGTCGGTAATACGGCAAGAGTTCAAAAACGTGCACCAGTTATATACTGCTCTATTTATTCGGAAACTGTACGACAAATGTCAATGTTTATATCTTCTGTTTTCGTCGACTGAAAATTAACTACTTAAGATTATGACCATTTACATAAATTTTAACTAGTATTTTTTAATAATTTGTTCAGGACAGATTTCCGTTAAAATAAATGAAATTTTCGGTATTCCGGACAACCTCGGTAATTGGGACCCTTACCCTTCTCATCCTCAACCTCTGTCCTTGGCGTATCATATTCGAACCTTTTACCTCGCCACATCATCTTCGAAACTCCGAGCTTACCGTACCATCCCTTAAAATTCCAAAACCTCTACCACTCAAGTTGGAACCTATGCATATAGAGATGTGCATAATTATAGGCTCAAAGTAATTTTGACACTGTTACTGATATCTAAACGAAAACTTAACAAAATATCATATTTGCATTATACTTCTACTATCCATTATTTCTATTATGGAAATATCTACAAATATGATGCATTGTTAAGTTTTTGTTTGAATATCAGTACAAATGTAAAAGTTACTTTGTGTCGATAATTATTAACATAATGTACATCATTTTCAAATTCTCGGCCTCCTACCGAACCACAAATCTGTTCACACGATATACATTCGCAGAATTCAGTTATAAAAATAAAAGGCAGTTTAACCCCATAAGTGAAAATGACGAGCTCGCTCGCAAACATTTCTTCTGTCAAATCCGAATTTGACGGGCGACGTTTGTCGCATATTTAAATGTCGGAAAATCATATAAATTTCTTCTAACCGTTAACAGAAAAATGATCACGATATTTGCACATTCTCTCACCCATTTGCTATCTAAAATTGTGTCATTATATTTATAACGAATTATTAGAAAACAAGCAATATTCAAAAGGAATTTAAATTCTTTGTAAATCTTGTTCACAATAATTAAGAATAATATTTGTTTAAATCTCTAGCTATTGATTTAAACGATTTAGCGGATGCGAGTGTTGTAGAGTGGACAGTGTAGCTGAAAAGAACTTGTTTTAATCAAAGAAATTATATTCAAAGAACAGAGAATAAATACGCAATAAACGAAGAGAGTAATAGATACAGAGAAACTGAGATGATGAGTGAATTCCGTGGGGATGGATATGATCAAGCGACTGAATAACGTTACAAAGCTGAAACGGTAACTGAATGTTATAGATAAAGTGTAAAAATGAAAAAAAATGTTACGTTCAGAATTTTTTTCATTGTAACATAGCAAGCATATCTTCCAGTTTTCATTTAATATTAGCATTATTTTATCAATCTGCTCTATTACAAATTAAATAGTGCACATATTTATATAAATACATAAAAAAAATCACACTTTGTGATAATTCTTCGCACAGAGTTGCGCCGAGTTCAATAATTCGCACACGTACGTTTCTTTGAAAATAAATAGCGAGGCAAGAGATTAAAACAAAACGTGTCTTCGAAGTTCCCCATTCCGGAAGAGAACGCGTCAAACGTTTGCAAAACTCATCCATTGTGTTTCGGTAACGCGACACTAAAGGGAGAGGTCTTTTTTAAGGTTTCCGTTGCCGGACAGCTTGATTCGCCGTGCGTTATCGCTCGACTGCGGTGAACGACAAACGATTTATCCCCGGCAGTGGCAGGTTGCGCGCTCCCGTGTATTTTCATTACGCAGGGAAAAAATATGAGAATCGAATTTATGACTCTGGAATCGATTTACGAGCCGTATCTTCGCCGGCGAAGAAACTACGTCATTATCGTGCGTTACGATGTCGACTGTCCCGATAAGATAACCCACTGAACAATCATTGCGCTCGTCTCCGGACGATCAATAAGCGAATCCCGCAACAGATTGCATGCATTTTTCACATAGTTGCGCGATAACTAATTCCGCAGCAATTACCGCGAGCAAGAGCCGGATTAAGCCGTTTAATACTTGGGCGTTGCTAAGCGAATGAAAATTACCAGCGGCGGGCTGTGTAACTCCGGCGCGGAGCGGCTTGCCGGACAGAGTGAAATTCGGTGTTCGATATAATTACGGTGGTCTACATTTTCTCGCCATCAAAGTTCTCCCATTTGCCGCTTTTACACCGACCGATTCTCGGCGGGACCGCCGGAATGGATTTTTCGGAGCACCGTCGGGATTTGCTCGCGCGCCGATCGCGATCCCCGCTGAAATTCGCGACGCGACAGGAATATCGCGCGATCAGCATCCAGCCGAATTAGAGAAACAGCGCACGTGGGCCGCTCTGTTTTCTCACGGGTTGGAATAACCCGCCGCGCACGTTTAGCGACGAAATCTAGGCTCCGCTCTGTTTTCAGGGTGACAGAGTAACAGGCCCGGCGAAGTGGATTCGCGTGGCGATAGACCGCCGTGCAGGCAGCGTATCTTTATTCCGTGTCGTGTATCGATCAAAACTTGGGTGCCACTTCGCCGACCAAGTTTCGTTCCCGGGCTCCTGAATTTTCGTGTCGCGAAATTAATCGCAAAGTCGCCGGCGAAATTACTGGAACACCTTTCCCCGCCTGAGAGCGGTCCCAAATTCAGAAACCGAGGTCACAACTTCTGAAAACGAACTTTATCGTGGGTTCGTTTTAACGCTTTGGCTGCCATTTCGCCGATACGTGGGTGACGGAATTATTTGCTTGGATCTCAAAATTAATTTTTACGCTATTAATTTTTTAATTTAATTTAATTCAATTTAATTTAATCTAATTTTATTTTTATTTTTAATTTTAATTTAATTTTTACTTCTTAATTTCATTTTGTTACGCGATTTAATCACTTGACGAGTATACTCGTCATGACACAAAATTTCGATCTATTCTTTAAAACATTATATTTCATATTATTCAAGATTATTTCATATTGTCAAGATTTTATATTTATACATATTGTTAAGATTTTATATTATATAGATTTTTAATTTACACTTCATCTTGCAGTATTTGCAAACATTTGCTGCAGATATTTGCGAATTGACTTGTATAGTTATGATCGATTCGTATGTGTAATATATGGTATTCGTGTTAGTTTCTCTTTAGTTTCTCTTTATTTCTTGCGAATATTATAAACTGGAATTGAAAAGCTTCCGGAAATAACCGTTTCAAACTGTTCTATGCTGGTTCCGAGTGGAACAGTTATGAAGAATCGAAAAAATCTCATATCGGTTGTGAGCTATGTATATCGGTTTTGGATTATATCGGTTTCGATTTCGACACTTCAGAACCGATATTATATCGATTCTGCAACTATTATTTTCAGTTCTGGATTTCGGCTTTGCATAGCTGTTATTACTTTCTTTCAACGTAACAAATATATGTATTCTATTACATTGAGGTATTATAAGTATGGATTCTATATCTAGGTCGAAAATGCGTGCAGTATAATTACATCTTTCTGATACTTTGTTATACTAACGAGCTGAGGCTGTGGTTAACACTTTTGTCGTGTACTAAACAGAACCGAAAAATAATAGTTACAGGACCGATATAGTATCAGTTCTACAGGGTGTCCCAAAAGCTATTCGCAATCGGGAAATGAGCGGTTGCTGGGATCATTTGATGCAACTTTTTCTTTTACCAAAATTGTCTCCGAAGCCTCTTTAACGAGTTATTAACGAAAAATAATGACCAATAAGAGCCGAGATCAGCTGGCGCGAGGTGACCGAACCGCAATGAGCTCCAGCTCACTCGGTAACTCGACAGCCTTGCATCAGCCGAACTCGTCTCTCATTGGTCAGTGTTTTTCGTCAATAAGTCGTAAAGGAAGCCGCTGATTGCACTTTCGGTAAGGACAAAGTTACTTTTTGAGACACCCTGTATAATATTAGGTGAAGTACAAATCTCTAAAACTTTGAAAAAATTTAAAAATACTGTCACAGTATTGTTGCTATGTTGACATTATTAAATGAAGAAGTACATTCTTATCGAACTTCTGTTTCATACAGTTAATAAATAAACATTTTATTTCGCAATGAAGATCCGATCTATCTACGCTTGTTACAAGAAAGTCACGTTCTATATGATTTCAGAACAGTTCTGAAACGCAGACGTATAAACAACAGGATACGAAGGTTATATTTTCGTTTAAATAATTTGTTTACATTCTTCAAAAACCATTTCGTCTTTTAAAGATTAAATATCTTGATCAGACGCCTCGAAAACATTCTGATAATAGCTTCTTTCCATTTAAAGTTCAGACTCGTAATCAATCGAGTTGAGATCTCCGTGCCAGATAAAAATATCCTTTATCAGTTGCAGTGTAAACAAGGGTCAAACAGGAGTTCCTTTCTTCGATCATAAGATGAAAATAATACTTAAACAACGCTAAATTTGTTAAATGTTCCTAATGTATCAAATGTAGTAATAATCTACTAATTCATGAATCGATTAAATAGATTCTGGTCGTCTTTACGTTTCGGCCATGGTTCCAGGATTTAGGAGCACTATGCGCAGCTACGCGAGAGTGCCGGCCGGGAGATTTCCACGCGAGCAACTTGTAAAATTGAAAATGTCGGCGGGCTGGCGTGAAAGTGCCGAGCCTGCTCGCAATTAAACTTATCAACACCTCGAGTGTGCATTGTCAGGTTTCTTGCGTGGCCGCGTATCGCGGGTGAAACAAAAGCCTGCAGCGAACGGTTCTCGTTTCGACATTTATTTGCGGCGAACGTTTCTATTAGTGGAAGTTTTGAGGTCGCGGGAGCCTGTGTGCGATATGCGCCGGTGAATTCGTCGGGGAGTGCATCGGGCCTGTATCGCCGTTAAATATACGTGTAAACGTAGCGACAGGTATAGCCGTTCCGCCGTTCGACTGGAACTTTCAAGCTGTCGGAGTATATCGAGTTCTCTCTGCTTTGCTTCCAATTTCTTCATCGTTCCAGCTTGTTCTTCTCCACCTAACGTTTCGTTCGAGCTAGCGTGATGTATGTGCTCCGGACGCGTGCTGGCGGAAATATTTAACGCGGTGCATCACGGTGCATCGCTGCGTCGAGCGGCGTCGATTTCTCGGCTGACGTTTGCTTGGTCGTTACTACTTGAAAGGGAAACAGGTTCCATGCACAGACCTCGGCTCGGCTTGTGTCTCGCGTCTGGAAACTCGCCGGTTCGATGATGCCACGCGGAGAATTCGTGAGAACGGTTTTTCGAGGAACCCGCCGGTCTTTTTTCTTTGCTCTCTGCCGCCTGAACTGCTCCCCGGGGGCGGTCGCAGATAAATAGCATGTTCCACGACAAGAGCGTTTCGTTTTTTCAAATCTCCAGCCTTCCCTCGCGAAATTGCCCGGCCTCTCCAGCCTCTCTCCGACCTCTCCGCGAGCCACCACTGCCACGGCGATTATCGATTTCTTTTTTCTGGCCGACAAACCAGAGCCAAATAAATGCTCGGAGATAACCGTGAAGTATAAATAGGTCATTCGGTGCGGGCAAAGAGATTTCTTGACCCCTCTTATTCTCCTCTTAGTTGCCACTCGACGTCCGCAGTTACTTTCCCGCCCTCTCGCCGGACTATTCTGTTTCGTGAAACGAAGTACCTTCCCGCTAAAACTTGGGCAAAACTTCGCACAAGTTCCGTCGCGGAATATCGTCCAAATTGGACCAGCGCTTATCTCGAGGCACTCAAAATTTTAATTGTCGAAGGAGAGAAACGTCCGTGGTAGCAACCTTCGAAACGCGGTCGCCCGCCGACTCGAAACGTAGGCCAGCTGGGCCTGGTTACTGTACGCCGACCAATTCCTGTGCCTCTAGTTTGTTATTCGGCGTAATCGTATTTTTATCCTATTTTATTTATTTACAGGCGAATGCTCACTATTAGGCTGCGGATTTTATGCTTTAATGGCAAAAATCTATAGCTAGAAGAGACAATTTAATTTTATTCAATTTATAGTTCCTAGAAACGTGTTGGAACACTTTTATTTTGCATAGAGATCCGCAATCTACGTCATTATGGTAAAAAATAAAACAAATTGAAACTACAGAAGTACAGTAACAGAGGCTTGTAATAAAAAAATGTAACATGTCTTATTCTATAAATACAAAGTAAATTATGCCCGGAAACATAACATATGTGCAGGAATTGGTCGCCCCATAGTAACTGGCTCCACTAGCCTACATTGAATTCTGGGCTTACGCGTGCTCACGGCAACGGAGGAGCATCGTAAATCTCGGATTATCGAATTTAATAGACAAACGAACGGGTAATTAATCGCCCGCGCTGATCGGATGCGATACAATTGGCCAAATTTCTAGCGACGCGAACACCCAGGGACACGCTCCGGTCTCTCTGCGAGGTCTACCCGTCATTTCGCATAATATTCCGCGATTGTAATCCACTCCATCGTTTGTCGCTCGCCGGAATTACGGACGGTTCCCCGGTCGGGGCGGACGGGAAACGTTGTATGAACACATCCAGGCGTGAGACTCTGAAGGAGAATAATTAACGAAGAGTGCTCCGATCGATCATTAAGAAGAAATTAATGATCCTCAATTAAGGTCATGAAACAAGAGATACTTGTCCCGTGTGTTTCGTTGGTGTGTTCCCGGCAACGCTTTTCCACGGCCCCGCCGTTATTCCATTGTTTTCTTCGGATACATACATACATACATATGTATGCGTGGTGGATCGTTTGGCCGGATAAAAAATGGAAATGCGGTCGAAGCGAAATTTGAATGGTCGTCGATCGAATAATTTGCATGGTTTAATCTTTGGTTCGCCGATGAATTAAACACGGATAAGCATTACGCCGATATATTCTCGCATAGAGTTATTAATATTTCATACGTGGATCGAATTGGATACACGTCCGACCCCCTCGAATAGATATAAACCGCGAGAATCGAGCACGGCCGGGATCGGCGTTCGCAAATATGTATGCAGTTAGAATAAGGTCGATTTTCGCGGCGTCGATGTTAGATTAATATTCCATGGTTCGCCTGGGGTCGACGGACTCGATGATAAAACTAGGGAGAGCATATCACTCGGAATTCATGCGCCGCGAGCACCAGGCAGAAACCAGAAGGTAGAAGGTCGAAGGCACCAGGAGGAGGGTCGACTCTGTGTAGCCCTTCGCAGACCCTATTCAAACACGCCGCCGCGACGTCGCGGCGCAAGTTTCGCGTGCGGATAACTAACCGGCTGGCTGTTTTTATCAAAATTCGTACCGTCGCGTTGCGTCGGATCGTTATCGCCCCTGTTACACCGGCGCGGAGCAAGTGCGTTTTCCGTGTACCTAGACTGGTCTGAGGGATTCGTTTCACGCATTCTACTTTCCCGTCTCTGAGGTCACTCTTGTTAATTTTTGAACAGAATACTATTTCTTTATTTTCTGCTTTGTTTAAGCTACGCGATTCAGGTATCATCTCACTTATTCTGTAAAACAATTCGTCGTTTCTTAGCGATTGAAAATACACGGATAGGCTTTAGAATCTCATTGTGCTCGTCAAGATTTAGTGCGACTCATCCTTTTTACAGGACTTTTCAAATTACTAACCACAGTAACGGCGAAACGGACGTAATTGTGGCCAATATCACAAAATTGAAAACGAGTTTACATAAACTGTTCACTTGAGCCGCTGATTCAGATTCTGTATTGTATTAATATTAGCTTTTAGTATTCTGTATTGTAAAAAATATGTTTCTACCTATAGGTATTTAACAAATTAAATTAAATCAAATTAAATAATTTTTGTCTAAAATAACACTTATTAATACAATATATTCGTTTTGTTTGATGGCAGCATTTAACCGTTTTAGGGCATTATAAATATTTTTTTTAAATATTCGGAATAAGTAGAATTTCAGTCTTCTTTCAGCCTTGGTTGCAATTCAGTTTTTGAAGTCTTTTTATAATTCTTTTTATAATTCTTTCATAGATTTTCTATGGGATTTAAATCTGAAGATTATGGGAATGAGTATAAAGTTTGAGGGCAACTATATATTAAATATTTCTATACTATTCAGGTCTTATGTTCGCGTATCATGCTCTTGGTAAAATTTAAAACTACTTTGAATTAACTTTACATTTATCGAATAGGAAGTATTAAATTTGTTCATTCAAAAATAAAATAAAGAATAATAAAATTGAATATGTCTTAGTCTATAAAAATAAATTTTGCAGTAGCCACCTCCGCTACCCTATTGTTCAACACTATAGTCGCATTACCATTTTTATCAAATTACTAACATAGAACATATACTACGTAAACTTTTACGGCTGATTACTAGGCTGTCTAGTTTCCCGGTGTCCTTTGACAATCATGGCCCTTCCTATCCTAGGTCAAGTGAATACATCTCTTGAGCAAGGACAATTGTAGCACGACGTACTATTTGCCTACCGGACATTGCATGCTGATTTGAACAGTCCTGTAATCGGTGCCCTTTTTCGAGCACTCGAGTCGCGTTTGACCGACAGAAGAAAATCTGTTCTCCTGCAGAAATTCCATCGAGCTCTGTACCGTCAACACAATTGCACGAATAGGATTCTCACGAATGTGAATCGTTACTGAAACGCGATAAATTTTTCGGCGCCTTCAGCTCCTTCTGACAGAGCATAATATATTCAAAGGTCTATTCTAGTACCCTCGAAAAACCTGCTTTTTCAATTTCATTTTGTGAAAATATATGCTTTCGAAAATATTTCTACCAAACAATATTATTGGATTCGATAAATTGATGAAGTTATACGAAGCTGTTTGAACGGTCCGGCCGGACCGTTAGCAATAATATGCGATATAGTGCGTAGGGCGCAAAAAGGAATCAAAACACGTCCTGATCCATGCAGATCGACAAGAGAAATGGAAATTTAACGAGAGCAAGGTTTCCTCTATGGTTCTAAACTGGCAGATTAATTGTACGATTTTTATCTGAATGATGCAAAAACCTTAGAACGCGTTTTTCTCGCAACTATGTTTTTTTAATAGATTGCTATGATATCTCCAACATCTACTTGACCTATTTTATCCACATTGGACTATTTTCAAGTTACTATTTTTTTGCCTGCTGGAGTTAAAAGAATCAACAAAAGTGAATATTTCTACCTCAAAATTCTGCCATTTTTCTTAATCATCTTTTTGTATGCCTTCATGGTTGCTGCGATAGTCAAATTTCTTGTTATTTTGTTTCGAACGAGCCGGAATCATGGCAATTTTGATTATTTCTCGTTGCCAAAATTTCTAAATAAGAACAATGATTTGTTTAACGGGATTGGGCCCTTTGTTACATAAAATACAAAAATATAATAACAGCCAAACAGAGTGTAAACGAGAAACAAGAAAAATGATAGAGTAAATGACGTGGATATTATACGGCATAATAAAGTAAAATTATAGTAATCTAGGCATCTGAGCATAAATGAAAAGCTTTAGGCATGTCGTGCGACACGTAAACCAGTTTTAAAGCACGAATTAAGTTACGAAAAGAGTCTCAGAATCACTAAAGAGATTAGCGGTACTGTATAATTAACTTATACAATTATTAAATTAGTAAATATTCTCGAAAGAGTAACAAATACATGTGAAAATCACTGACGCAAGAAGTTGTATAATTTGTTAACTAAAAAACACTCTCCCTAAAAACAAAAAAAAACGTATTCTAGACTAAAATAACTCCTTTAGTTACGAGCAATAATCCGTTCATCTTCGTTGATAATCCACTACGTCGTTTTGTTTTGTACACTAAAGCGACGCGCGCGTTACAAAATCACGTCAAATCCCTAGCAAAAATCTAAAACTGTCCCGTTAGCATCTATCTCCGGTGTTCCCCCGGAATCGATCAAAAGACCGCAGATAGTCGCATAAAGCTCTGCTAAAACGAATATTCCAATTGGTCCTCGACGAGTCTTGGTCAGCAAAGACAAACGAGTGTTTGAACAGTCGTCAACCATCCTTTAGCCCAGTTGGCGACGCGCCAAGCACGCCTCGAAGAAAGAAAGAGAGTGCCAAAAATATCCGCGGATAGGTACTTCGAGTGTCGTTAACGAGCAATTATTTCCCTTTTTCTTCCGGCGAAATGCTCGGCGCGTTTGCAGCGCGGAAGGTCGCGAACCCGCATCTGCACCTTCTGCGGCCGTGTCTGCACCCTCGTACACCCTCTCATGTACCTTTACCTTTTCACGGACGGTACGCGCGCGTGGCGTGTGTCGCCCGGAAAAATCTAGTTGATTACACGCTCGCGTAAATTCACTGTTCCCCCTCGCAGCGAGAAATCCCGACGGCTGTATCGGCGCAGAATACGCAGCTTTCGCTCCTTCTCCTCTCTATTATATTATGCAGGAGGAAGACGAACGACACGGTTATCTTCTCCCGGGGTTAGAACGGCCGTAGCTCGAAGAGAAAATACTCGAGGGTATTTGATGGAACACCGAGATCGTGCGTAATGGCGTAATTCCGGAGTCCCGGGATCCTCTCGCAGCGCGAGGAGACGTCGCGTCGTGCTACAGCGACAGGAGATCGACTCGTAAGTGCGGTAAACAAGCAAGTACTCGATCACTGCTCTAAGTTACTCGAACCGGTGCAAACGCGATTCTGTGTTCGATCAGGCTAATCGAGTTTGACGGTGTGCTCGGATAACGCGGTAGATTAGCAGATGGGATTGTTAGAAACGTTTCGGTTAATTGCCGGTAAATTTCCTTGGTTTCGCGACCGATAGAAAACGACGGCGACCCCTGCCGATCGATACCGCCGAGTAGTTTCGACCGCGGTGCTCCGGGAATTAGAGCGAGCTCGTGCGATACTTTAATCGCCTTAGCCTCCGAGTGGTCCAAGTGTCCCTTCGAAATGAATACTTACTAGGTAGGCGGATCACGACGTACGGCGTTGCGCAAGCCAGGTGTCGGGACGCGTATTATAAATTAGCCGGTTCCAAGTGAATATTCCCGACTTAAATCGAAATGTGCCTGCTGTCGGAGATTATGGTCGGACCAGGGGGGGAATGCAATTTCGTCAGCGGCTCGAAAAGAGGGGGGAAAAATGCGATTCCATTACTTTCCAAGGGCGCAACGCTCCCGTAATTATCTTACGGTAGGATGACGAACTCGGAGGGAAGGGGCAAGGACGACGACGAATCGGCAGTCCCTTTTCTCGTAATTAGTTTTCCTCGGTTTGTTGGCCCGGAGTTTCTATCGGTATCGGTGGATTCTTAACTTTCTACCCGGCGGTTAAGTCACCGTCTAAGACCGGATCTCCGGAGGATTCGGTCGGCTAAGGCCGGACGCTGTGCTCGTTCGAGAAAAAAAATGGCTCGGTGTCGTTGATCAAATGGGAGGACGAGGGGTCGAATCGAATAGACGCGGCGAGTCTCCCGGTTCGTTAAGACTAAGTTCCGGCCGAGAACTTTGAAAAATCTTTTCATGACGCTGCAGGAATATGTAGTTGACAGGAAATTTCCAAATGCTGAAAATTGCCAATGCGCCGCATGGGCTTTGCCATCACGTGGAACTTTTAACGCGTTTCTCTCGAAACATCACTTTTCGAATTGGTGGAACGAATATCTCGAAAACTAATCGACCACTTTAAGTGAATTTTTCTTGGTAAAAAAATACAATTTTTCGCAGCCAGTGAGTCTTTAACTCTTTGCAGTACTGTGTAATACAGTATTTTCATTTTGGCAAATTTGAGTAAATGCAATTCCATCTAGTAAACAGATTAAAGGAATTTGAAAATGTGAACGTGATTTTTAATCTATTGAAAGCAGTAAGTAATAATTGAACTCGCTTCTTAGTATCTATTTCTTTCAATTGAATCAGACGATTTTTATTTCGCATACAAACCCACGGTCTATATATATATATAATTTTATACATATGAAATTGAATAATAGTTTTTTCTAAATATAAACTTCTCTAAATATAATCATTAATGGTGCTTTAGAATCGTCACTCGATTACAAAGAGATTAATACCCCAAGTTTCTCAAAGGTTACTCTCTAAGGTTACCCAGTTTTGAGGAACGTGGAAACAAATTTATAAAACGAAAATGATGTTTGACTTTAAAGTGCCAGAAAATAATTAAAAAAATATTTCTTAAATTCATTGCTTCGGAAATATGCAGTTTAAGAATATATTTGATCAAAGAGAATTTTTAAATAATCCCTATAGAATAAGGTCCGTCCAATCTCGATAATTAGATAAACTAAAAAATTATATAATTTTTCGTATGTCCGAAAGATATAGAGGGTAGTCCACGCAACTTATAGCTATCGAGTAATTTCGCTTTATTTTTTGAACATTTTCTTCGCGTAATATCAAGTTGGAGATTCAACCTTATCATGGATTTCTGCAGGTTAACGAAAATGTAGAAAATTTTCAAAAAATGAAGCGAAATTACTCGTTAGCTATTAGGTTTAGGGCTAATAAAGATCAATTTACTTAGAATTCCACATTCTTCCATATTCTGATATACAAAATACAGTATTCCATTCAAGAAAAGAAAATTGAGCTTGCGTGGATCGCTCTGTATAATAAAATGACAAACCCCCAGATTATCATCTCTTTTGCTTTCATTAGAAAAGAATCCTAAAAATGACCTATCCAGCATCCCAGATCGCAACCTCCCATTAAACGTCCGCGTGTTAACGTTGATGCCTGGTTCCGTATTTCTCGTTTTTATCGGGAATCGGAAGAGCAGAGGGATCTCTGTTGGAACCGTTAGCAACAGTTCGGATTAACTGTCGTTCTTGTTGCCGTTGGCTCCGGCTCCGAGTCCACAGTTATCTCCGTCAGGAAGGGAGAGCTCGAAGATAACTAAGTTGCCGTCCCCGAGGAAGACACGAAGATTGCCGGCATTGTTGTTAGCGGAACGGCGATCTCGTTTCGATCGTTCTTTTCAATGTCTCCTGGAACCCCATTAGACGCGCTGCCACGGTAAATACGCGTATATCGCGATAGAAAGTTGAAGCTGTTTCGGGATCGGTCCGCAGACAATTCGGTCCCGGCAGCTGTTAACACGGCCAGGTACAATATCGGTGTACGAATTAGCCTGACAACGTCAACGCGCGTGTCACGCGTATCGGGAGACGTTCTCGCAGCTATTAATTTTCAGGTTGATCGAGCGACTGGTAAATAGCGACGCGCCGCATGCTGCGAATCATGTTAGATATTGTGTGACGGAAGTGCCAATAGGAAGCCAAACAGCTGTTTGAATCGCGTGCTGTCCGTCGGTGATCGGGAAACGCCGAAATTTCTTCGGACCAATGGAACAATCGTCCCGCTGCGGCGTGCACGAACGTGCACGCGTGCGAAGATCGATCCCGAGGGCGAGCAAGCGCAGAGACGCGATCGATCGCGAATCCTGCTCCTGCTCTCGCGGAATCACCGGGATTTAGCCGAGGCTCTCTCTATTGATAAATCGTCTCGTTCCCGGCCGACGACGCGCAAACGAGGGTCGTCGACGGACGCGGGGATCGAGGCTAATCGGAAGGACCAAACGGTGCGCGACTCGCTCCTTTTCGCACCTCCGGAAAAGTTTTACAGGAAACAGGAGAGGTTGTTCGGCCGGATCTGCGGCGTGACTGGAATTCGATCCGATGTTGCGCCGCTCCGGTTTTATTTATGCCCGTCGCGGATCCACAGACATGGAAAGTTTATTCCCGATTAGAGCCGCGGACGCTTTTGAACCCTCGGCGACAGAATTAACCGGCTATGCTCGGACGAATGGGCGGAGAACAAATTTTCGATCTCTTTTTCTGCATAAATCTATGGTAATACTCGTCGAGAATAGGGCTACAAAGTTTGAAATGGAAAGTCGAAGTATTTCGGTGGGCACAGCTTCTGGAAGCTGTATCACGCTGTCATACAGATATCCGGACGCACAGCGAAAGCGCGTTTCGTGCTCGTGACTCCGAACCTCGCAAAGCGTTTTGGCTCGGAAAATGCTTATCTGGGCTGGTATGAGTCATCGTTTATGACTAGCGAGCCCCAATTAGCGATTTATTGAACGTAAAATAAGCCCTTCGAGAGAAGCACCCTGTTTCGAGGCGGTTATTGCGAAACATTTGAATTCCTGCGTAGAGATTGTGGAAATCGTCGCGTTCACTGCTGCAGGTATCTTCAGTGAAGGGTACACTTCCATTTTAAGTGTAATGTATATTTTACACATCACTGCTGCACTCCAATCTACATTTTTCGTCGACGCTTACGACGCGCAGCGTATGACGAGGTAAATGCGTCGCCGACTAAGCGCAACGAAAGAGGCTCGAACAGCTCGCAGACAACAAATGCAGCAAAATGAGCTTAACGAGGAAACAGAAGTGTTGATGTATAACAGATTAGCCGTTGGCTGCAGTAATTTTCGGATAACCGTGACCTTTTTTTGTTTTGACCGATTGGCTTCTCTAAGCACTTTTTAATTAGATAATATTTAACCATTGCCGGTGAACTGAATACATTCATCAAAATATTAAATTATATAGGCTTTTTGCATAACTAGAAATATCTTCTCGAGTTGTCACTTTTTCCGAAAATTTCTTACTTCATCGACGACCTTAACATTGTTGTAAATACAAAAATTTTATTGCACGGCGGAACTCAGTTTATATAAACCAGGCGGAAGAAAAGCACCCGTTAATTATCCACGTTACTTATAATTTTTCGTTCAATTGAATTTCAATTTAACCAAACATTTAATCCATTTCTCAAACGATAACAACATTTAAATCTCAGGTGTTCACATAATTGGAGTAACGCTCGACAGTAGTCAAAATAATAAGAGTTGAATTGGGCATTGCCGAAAATTGCGTTGCATAAACGGAGTTCCACCGCGCTGTCGAAAAGTTGAATAGGAGTCCCGTAAAGTTTCAAAATGTTCGAGTTGTAGTTGCCGGGGAAAAAATTCTTAAGAACCACAGATGTTTCAGCGGTTCGAACCAGGTTCCTCCCTTAATCGGCCATTAAACGCGGCTGCTCCCGCGAGCCTCCTTTTCAATCTAAGAAATTAATTGAACGGTTTTCGTCGTCGATAATACTTACGGGTTCCATCGAAGCGGGTCGCGATCGTATCTAGGAAAGTATTCTGTGGGGCGAGGAGGCCCTTCCTGACCGGCATTGGGGCCGCCCCGCCGCGCTGTCAGGCGCTCCAATCTGGAAAAACCGAGAGCAAACGATCGTTGCGGATTAACAACGGTCAGCGTTGTTCGCGTTGCGTTGTTTGCGTTGTTGTTCGCGCTCCCGTACACGCGTCAAACTTACGAATTAATTACGCTCCGTCGACGCGTTTCGAGTGCACGCGCGCGGAGCTCTCTCTCGGACCGGTGCCGAAATAGAAATTGCCTCGCGGAGGAGAGCGTGAGTTCGCGAGGCCGGAAATTTATGCAATGAGAAAAAGGCGAAGTTTTTCGATAGGTAGGTCAGTGGTCCAAATGAAAATAAAGGATTGCGTGCAGCACAGCGCGGCGTTGCGGTGATAGATGATTACGGGCTAAGCAACGCCGCGCGCCGCGGGACTCCGCTATTTTTAGACCGGCGGCTTTTTTATTTAACACGCTCGTAAAATAATTCGAGGTAATTTTGCCGAGCGTATATCGCCCTGCGGGATTCCGTCCGAGGCGGCCTGCAGAAACGCATTTACAGAAAACACCGGTCCCGTTCAGAAGCCCCGGAAAGTCAACGATATTCATAGCTTTTCATTATTGGACAGTTCTATTGTTACACGCGTAGCTCAATGGTATTCTTGATTCCTGGAATTAATCCAACCGAAGTTACACTTTTCTTTCATTCAAGATACATTCTCGGAGATAGTCGTTGCCATTATACGTTATAATTGAATGTCCTTCGGCGACGCGGCCGCCGACGATTGCAATTTAAACGACGCGTTACCCCGCTCGGCAATATTTCTGGAAACGTTATGCGTCGCGCGTTAAAACGTTATTAACTGTGTTTCTCGCGAATTGCATTGGAAAATCGATGGAAAAAAGCAGCAGCATTTTCGACTACTGGCAAACGGCGCGTAGAACGACCAAATGTTTCCCGATTCGATTAATCGTTGGCCTGCTCGCAGAAAAGTTCAAACAGCCGTACAAAAAATCTTCGGGCCAGCGAGATAGATTGGACACCGTTGAAATCGCGTTTCCGGAGTTATGCTCTTCGAAAATATTCGTTTTAATCCGCGGTTTTGATTCGCGCGATTACTCTCGCGTTTTTACGGCCGATTCGACCGTGCATCGTTTTATTTCGTCCGCTCGCTCGCGAGCACGAGGATGCCCGCCGCGCGTTCTCTCCCCAATTTCGCCAGCAAGACGGATACCGAGATGCCAGCAATGTAACAGGTGCGAGGAGAGGATACCGTATAAGACGTTTCGCGATACATTCCCGTGCTCTTCCTCCGCGGAATCGTTTGTCAAACGACACTGTTCTCGCGCGTTGGAGTGGAAAATACGAATCGCACGAGGGCATCGTATGAACTCGACTATTTCCCCGAACTCCGCTCTGTCTGGAGCGAGTAATTTGCCAAGATTACGGCGAACGACCCGCGTTGTAGCAACGAGTCCGATGTCACGGATAAAACTGCTGCCGTTTCGCTCCCCGGAGTTTGAGTTCCCGATAAAAACCGGGAGAAGCATGCTGGCGAGGCGCGACGGAAACACGTCTGCCAGCGATTTCATCGGTCAAATGGGTTCGCGGCTTTTTAATGGGAGCGTCGACGGAGCGTGAAACGCGAGTCGATCGTTGGCGGTTGATCGCGCTTACAGACCTTCTCGAGAAAAAAGTGGTAGCTCAGTGGCTGAGCATGTTAGGCATCGTCGGGAACATTACTCCTGGTTTTATCCTGATATCCTGGGTCTTGGCGCACGCAATCGTCGCACACAAAATCGAGAAAGTAGCACACCCGATCGCGTCGAGAAGCGGAGTGGTCGAGAGCGCTCGGTCCCGGTCCCGGTCCCAGTCCCGGTTCCGATTGCTGCGAGTGACTTCGTATTATCGCGAGGAACGCATCGGCTACGAGGTTCGAACTCGGGACACGCGGAACGCTCGCTGGTACTCGCGTAACTGACCGAGCCGAGGGGAGAGATTCTCTCTATCCTGATGGCCCGGGCTCCTGGCTGACTTGCGCTTCGCGCACCAAGGCGCAACATGTGGTAAAGCGTTGAAGGTATACGCTCGCACACCCACGCGCCCCTGTACGTGCAGCCGAGGACGGGGCTGTATGCCGATAAGAACACGGGCACAGAACTGTGTAACCTGCACACGCACGCGCGCTGATTATTCCCAAACGCGTGTGTACCGCCAGCCATGAAACAGGGTCAAGACACCGAGGCGAGGATCAAACGCGTTCTGGGACCAGCAAAAGTCTTGGACGATATTCCGCCTACGGAACGATTCCTCTCGTCTCGACGAGCCTGAAAAACGGAGGACATCCTACGCACGGTTACGAGCCTATGTAATTAGGGGAGGACCGTTTGATCGTTCGCTGTTTGCGATCCATCGATCAGGGAAGTCAAGCAAACGACGGCTCCTTCCGCCTGGTGGAAAGTGAAATGTACTCTGGCTAATAACGATCTTCCTCGACTACTTCCACCGGGTCCCGCGACTCGACGTTTCGCCGACGACGAGCGATGCGAATGCCTGCGTAATCTCGCGTAGCCGTTTCCGAGTCGCGGAGACGACGATAAAAGATTATGATGGACGTTAACGCGGCGCGGCTTTATGAACCCGCGGAGGTGGAATATCCTCGATGAACCACTTTCGAGATGCTTCGGAGATCGGTGCCGTTTGTAGAACCGTTTTAAAATTGTCCGTTTCTGCGGCACTGCATTATCATTCGCACGCGGGGACTCTAAATTCCGGCTGCCTCGTTTCTCGCTGGCAGCCGAAGCGAAACAGCTGGATCCGAAAGAAACTCGAAGACTGGGGATGAAACGGACCGTAGGATAATATCGAACGTCGCGCACGTAACGCGTTCCGGGACCGTTATGAAACTGCTGGATATCCAAGGGTATTTGATATCCGCAGCCATCGAGCAGAGCTACGCGGAGAGGTTATACTGTCGTGTGTTTGCCGGCATAAAGGAATTCATTGTACCTTTGGAACGCGAATTCCCTCGGTCGGGAATTTCCCAACGATTTTCACGGTGTGTTGCCGTAAGATTTTGATCCGTTTAAGCGGCTTCCGCGCGAAAATCGCGCGCGCCCGTGGAACGCTCGCGAAAAACCGTGCTCGAGATCGAAAAACGCTCGCGAGAAGTTCGCGAGCCCGCGGAAACAATTTCGATCGTTTATCACCGGGGATCGATCGGGCCGGCGCGGAACATCGGCCCGGCTATAAACGCCGCGATAAGCGGAATAATGCTACCTCGGATGGAAATCCTGCGGAATTAGCATCGCGGTGATTTCGTGCACGGTTTCATCGACTTTTTTCTCGTGCGGCGGTGGCCTGTCCGTGCAAGCGGACGCGCATGTATGCTGAATGAAACGTTAACTCAGGTCAGTTTCGTAGTATTGTAGAATATGGCCGCGCCGGAGGGGGTCGATGACTGTATTCGCGTGTTAGTTCCTCGTGAACAGGCCATGCAATCTGTAGGCGTTCCCGATATAGATCGCTGTAGAAAAATCTTCGTCGCTCCGTTTCCAAGATTGTGCATCGGACGATACGCGGCGACGAAGACGGTGACGCGAGCGTCGTCGTCGTCGCGACGCGGCGCGGTGCGGCGATGCGAGGGTTCTTCCTTGATGAAAAACCATGGCGTACCCTCGAAATGGATGTTCTCTGTTCGGGCCTTTATCCACCGGGAGCCTTTCCGACCCCACGGCCTTGTTCCATCCCGATAAAGCGATATCCTCGAGGAAATTCATGGGTTTCGTCGGGACGTGGGAAAATTAGATCCGCGCGCGGTCCGGGAGATGCAATTCGATGGAAATCTGGGTTTCGCCGAAGAGAACTCAGCCAACTGGAGGCGACGCGAGGCGACGAATTGTTCTTGGTCGTCGTCGACTCGCTCGAGATAATCAGTAGCTTTTAACCGAGGTGAAAAAGCGAGCTTCTTTAAACGCGACGCACGCGAAAGGCAGATCCGACTCAGCCGGCCTATTTTTCAAGCACGAATCAAGCGGCCGCGGGAATGCGCTCGGCGGAGCAGATTGCGCCTACACGTAATATCAGAAGCTTTTGTCGGTCGCCACCCATTTTCCGGAAAAGATCCGAACTCATCGATCGCCTGTAACGGATGCTCTCTCGGTCAAAGTCCATTCCGATTTCTTCTCTTCTTTGTCTCTTTCATTTTCTCGGTTGCCGGCCTCCGAGCGGCTTCGGCTCCGCGATCTATTGTTCCGAATCGCTTTTCCCCGATATTCCCTATATCTCGAGAGGTCGTCGCGAAAAAACAGATGGGCCTCGCGTGCGCTGCGTTGCATACGAGTTTACGCGGCCCTTCGATTCGCAATTTCCCCCATGTTTTATTCATCGCGGAGCGATTCTAGCGTCGCGAGGGGTGCGCACAGGTGGAGAAGAGGCTAGAAACACACGGGCGAGATGACAACGACGACGAAGACGACAACGACGACGACGGCGGGCTACGGTAACAATAATCGATAAAAAAAGTGTCTGTGCTGCACGAAAATTGTCAGTGTCAGTGGGTTATCCGGGCAACACGGCGTACAGACGGCGCGTGGTCACGAAGCAGGGTCCATATAATCGATACTCCACTACTTCGAGTACCTGACTCCGTTCGTAGGGAGGGACGGAGGAAAGGAGATGGATTCAGATAAAAAAAGAGGCGGAAAGATACGGAGGGTACCCTCCGCATTTACCCTCCCGTTTCGTAGCCGGCTCGACTCTCCCGGCACTCTCTCGGGCTCTCCCTTCATCCCCCGAGGAATGCCGGAATAATAAGAAGTCGTTCGCACGAGCGACGCGAACATTAACGAGTCCGTTTCTTTGGAAACTTTTTCCCGGCGGTTCTACTCGATTTTTCTCTTTTACACGGAAAAAAAGAAACAACCTCACCTTCGTAACCTTCCGCGGGATACATATTTATACCCTCCCCGTAAACGCACACTCCCGCGATGCGTGAAACATAGTTTTCCCACCGAGAGCACACGAGACGCGTAGGATACGTGGCATGCACGTGCACACGCGTACTGGAAACCACGGGCGCGGCGAAATCGTGCTCGACTTTTCTTGGACGTTTTGTTCCTTTTCCGCTTATATTTCTTTAAAGTCGTCCGGCCGTGTGTGCGACTCGCTGTCCGTTTAATTAAAGCTTTGAAACGACCCTCGAATACTCCGGCTGAAGTTCTCCGGCTCGTTCTACACGCGTCCCGAACGCAAAGGCATATGCAATTTGTTTAAGCGGTGTTATATTAAAAATTTATTCGCGGCGTCGCGTCCGGATTCACCGGGCCCGGTGTTTTTAACCTACTGTACCGTGAAATAGGTGCAGGGAGCCCGATTTATGAAAAGCTTATACATTATTCAGGTGCATGCAAAGCGCGCGGATTTGGTGTCCGATGGGGAGAAAGATTCTTCATCGGCTGGTAAAATGTAAACGATTTGCAAATGCGTGTTTGCTCGCTGTTTTCCCCGAGTGTTTCCCCAATGCCGGACGAACCGGTTCGCTCGCGACGCTGTATTGGAATTTCCATAAATCGTATCCTTTCCTAACTAAAATTAACGCGGCGAGATTGCGCCAACATCTCGGGGGTGCGATATTCATCATTGCGCATTTTGAAACGCTTATTTTTAGCTGGAACATTGAATACGCCAACGCGTCAGCCTTTCGGCTGCACTTCTAGGTCGGACGAGAAATTGCTTTCAGGTTAAAGCTCTTCACAGACTAAAGAACTTATTACATCGTTCTGCAAACAGCACCGGTCTTTCTAGGCAAGAATTTATCTCTCCTCCAGGCAGATACCTGTGGGGCATCTCGGGTTCCTAATAATCTTCCGAGCGCCGCCGCGTACCCTCTTCGATTTCTCCCATCGATCGCGATTCACGCGATCCACGAATCGGATCGAAAGAACGTCTAACGGAAGTGCGATCGTCTGAGACGTTTGACGGGGTCCGAGAGACTTTAGCCAATCGAGGAACACTGGTCTGGAAACTCGTTTATCGTGGCCAGCATTGCATTTTTGAGGTACAGTGGAATCTCGATAAGTCGAACCTCGAAGGAAATTCGACTTACAGAGGCTGTGTATGACGGTCAATTGCTCAACTCGTAAAAGTATAGAGGAAGATAAATTCGAGTTCGTTACGTTCGGACTCAGAAATACTTAGATAATCAATGATCAGTTATCGATGATCGGTTAATATCGATCGATTATCGATTGATTGATACGTGTGTTAACATTTTAATATTATCTTTAGTAAATTGATACAATTATTATGAGTGGTACTGGTGAAGTTTTTCTGTCAGAGGTCGGAGTTCTTCTGAATTCGAGATGTAGGAGTAAAATACATAATTTAATACGCGATAAATGGTTCGAGTTACGAAAGTTTCATTTCGACGAGCTTTTTACTGAACGGAAGGGAATGGAGAAAAAAAATTCTCTTCTTATAAAAGTTTTAGATTGTATTGTATTTTATTTCGAAGCAATTTTGTTATACATTTATTCATGACCCTTCGAAAATACGAAATCCAACATGTCAGTCATCTTAAATAATTATTTTAAATAATTATATGTGCGGGGACAGCACACTAAAAACAAAACTCGGAAATTCAAAGTGAAACCAATTGATCTAAGAACTCATTATGAGGCATCACAAAACAGATTTGAATTAATATTTTTTATACATCAATAGTCGTGTTCTTGTTATTTAATTAGTTCCTAAATCTAAGTACGAATGACTCATTATTTAACCAATTTAAACTTTGGAAAGGCTTTAAAAGGATTATTAATATGTGAGACATGGGATTTGTTTCATATGAGTACTTAGATAATAGGGCGTTATACCTGCAACACTAGAACGTTCTGTGACCGGCTCAGTGCGACTGTGGCCTAACTGAAATTTTCAACGATTTTTCACACGTTTCGACGATCTACTAAGAAAATCTTCCGAATAAAAGTCCATCAGTATTAATTTTCCCACAAATTTTAATATCTAAAGTCTCGGAAACAAAATTTTTGTTATAAATAATTGAGGTCAATTCGATTCTTTTAATATTAATATATATCCTTGACTTCATAATATCATAACTGGTGCCGAGACAAATTCAACCTCATATTATTACACTATGACCTTAACCTTGTAATTTCATTTCATTCCTTCTTTTATCTGTATGGAAGCCCTTTAAAACAGAAGAATATAATACGCGGGGAATCAAATGGTGCACGATTCCTTAAATGCTTTGACAAGGAGAACAACTATTGAATAATTACTGGAGATGAAATATGACTTCTGATCGCATTACTTGCAAACAAAATATCGATAATGTTTCATCTATTATATCTGTTTAAAGATTTGTATCTTTAAGTAATAACGTTAACCTGCAGCCCACTGCGCGAGGTTCAACTGAAACACACTATCGAGATGTTCTCGGTCCGGTAGAGTTCTATCGTGATCACGTATCCGTGTCATATCATGGCGTTCTTGATCCGATCAAATATATATGTACATGTATGTACCTTGAAGAATGCGGTCGTAAATGTATAGACGTGCGATTGACCAAACCCGGATCGGAAACAGCACGATGGCGTTTTTCAAGCCTAAACGATCTCCCGGTGTCTCTATCGAGGAGAAACGAGCCGAGTTTGGTGGCTCGGCAAATGGCCCGATGACGTGCAACGTCTGTTAGCGGACCTGGGCCGGGGGTCTGTCCGTGCTCCCCAGTGGTGCCAGGTGCGATGGCCGAACGAACGGTATAACGATGTAACGGTGTAACGACGCGAACGGCTGCCGCATTGCCGATGTCGTGCCTGCCGTAACTACGGTACGCGGGGTACGTGTACCCTCGTGCACCCACGCTGCCGACCTCTGACTCTCTCAAGGGGTGGACGACTTATCGACCTGGTGCAAGTCAGGCCTACCACCTTTATCTCATCGGTACTCGAATCGCGAAATCTGGTACGCGAGTACTCGATCTCTCGCCGTACCGTTTTCTCCCTCGAGCTCTAGCACACGTCATCGGTCGAAGATCGATCTCGGGAAGCGGCGGCGTGGCTGGTACCAGAGGAAGAACGCCCGAGACGCCCGAGGAGTTTTCGGGTATCGAAAGATCCGGAGTAGTCTCGTGCATTCTACTCCGCGGCGGTAGCCCGCGCCCCGAAGGGGAGTACCTTCGCAGTGTTTGACGAGAGACCCTTGTCCTTCTAGGTCGTCTCTTAGAGTGTTAGCGAATCAGGCCGCGACCCCGCCATCGCCGTCGTCGACGACGTAGTCGCGGACTCTGTGCTGGTGGTTGCGACGCGAAATTAGAACGTTGCATTCGTGAGGGTCGTCGCTGTCTCGCCCCCGTGCCCGTGCCGAGTCAGGCCATCAATAGGAATAATACGAGGGACCATGCGATGCGGCGGCTCCGGCATAGGTAGACGCGAGTGTAACGACCTTACACCCCCGCAGGTAGCGAGATCGATGGGCTCTAACTCCGGGCAAAACCTCTCATCTACAGCTCCCACCGTACTGTGCCGTGCTGTCGGCCGACTGCCTCGACCGTGCTGCCTTGCTATGCCTATGCTTATGCCTCTGCCTACTGCCGGCTGACTGTGGCTGGCTTGTCCCACTTTTCTATCACGTTTCACCACTACCAAGTACGAGTACTTTGGTTTGCGCCTTACGACCGCTATTCACCGGCTCGTTGGCCGAACTTGCAGCCTTCCACAAATACAATAGTTCCGTTTCTAGGCTGCGATGATCGTTCGACCAGTCCGTGCTTTAATAACATCGAGAATAGGAAACATGGTTGCGGGACGAGGGTTCGACGGGGGCCAATGAAAATCCATTCGAACAGTGTGTGACTTTCTATTTTATTTCTCTCTTTCGTTTTCTTTTTTCAGCAGAAAATAATACGCTAATACTGGCTGTTCCGTGTGCACATTGATACGGCAAACACGTCACTGGGAAAACAAGTGCGTGTTTGCTTTAAAACGAGGACATGGCGTTTTAATAATCATCGAGTAGTCCGTGAGAGGTCGGCTTATTGTAAGGATGCCTTTATTTAAATGCGTTGCGCATGTATAATAGTACGATCGCCTAGAAAACGTCTATAAAAAGTCCTTTCTAAGAATTTCATTCTATAAAAAGGGATTGCGCGTTTCCCGAAATTGTTCCTCCGCACGACGATATAGGCAGACCTAGATCGATCGCAAACGAAACATATATAATTGAAACCACGTTGATCGCGTGAAAGTTGATTTAAAATAGCGCGCGGGATTTTGAAAAAGTGGATCCGACGAACGCACCAGCGTCGAATCGATTGATCGCGTGCAATATTCATAAATATAGAATATAACGTTTAATGGAATAAGATCATTTACCTCTGAGCAGTTAAACTAAAATGCTATTACTAGAGACAACGTTCGGCGCTGCCTATTCCCCACGAAATTCTATCCGCACCCTAAATAACGCAGATATATAATTTTACCGTTTTACAGTGATTCATTGGGACTGTAATTTTATCGTGTAGTCGCTGCACTTCTCAGCGTTCGCACAGTTTAATTGCTAAAGAAATTATCACATAATTCTAAGTAAGATCCTACTATTTGTTTTCTCTTTTTTTTAACGATCGACCGTAACGCCGATACTTGCGTGCTTTAAAATTATCACATATGCGAGTTTTCGACGAGTAGACAGAATCTACATGTCCAAGTCGAATATTAGATCGTTTTTGAACTCTGTTTTAACCGTGTCCTTCGCGGTTCCCATCGAATTGTCGCCGTGGATCTCGTTGAACGTCTCCACGTCGATGTTGGCTTTTCGTTTCGCCATGGAACGATTATCGTTCTCTCCCTTCTTGATCTCGATGTTGGCAGTTTTCGGTTGGGCCGATTGTTTCTCTCGATTAAGTATAGGTTTTACAGCCTCGGAGGGCTCGCTGCTCTTCGTACTCGTCTTGTACTTGTCTCTCTCCTCCGTCTCCGAGTTTTCGCTTTCGCTCATTCGACGTTCGTGCGCGCGTTTCTTGTTTCGCAACTTCCGCTGGTTCTTCTTACGCTGGCCGAGAATACTAGAATTCGATCTGAAAAATGAATTCCATGAATCCCCTCCTCTCGGAAAACGTTATTCGCGTTGTATCCAGAGCTGGGAAAAATAGTATTTTAAATAGGAAGTAGATATTTTATTTTAGATAAAATAAAATATTTCATTATATCGAATGTACTTCTAAAAATAAAATATTTCATTCGCTGTAACAAATTTTTAAGATAATGTTTCAAATGGTGCAGTCAAAATATTTGTGTCAAGGACGGAGTATTTTATTTATTGAATTTATTATCATCAAGTAAATATTGCATTATAAAAGTACGTAAAAGATGCACTCTTATTACATGCAAATAGCTGTACTTAAAGAGACAACTAATTGCATTTGCAAATATTATGACTTCTTACGATATTTCGGTTTACATTACATTAGTCAGTTTCACAATTTATTTTCAGGTTGAGGACTTGTGGAAGTATTTTATGCTTTATGTTATTAAAATAAAAAATATTTTATTAATATTTATTTCTATGCTCTAGCTTTTGATTACCAAAATAAAATAATTTATTTTACATTTTATTAATCAAACTAAAATATTTACTTCATGCTCCAGCTATGAATAATTTCTTATTTGAAACACTATTTTATTTGAATTGTGAAAGACCTCTATTATATAAAATAGTATTCCAAATATTTCGCCTATAAATATTACTCAGCTCTGGTTCTCGCTATAAATAATACCTAAACAATTGGCGCGACACGACGTCGTTGAATCGCACCGTCTTCTTTAGACTGGAACAGTCCGATTCCGAGTTGAAGTCTTGCACCGAGTCGTAATTGCAATCTATCGACGACATGGGCATCCCGTTTTCATCGGCGCTCGACTCCGATACTGAACGCGAAAATTTGTGAGTGCGTCGCGACTTTAGAATACCTTTCGCATATGTGGCCACACCGCTAGAAAAACTATTACTTGACAACTCGTCTCCACTGCTCTCTGAAACAGATCTAGTTTTTGTCATGGCATGCCGCCGACTCTGTCGACGCTGCGTAGATTTTGTACTCTGTTTGATGTCCTCCCGGTTGTCTTCGTCGTCGGAATCGCATTGATTCGAACTAATACTAATCACGACACCGTCGTCTTCCGCCTGCACCTCAACGGTGCGATCCTTCTCAAGCTCGTCGTCGTCCATATCCTGCAAGCAAACACAAATGAAACAGTGTTCACAATTTTGCGGACAAGTGTTCTATAATTACTGGGAACACGTTAACACTTTGACTCAGATTTTGAAATGAAGTTTGATGTGTATCTTCCTAATTTTAGAAAAATAATTCATGTCATATAACTTAACTTTTCAATTTTAATTTAACTAAATGATTTTTCGAGGTTGTTGACGTAGCAGTAAAAGCGTTAAATTGACCAGCCTACCGTCAATTCCTTCAGCTGATTGTTAAAAGACGTGGCAGTAGGGAAATCTTTCTCCTCCATGAACTCTTCGTCTATGCCAACATAGTATCTCGCCAGGTATTCCGTATTTTTTAAGGTGACAGTGAACACGACGTTATTGTCCCACGGTTCGATAACGAGAGATTCAGGTTGCACGGCATCCTTGTATATTTTTAGACAAAACGAATAATGTTGCGGAAAAAATCCGGCACCGATGGACGTTAACGTGACGTGTATACCTAAATTATTCTGCAAAATTCTATGGCGAATGGAATTCGGAACCACGTTCTTTACATTTACGATGATGGCTAATTGATTATCGTATATATTACAAGTAAACGCTGGCAGTGAATACTTAATGCTAGGGTTTGTAAACGCGTCTGTGGTCTCTGTGTTACTAGTCCGTAGTGCAGTGTCACAATAACTTTCCACGTGCACACGTTCCTCCCCTAATTTCGGATTCGCGAACACTGTTTCGCATTCTTCGACCAAGTTGTTACTGGAATCCCGCGGCGGGCTCTGTTCCGAACAGTCATCGACAGAATCCGCGTCGAACAGCGGTATGGGACTCCCGTGATCGCTGTCAACACCACTGTCTTCTCTGGCATCGGGCACAGATGCTGTGGGTGGAATGACTGGCAGCGTAACAACCAGCTTCTTGTACTTTGGGTCGAATTTTGCGTTTCCGTTGTCTGGATCTACCCGGTAGGGCAATGGAAGGTCCAACAAATATTTTGCAGGTTTCTCACTCTTAATGCTCAAAAAACGCTCTTGTACATCCAGGGAGGCATCGGAGGCAGTTTTGAGCAGAGGTAGATCTATATTGACGATGAGCTTCTTAGGCACCGTAGCATTCATCTTTGCATCTTTGCTGGTAGAAAAGTCCTGCAACTCTATGTCTGATTGGTGTTTGATGGAAAACTTTGGAGTAGCATATTTATTGTTAGAGTCTTGGTTGGACTCTGGTTTGTCTTGATAGTACATGGTAGGTGGAGGCACGCGCTGGGGCTTTTCTTCTAACCTCTTAGCTCGTTGCTCTCTCTTTTTATCGTAGTCTGCCATTAACTTTTGGTAAATTTCTGGCTCGATGTCCACCTGTTCCTTTACAGGCTCCTTGGAGGGCTTCCTGATCACCGATGGCTGCGACACACCCTTGTAATTCATCTTTGGAAATCTGAGATTCTTTCTGTCCAGTTTCACCTGAAGGGTCGAGAAACGAATAATTAAAGGGCTCGAGAGGGTTAGAAGCATGATGGTTTGTTGCCTTTACCTGAAAGTTGCTCTCCACACCGTCCATGGCCGTGTTGTTGACAATCTCGCGAAATCGCGCGTTCTTGGATGCCAAATAGATCGTGTCAGGATGGAAAACCACGTCGAAGACCATGCAACGTACATTTTTCTTGTCAAGGTCGTCCCGCGGCGGTATCAGCGTGTAAGGAATAGACCACTGCAAGCCCCGATGACCTTGCTCGTAGGAAGGCTGACTGCTCGGTCGTGCCACGATGTCACTCTTGCCGATGTTCAGGAAACATTTCTTGTTGCCATTCACGCTAGTTTTAATGACGTAACCGGGCTCCGGGTTAACGAACGTAACGTCGACGCCCCGTTCCTTCTCCAACTGTATGATCTCCTTCTCGTAGAGCTTCCTATTTTCCGGATCAGTCACCTCCTCGGCGTACTCTATCAACAATTTTCGAAACTCCTCCTTCTTGAGGCACTCGGTCAACGTGTTCAGCTCTTCCTTGGTCACCTCCAAATCTTCCCAGTCTTTTCTACGTGTTTCGTACGCGTCCATCTTACGAAATGATGTCGTGTGTTTACAAATAAACTGATAGCTTATAGGTAGAAAGATCGCGAAGCTCGTCTGTACCACGTGGATGGCTGCGCCAACTACGCCGGCCGGTCGAACGACGGTCGAACGCGGAACTTACAAACGCCAAATGGCGTGCACGCCATCTCGTCTTCTATCGAACTGTCAGATGCCTCCCTTTCGCGGCGAATCGCCGGAAACCCCTAAACCGGACGGCTGACTAAGGTTTCCTAGGGAACGAGCCCTTCGTTCCGCGCTTGCCAGGTACGACTGCCGCACCTGCCGAGAAGACCGTCGAGTCTGGCCTCGGCACGAAAGCGCGTCGAAATTCTCATCGCGCATAGTCGAAATGCCATTGAACCGATGCATCCGCACTCTTCGCCGAGCCTGCATCCGCGGTGCAGCGAAGGTCGATAGAAATCATCAGGCGGTCACGATTGGTTACGATTTCGATCCTGCTTCCTTTCACCGCGCTTGACTCGGTTCTGCGTGCAGGACGTTTCGCATACGATGGGTTAATCGCGGGATCCATAAGCTCCGAGCGCTAATCAACTAATGAATGTTGGAGCACCGGTTAAATCGGGGTACCGTATTCCCCGAAGAAGCGGTTTTGCGTCTTAAACGTCGGACAGGAATAATTGATTAGCGTTTCGGGCCGAGCGAAATCCCACGGATAATTAACTGGAAGCCGTTTCTCATTCGCGAGCGGATAAACGCACGGTGGAAAAGCCGAGTTTCCCTTTTCGCGAATCTCACGCTCTTGGTGGGAGTTAAGGTGAAGATGTGGGGATCAAGCGGTACCGAGTCTCTGACCCACTGACATTCTCTTCAGTTTCTTCGTAGACACAAACGCCGATAATTCGTGACTGGGAAGTTCGATGTCGGTGGTCGGGATCACTGGTCGATTATTAACGAAAGGGAAAGGACAGTCGTCGCGCAGCAGGATCCAGCGAAATCTTGCGTTGACATGCGTATAAACCGGAGATTTCTGACCAGTGTCGCAGTTTGCTCGACAGTTCTCTTCGTCGTTCTTAGGTCGAGACAGTCCGTTGAGTTTCCGAGCGATCCGAAGACCCACGCGGATACACGTTCCTTGGAACAGCGACAGATCGATAAAGTCCAGGTGATTCGCTTTCATTTCGTTTAAGCATCTTCGTTGTATCTTTGAGGGGTATTCTAATCTAGAACACGTTCTGACTCGCTTTCATTTCGCTCGAGCAAGTTCGTTGCATCTTTAAGAGGTACTCTAGTCTAGAACACGTTTCTTTTCCTTTCTTATAAAGTAACTATGCAAATTCTTCGCCGCCTTTCAAACGTATTTGTTACTCCAACAATATTTATACATTTTTACAACGTGAAATAGTAAAAATTGATGGTAGCACAGAGCGTTGTGTGCAGTCGTGTATCAAAAAGATACCCTTATGGTTGTCATAATTCCAGCCGTTCTATTTATTGGAAACAAAAAGAAAGGAAGATTCATATTAATAATAATATTTATTAGACAATAGAAAGAAAGGAACTAATGTGGTATAGAAGAAATGAAAAAATAACAATAATAACGATAGTAAATATAAATTAAACGGCAGTAATTGAGGAAACAAAATCAGGTTGTATTTGGCTATCGTAGCAACCACGATGGAGAAAAGAGAATTGATAATTAAAGAAATGACAGTATTTTGATATCGAAATATCGATGTTTGTTGGTCGGATTATAGCAATACATGTATTCAAGGTACACGGTAAATGTGAATGAAATCGGCCAAACATATCTTGAGATATCACAACAATCAATTCAAGACGCGTTCAATGTTTTCTTATATCACTTAGATAAAACTCATGCAGCTAATCTGCAAGCCAAGTCGATCTGCATGCATCGGTATGTGTTTTGATCCTCTTTTAAGCCCTATGTACTAATGTCATATTCTATTGTTAACAGACCGGCCGAATCGTTGAAATATTTTCGGTAGAAATATTTTCGAAAAAATACACTTTCATGAAACTAAATAAAATAAAATCGATTTTTTGAAGCTTTTAGACTACAACAGCCCCTTAAGTTCAGAGGGGCAAGGTTCGAGTTCGTTGTAAATTCTCACGACGCGGTGCAGCATTTTTCGAAAATAGATCACACCGGTTCGCAGCGCGCTCGACGCAGTGAAAGTATGACGCGCGAAGGAGGATGTAATTGTTGGAAAGTGATATTTTCCTACGCTGCGTCTGGAAAACTAGTTCGCTGGTAGCCGCCGACGATGTTAGGATCGGAAAGTTTTCCGGTTGCGACGGTCGCTGATACGATTTCTTCCGCAGACGTATCGATATGTCACGCCTTCCCTCGCGGAGCTGGGTCCTCTAAGAAGCGTGCCAAAAATGAACGCTGATATCCTGATGTTGACGAGGGTTCCCGACGCTGGAGCCGAACTGTTGGTGCTCATCCTACAGCGTCTGCAGGGATACAATGCTTTCAAACACATAAGATTGCCGCCGGGCGATCACAGGCTGCTGTCGTCTCTGAAAGAGGTAAAGCCGATGCCTATAAGGAAAAACTCGCATAAATTTCATCGGCGCGCGTCGATCTCTCGGCCTGGGAATCGAACGCTTACGGAATCGTTGCGGAATCGTTGTGGAATCATGGAATCCTTCGAACGTCGTCCTAAATAACGATGCTCTTCGAAGTAGCGAAGTTAGCATCGATTCAACAGCGAACGTTAACGCCGCGAACATGAATCACCAGCTGATTCATTGATCGCATAAATCTGCGGCTAGTTTAATCACGGTATGGTCGTTGCACTTTGCGTTCGCGTCAAACTCGGTTTACGGTGTTGCAATCGAAGTTGCACCAGCTCCCCCGCTTTCATTAAAGCGACAGGGAGCGAGAACTCCTATTTGGAGCATACCTGACCGATACGTTGGTTGCGCGAACAACGTCGCCAGAGTCAATAAATATTAAAAGATTCAATGTATTTGGAGTACGACAATCAATCATCCTGACGGTTTGCTGCCCGTATAGGCGTTCTCGGTTGCCCCGGCAAATAACGATCTCATGCAACGAGGTGAGCAGTGGTTACCGAGCGTTTCACAGTCGATCGCAGAGATTAATATCGACCCTAATCCAATAACACAACCCCATGAATTTAGCCCTGTCCTTGTTGTCCGACGACTCTGCTGGTTCTCGCAGGAGCGGTTCGACCCTTAGCTGCTACGAATTAAATACTGTAACTTACGTAACCAGTAACGTCGGTCTCAAATATCGCTAATGTTTGTTGCGTTATTATTGACAGAAAAGTGTTAAATAAAAAATATAAATCAATTGTTCTCACTTTTCATATCAATATTACAGGGGTCCAAGTTCGATTGAGTAGAAGCAAGTGTATTAAAGACGTTCCTTTTTTTACAATTTTTCTTACAATCAAATGAGTAAGATTGGACTGCGAATTATAGTTAAGTGTTAAAATGGTATCGTTCGCAGGAGCTGTTAGTGGAAGAGATCACGAACATAATGAGGCAGGAAGCGATTCCTTTGAGTTTCGACGGCGACGTGAGATTCTTGAATTTCTCGAAATTCGGCCGACAGCCTCCGTCCTTTATTGCTCTCGTGAGAAATCCTCTGCGCGTTCGGAACTTGCTGAGGTAAAAATAGTTGCGCCACCGCGGCGTTAACGATCCAAACAGTATCGCATATTAATCTTTTCGGTTACAGGTACCGCGAAAGACGAAAAGAAGCAGGACTCGAAAGCAGAGCTATTCCGACGTTCTGCGGACAAGATCCGCGATGCACGTAAGTTCTAATAAAAGCATGCAGTGTTTTTCGCGTTCTGCAGGCGTAAGAATAATGGCAAGCGAAATCCGTTTGAACGCTGTATCGTTTGTTTATCTCCGTAACGTCGCAAATTCTGTGATTCATAGAGCGATAAACAACAAGTGGGCATTGCAGCGGGCCAAAGCAAATATTATCGAATGGTATCCAGTCGTCGGTATCCTGGATTGCATGGAACAATCGATAAACGTATTTGAACAGAAGTTTCCATATTTTTTCCGTGGTGCTAGGCAAATTTACAAGCAGATTCGTAAGTAAATAGAAAGCGAATGCCGTTCGATAGTTTCGATCCTAATTTTTCTGATCTCCGTCTTCTAGGACCAAGAAAGAAGCTCGTTTCTGATGCGTCGTACTCGTTAGGGTCACGAGTAAGAGATAATTTATCGAAACTCTTCGAGGACGAGATAGAATTGTATCAGTGGCTAAAATTCCGACTTTTCAACGAAACGCTGAAGAGTGTTACAGCTACTTGACATCTACAGATACCAATACTATAAATGGATAGTTACGAAATCGCACCAAAGATAATTTTTTATTACGTCTACTACGATAAGTTTCCATCGACTAGAGTAGTAATAAAAAGGGTTTTAAATAAATAAATGTCGCAGGATATTCTTGCTTAGTATAATGACGGATTCAATCTGTGCATTTAAATCAGACTGCAACACGAAATTGCATTGTAGGCTTTAAATATAAAATGTCTTCGTATGAAATTGATAAAATAACCACAATTGCAATAAAAGCGTTTAAGGAACAAATGATGTATTAATATAATGCAAATATTTTTATTAAACGATTACGAGAATTGTTGCTAAAGTTGATTTTTAAAGTAATTCCTGAATATCCTATAACATTTCTCCGTAGTATCGTTCGAAATTCATTGATTTTTCAACGCGATCTCAAATTTGTTTAGAAACTTAAATTGATCTATCATAAAGTACGATCTTTCAGCTACAATTTGAGACCATATATGTTGATAAACTTGCACGCAAAGACTGAAAAATCAATTTCAAGCAAGATCCTTGCCTTCAAAACATGTTCCACTATGTTCTCCAAATGGAAAAACGTAAATATTTTTACAACCAGTAGCTCCAAAGCAATGTTTCTAGTCTCGAAATACTACCACCAACAGAATTCCATGATTATGGGCAATTATGGTCTTTCAAGAGGAGGGTCTTCATGGGTGTCGAAACCGATTCGCCGTTTAGCAGCGCAAGCTGTACTAAAATTCACGAGGTATCCATAACTGTGGAAAAACATAAAATTTTCGAAATCTTCGACGAAAAGAAATATTCTACGTGCCTAGGAATATTCAACAGAGTCTCGTGCATCGATATCATGCAAAAAATCTCGGCGGAATTCGCAGAGTAATTAAATAATTCAAAAAATTTCAACGAAGGCACGGAAAAGTGTACGATGGCGTCATCTAGCGGTGGATGTGGGAAGTTCAAAATTAGGGACACTAAAATAATTTGAAAACTAGTTGCTCTGATCCAATCGAGAATCGAAGGGAATAAGATTGACATAAATAAAACTGCGTACTTCGAAATTGAATGGTTTAGGGTAGCAATTATTAAATCTAGATTCTGGATGATAAGGAAGGGTGAAATAAATACACAAGAATTTTAACTTTATTAAAAATCTGATACACATATCCTGACACTTTACAAAAGTATTCTACCTTACAAATAATCTCAAGCTATTCTATCGTAGTTCAACTTTACAATAATTAACGTTAAACTCGTCGAACGTTAAAGATAAGTGTATTGCTTTATAAGAATGACAAGACTGAATTTATTTAAATTTCTCGCTATTTTTAGTAAAACATAGTATTCGATTAAGAAATCTATTCAATCATTTTCCACAAAAGAGTCTTTGCAATTTCAACAAGTTTTAAATAAAAATTGTGTAACCAGTCATCGTGACCTGCACGGTATTAGTTTTATTGTTAAATCTATTCCATCGCTGCAGGTCGAATCCATTTGAACTCCGCGTATAAATATTGTTACTTGGCTATCAGTTTCTGACAATTCATTTAAATATTCACATGTTTCATAGAGCTCTACAGAAAATCTTACGTGCTTAATACGAGTATGTTAAAAAAGAACGCATTGAAAAAGGTTGGCTAATTAAACTATAAACGATCCTAATCGTAACCAGTTATATTTCTATTGAGAAGATTCGTCGTTCGAATGTTAGTAGTAAATTTAATGTAGTATACTCGATTCTTACTAACATAAAAAGCTTAAATTCAAGACACGACGGTAACAATGGGTGCGACACGCAATTGGTAATGGGGTTCTAGAGTTCCAAGGCTACGCTCGTGTGACAAAAAGTACGTTGTGTAATTGTTCTATTCTTATACCATCTCGGTGCCCATTGTATTCTCTATTCGACATTTATACGAATTTTAGTTCGTTAACCGCCGCTAGACGGCGAGTCGATTTCGATGCCTTTGCGAAAAGCCATATGCACATCTGCCTCTGCTCATAGATAATGGAATTGCGAATTTGTTGAATTATGGAAATGAAAATGCAATGAAAATATTCAAGAACTCTTTTACTTGTTCATTGTTCACATCTTCCGTCGCTTTCGCTGATCATCCACAATTACAAAAGCAGGACGTTAGTTATTTTACGAAGCTGGTTATCGTTTATGTACACTTAATAAGATTGAAGCATAACATTTCTGCGGGATCGTTGTTCATAATAAAAAAGAACAGTGTCGCGATTAATTTGGCGTCGATCATCGCGATACTGACACGATAAGGGGGCTGCGATCAACTATATTTTTATCGTTTAAATAAAGGCCTCCTGTGTTCACCCTGTGATCAAATACGCAACTATGTTTATTTTTGATGACTGGTCATTGTCGCAAAACGATCGCGATCGATGATCGAGGGGGGTCGATCGATTTCCGGCAACGTAAGAAAAACTGTTTTAGGGGTATTGGTAAGCTATTTCGACCGTTTCACGCGTATATCGCGCGTGCAACAGAACATGAGAATCATGTTGATGTAGAAATGTACCAGCAACAACATGAGTATCGCGTGCCATCACTTTTTCTTCGCATCTTTCAGTCCCGCGCCGGCATTAAACTTGAAGAAAATTATATCTCCGTCGTCGACCACGTAATTGCGTCCTTGTTGCCTGTATCTGCCAGCCGCCTATCGCAAAACGAACGAATCGAATTATCGAATGCAAATACAACTAATCGCAGCTCTGCGTATAATCGCCGCGACCATTACCTTCACGGCGGCTTCGGAGCCTTCGTTCTTGAAGTCGTCGTACTTCATTACCTCGGCCATAATAAAACCTTTCTCGAAGTCAGTGTGAATTCTACCTGCCGCCTGTGGAGCCTTCGTACCCTTCTGTGCAATAAAATAGGACTGGTTTTAGTAGGAATACTAACGAATCATCGTATATCGGTGTTCTCTGATTCAATTACCTGGATCGTCCACGCCTTGACTTCGTCGTGTCCCGCCGTGAAGAAATATTGTAACTGCAACGCCTTGTATCCTTGGACGATGATTTTGTCGAGCGCGCTGAAAGCAGTTTGTGCAATGAAAACGTACGCGACACCGACGATTAGATAAGAAAGCTGCTAAATAGAGCGCATCATTTCCGACCGCGGGGAAGGGGCAAAAAGCGAGACGCATCTGCAATTTCTATAATTGTAAGAAAGTTGTAAAAATCAACGAATTAGGAATTCTCCGGCGCGGCTTATTCAGAGGGAAAAAGTGAATTCTTCGTTGATGGAAGAGGTAGCCGAAATTGGAAGAGAGCAAGAGAGAAGGAGAGCGAGAGAGAGAGAGCGCAGGATTGTGGAATATGATTGTCTCGAACCGAATATCGTCTAATGACAGGGTACAGGAAGGGAAGCGATCCTGTTCCGTAGCCCCTGCCAGATTTCGAGACTTCAGAGAATACACATAAAGCTGAACGACTTAATACCGCAATTTTATCACTCGAACTCTGTCTGAGACCTACTTCGGCGCCCAAGTTCATCTGCGGTCTCGAAATAAACTCGCGGTATCCAGGAATCTGCCGTTTGTCCCCTGTGATTACCGAATGAGCCTGCGTTGCGCGATCATTTCGAGGGATCTAGAGAATTTGCCGAGACGCTTTGATTTGTGGCTAGTCATTGGGGCGCACGATTTAATATTTCCTACATTAGCGTTACGATCAAACGGTCATCTTGGAAATTGCTTTTACTTTCGAGATATCTCTTTCGGCCGATCCACGCAATCCTAGATCACTCGTCAACAACGAACTTATAAACTCGATCGTGTTCGCTGGGCCACACTCTTTTTTCCGAATGACCTTGGTAAGGTAGTGGAGCCGGTTATCGTGAAGTGACCAATTACTTGCGATAAGTGGCACATACCACTTGGCACAATTAACTTTACATTTATCGAATAATACATATATTTTTTATTTTTTTATTTTGTTTATTTTTAAATCGAATAAGATATAATAAACTTTTTCTGTTATTTTGTTGATGTCTAAATCGAACTAGACATGTTAAATGTTTTTATTCTTTCATATTGTTTATTTTTGAATAAAAATATTTGATATATCTTGTTCGATAAATATAAAATTCGAAACCAAACTAAAGACATCCTATAATAACCGGCTACACTACCCTAGTGAATCATTCACACGTATTAAATATTTTTTATTAAAAGAAAAACAAAGTAAAAGAATAAGAAAAGATTTAATATATCTTGATAAGTATAAAGTTAAGTATGCAAACGAAAGGCACAGTAACTGACTCTACTACCCTATGTCACTATGCAACCGTGAACCGGTTGATCCACGCTGCCCTGGCCTACTCATCCCCGAGTTCAGCGAATGTGCCCGGGAGGGTAGAAGGGCTTTTTATGCAATTTTACAAGAATTTGAATAGCCGTTCGTAAAAATATAATGCTCCACGGCAAAGATGCCGCAGTTTTTATTGGTCGCCCTGTACGAGACCGGGTCCGCGTCTAGACGCTCGGGCCACCGATCCCTCCATTATTATTACCGTTAGTAGATAACTCGGTGCATAGTTAAATGTGGGAACCGGACTTCCTCGGGGTTAGGGGGTCTTTCCTTTCAACCTTTTGCGGTCAGCGTTCCATAATTAGCCGCGAAACACGTCCGAGCCTCCGCTATTTTCGACTAGAACGCGCGGCCCGTGCTTTCATTTGCAAGTATAACCACGGTCGTTCGCGAATTTTAAGGGCTGCTTGAAATAATAGACTGTCATACGCACCTAGTAACCTTCTGCTCTTCCACGTACTTCGCGCGCTCCTCCTCGTTCATATCGACGAGTTTGTTCTCGAAAGCACCGCTGAAAGGGATCAGAATAGCTCCGGGATCGTTTTTGTCGACCCACTCCTTTATCTTGATTAGCCTGATGAGAGGATTACGATTAGATTCGAGATCGAAGGGAACTAGAGACACCCACTTCACATGTATTTAAATTACACGTGTACACTTTTGTATACAATCCGTGTACTCTTTTGTACACATACATTGAAATATTAATGATTAATTGCTGTACATATTTTCTCTAATCTTCTTTATATAATTTTATCTGTATTTTCTGTATATGATTATGTGTGCAACATATCCGAATATTAGATTGTTATTGAAACTAATTTGTAAAGAGTTTTGTCTATCTGATCGAAACTGGTTGATATAATTTGGTTAAATTCCAGAAAGAAATTATACCAATTTTGTAGAACGTGATAATTAGAACATTTAAAAAGAAACATAATCTAAGATATAAAATTGATTAAAATCATTAAAAAACAATGTTTCCTCAAATGTAGCAAAAGACAATATTACAATATTTCACGAATAATACAACAAAATACACGGATTAAAACATTCTTATTTGCATTACTAAATACATCGTTACTAAACTGCAGATATTTATGCAAAATAAAAATTGTCTTTATTAATTCCAAGATGCAGGAAGTACATAGACATTTATTTCTTTCTTAATCGTGTTTATAAGTTGACAGTAGTACAACAACACTTTGAAATTGTTTAAATGTTTCTGCTATTTCGCCTTTCACCTACTGATTTCTGTCGCAAATGCATGAAATCCGCAGTCTAATAACTAGTCTTAATAGCCGCGAGTACGTACCATTTGTTCTTCTTGCGGATGTAGTCCTTCTCGGAGAGGTTCACCAAATAAATAACCGGTTTCGATGTGAGGAATAAATATTTGTTGAGTACTTCGATCTGCAAGAGAGGTAAACCTTTAATCGACTTGCTAAACGCGAAATGAAAGCGGTCGAACGTTATCGACGTACATCGGTGGCGCTCCAATCGGCGAACCTGATGTGCTTCTTTTCGTCCAGCATCACGCACTTCACTTTCAACAGCGTGTCCTGCGAAAAATGATACTTCAGAGGCTCGTCGGGGTGTCCGTGCGTGACTTTGCGCTTTTTCAAACAGGTTCGCTATGCAAATCCACTTTAATCTCGACGGTCTCGGCAGACCGACGCGACGTTCCGTTTGGTATTTAGCCGCACGAGTGAGCGCGATTGAGTGGAATGATTCCGTGATCGAGCCGTGATTAGAGGACCGTGGATTCGCGGATCGTCGCTCCATTACTTTAGGCAGAAAAGACGGTGAGCCGGCTCCGAGTTCTCGAAAAGTTTTAGCAAATTGCGAAGTCTAGAACGAGGGAGGATCGGAAATTGCCGTAGGTCGATCGACGGAAAGAGGGTAATTCGATTGATTCGTTCTAGGAAGCAGTGTGTGTACCTCCTCTCTTAATTCCTCGCCGCTTTCGTTCCGGCTGCTCTCGCTCTCTTAGTCGCATTTACGTAAAACTTCCTTCGCGCCTAGGTGTAGTTTTTTTTTTGTTTGCAATCGCTGGTATCGATCGTGCTCTCGCGAGAAAGTAGAAGGTTTACTCACGTATTCGGGCTTTAGTTTCTTGTCGTTTCCCCGGACCACGAGTTTCTCCAATTTCTCGAGGTGACCGTTCAGGAACTCGATGTCCTTCAGCCGCAACTCCTCGCTGATAATCTCAAGATCACGGACGGGGTTGACATCACCTTCCACGTGGGTGACGTCGTCGTCGTCGAACGCTCCTGTGTGAAATTTTGACGGAAGTTGTTAGCTTTATTGTAAGCTCGTAATATTATTCATTCGTTAACATGCATGTTGCTTTATGTATAATAACAGCAGCTGTTTTATATTAATTTATCGGAGTAACAATAAGCCATTGATCCTGATTTTAATGAGTGTTATTGTAATATTAAGTGACACATATATTGAATAAATAACTTCTTAATGTATCTTTGCAATCTGAATAATCATAAATTAAAAAGGTAGTGCATTATTATAGTACATATCATAGTATATTGTATATTATATAATAATATATTATACATAGTATTAACGAGTTGGCTGTCTACTGTAGTTATACTGTAAATGTTTGGTTCTCCTTCTGTTTGTTTAAATACAGCATTTATAAAATATATAACTTAGCAGTTAGCTTTTGACGAATATACTCGTCACGCAAAAATGGCAACATTTTGTATCATGACGAGCATAATAATCGAAAACTGGTTCACACGAAATCTATCGGTCTGTAAAAGTTGCTAACGTGTGTTTTTTTATGACGATGAACAGACTGTTTATTTAGATCTTCCGTCATTTTTATTATTTACATTATCAAAATGAAAGATTTATTTCATACTTTAGCTGTGGATTAGCGAAATAAAATATTTTATTTACGGAAATGTTATGTCCTACTCGAAGTACTATTCTATTTGAATTATGAAGAACGTGTCATTTTAACCCTAGAACGACCCCCTTCCATTTTTCTGCATCAGTGACATCGAGGGGTTGCAAGCGACTCAAAATAAAATCTTGATAATCAAAATATTATTTATTATTTCTAAAATATAAAATACAAAATTAAGAGGATGAGGAGAAACCTCAATGTTTTAGTATTTATTTACAGGTTTGCAGACAATTTAAAAATTTTGCGGGTTCGCTGGCAACCCCTCGGGATCGTTCTAGGGTTAAAAATAGTAGTCGAAATATTTTCTCTATAAATATTACCCAGCTCTGGTAGATACCCAATCGAAACCATAGCAACGAACTCGTCTACGGAAACTTACGACACAGATGAAAGATTCCATCGCAGGCGTTGATGTGCGAGAGGAAATTGTTCCCGAGGCCCTGTCCTTCGGCGGCGCCTTTGACGAGACCAGCGATGTCCACCACGTTCAAGAAGGCCGGGACTTTGCTGAAAGCGACATCGAGAAGTTGCAGAGCAGCGGCTATCGACAACGAGAGCAGCGAGCGGAATCGTAAATCGTAACTCGTAACTCGTAACTCGCAGCGTTGCACGCGCGTCTGAGGATCGAAAAGGAGGGTGTCGCGGTGACAACGAGCTGTATTTAAATGCTAATGCGAGTAGCCTCATTAAACAATTAGCCTTTGAAAAGAGGCGTCAGTGAAATGAACGAGAAGGGGAATTCCGCGTCGGAGCGGCTTTCATTAGGGCTCGTTGAATCATCCGACACGTGCCGGTAGTTGGACCGTGCGATGTCGTTGGCAAGAGTGTTCCAGCCAGGGATGAAGAGACGCTCTTTGATCTGCGCCAGTCTCGCATTTTAATCTCTTTGAATTCGCGGACTCCCGACTGTACATCGAGCACGTGTCGCTAAGCAAACGCAACTTTTACCGGGCCGCTCGCTCGATACTTATCGTCATCCGGCCGTCTGTTTTTTCGGCTCCATCGGCCGGCGTCGATCATCGACGCGTTTCAATTCGCAGGCTCCTCTCCGTGACTCCGCCGCTGCTTTGTACATTCAATCTCATCGTGTCGACCGGCCGGCGTGATGACGCTCGGCACGGTAAACAGGGCTTTCGTCGGTGCCGGTGGTTACCCGCGCCGTTGTACACCGCAGCACGTACAGAGGTTTCCACGTGTTTCAATGAAACGACCATTATCGCTGCCGACCAACTTCGGACACGCGTACCGGGTTTTAATTAACTGCCGCGGATAAATCTCTCCGCTCGTTTCCTCCCCCTTTTCGCCAAAGATCGAGCCGGTAAGCTAAAAATTGGGTTGGAACGTTCGTCGATCACGGACGCTGTGAAACGAGCGCGGAAAACGACAATGTAAAGTCGGCCGACGTTCAACATGGACTCCGTGTCGCGTAGACGAATTTAGTCGAATCTGCATTGCAGATCACGTACCGTTTTCTCTCGGTGCCCCGCACCGCGCCGCGCCACCGCGGCCCCGTCCCTTGCTCCGCGAAAATAAAAGCGAAGAAGTATGGAAATGTCAATAGTTATTCCAACTGGTTTCCCATCGCGAGGGTGCATTTGCGGATAGACGCGCGCGTCGTCGTGCTCGTTCGGCAATACGCCGCCGTCGTTCGCAATATTCCTGGAATACACGTATTTGCCTGGGTACTCACCTGGCCGGTTTGAAGTAGTCGCACAGGTAATCGAACCTCGCGTCGGGCACCGGTACGCGACGTGCTGGAAAACAAGGGGATCCGAGTTAGACAACCCGCGCGAAGAAACCGTTTATTGGACTAAGAATCGATGGTCGAATTGTGGTACAACGAATCTTAAAGGCTCCGGGATTCACGCGTCCTCGTCGTCGTCGTCGAGAGGCATGTGCTGTGTCGGCGACGTGCGACGGAACGTGATGGTGTACGACGATCTTGGATGGAAATGGGACAGTATGGACACCTGTTTACTTATTCGGAATTCGGTCTGAGTAATGTCGTCGACGCTGGGTAGCTTGTCCGAATAGACTGGCACCGTAACGAAGGGGTTTAGCTTCTTCTTCATGTTGCGAGTCGCAGTTTTGATCGTCTTGTACAAAATGCGCAGTCTGTTGTCGACGTCCTGGTAAAGCTTCGCGTCGTTCAACGCGCAGGTAGGGTTGCGAAGTTTCAGGTCGATCCCGATGAATATAGCGGCGGTCACCGCAGCCGACAGTCCCGGCAGCTTCGGTCTGATCACGGTGATCTGGTTTACGACCTGGATTATCTTTCTCGCGACAGTTTGCTCGAGGAAGCCAAGGTCCGGCAGGTCCTTGACGTTAATCGGCGGCAGCGTGCGACGGAACTTGATGTCCGCGCTCGCGTATTTCGCGGAATACGTTAGGAATCTGTCGCGGCACTCTTCCGTGCAGAATAGATACAGTTTATCCTTGTAGAGAGCTGCTATGGTCGGCTTGCCGGGAACGAGTTTCCGAGCCGGTAGATTATCCAGGTAGCTAACTAGGCAGTAACCATCGACTCGCAGGCGTCTCATCCAGCAGAAGTGTTCCACGTCGATCGTTTCCGTGAGAATGCGAGCAAGATCCTTCGGCAGACTCGCCGTGTTCGTAGGCGGCAGATACTTATGCGGATTTCCCGCGAAGTCGGCTAAGTGTTCCTCGCAGACCCAGTAGAAGTGTTCTCGAAGCTGAACCATTCCCCGGTGATCGGGCACGAGCCCCGAGCTCTTGGTGGCCTCGTCGCGAAGCAAACAGGCGGGGCAATACACCTCGAACTCGCTCTGCCGCGCCTTGAACTCGTACGGCGACACGCTCATGAACTCCAAGCTGTGGCACTTGTCGTAATCGCTCTCGCGGAAGTACGATCCGATTCGAGTGTACCTCCGACACGTTTCTTCGTCGGCTCTCGTCCACACGTGCCACATGCTCCTGGTGGCGTCGAGCTCGACCACGTTCTGAGTGTACTTCTTTAGCCACTCGCGGAAGCCCGCCCCACCGACGTCCCAGTTGGCGTACCTGTGCTTCAGGAACTTCTTCGAGAAGTTTGGAAATTTCGTCGGAGGTTCTTGGTCCTGCCTCGCCAGGCAACCCAGACAGAACTCGAGATTTGCGACGAGGTCGAGGATCAGGACAGGTTGAATGCCTAGCAGCGTTAGCTTCTCGAACTCGTCGCGGCTCGACGGGAACCCGTCGAAGACGAGGCCTTGAGCTGCCGTCAGGGGATCGATCGAGCAGATTTCGACGGCTCGGAGCATGGATTCCTCCGGGACGCAACGACCTTCGCGGAGGTGGGACTCCGCGATCTCCGCGGATTCCGTCCAAGGCAGGTAATTCGGTAGGTGTCGCAGAGCCGCGCCTCGAGTTACCACCTTGACGCCGTACTTTTCCTCGAATCGACGAGCGAGGCTCGTCTTTCCACACTTCGGTGGCCCGATAATGGAAAGTCGGAAGGGAATAACGGGCGCGCAGGAGTCCTGTTCGATGTACTTGCAAGGATTCTTGAGGAAAGCGGATCGAGCCTCCTCTCCGGCTAGAAAGTAAACGAATTGGCGGTGGATCATCGAGAAGACTTCCTGCCGAGCCTCCGACGGCAGGAACATCTGCAGAGGAGTTTTCTTCAGATACAATTGCACGGGACACCATCGGCCGAAGGAACTGAGAAAAAAGTAGCCGCATTCGAGAAGCATCTCCGCGGTTTCGAGGTCGATCGCGTACGGTCTTTCCAAGACGGTGAAGTCCCGGGTTGTGTAAGGTTTGAGAGCGATCATTGCTCGCAGTAAGACAGTGTCGAAGCTGCCTTCGCTGTTGAGCTTCACGCACGGTATCGATTGGTCTCTGAGCGCTTCTCGCGTGGCCTCTATCAGCCGCGTGTCGTTTGCGTACGCCTCCTCGAAGTCTTGCTCCATCCGCAGTCTAGCTGTAGCGTAGTCTTCCCAATCGGTGAAGAGCACAGGTTCAGGATTCTCCTGCTTCCAAATCTCCAGCAATTCCTGCCTCTTGGTTCGTATTGTTTCGGAGTCGATGTCCGTAATGTCATCGTCGTCGTCGTCGTCGTTGTCGTCGTCGAGCCTCTCGATTTGCACGGCGCGGGACTTACGTTCCGTGTCGCTCTCAGAGTCAGAGGTGCTCAACGAGTGCCAGGAAGACGCTTCTTCTCCCCCGCGCAGCAGCATGATCGCCTGGCTCAGCCTCTTCTTGGTCCACATGTTCTTCTCTTTCTCGTAGCGATCCACATCGTGCATGTAACGCTGCTGTTCGAGACACTTTTCCTTATCCTGGGTGGTCATCCACAACTTCGCAGCCTCCATCATCGTTCTCTTCCGCGCCGTCTCCTTGTCGCATTCGAGTTCTATTATCACGTCGGGCACCGCGTAATGCTCGATCGCCGCTTCTACATCCTGCAAACAACTCGGGAACTGCTCGATCATGATGCCCTCCACGCTGTACAATCCCTCGAAAAATTTTAACAAGCATTCCCTGAGCATGAACTTGGGGAGCGCGCTTCCCGATCGCGTGTAGCGTCGCACAAAGGTGTGCAACGTGGCGCGATCGGTGACGTACCTCGTGTCGTCTAGGTCTTCGGGTAACTCGACTTCCTCGAGAGGATTTCGGATCGAGATCGTGATGCTTCTATGCTGAAGCGGCGGAATCCCGCTCTCCATCATGTACTTGTTGAAGCTGTCGAACTGATCGACGTACGCTAAGCCGTACTCCCGAGCGATCGCTTTGGCTAAATTCGTTTTCCCACTGCCCAGCGGACCGATCACGCTAATTCGAACAGACGGAATCTTGAGCAGCGGCTTTCGGAGCGGAAGCGACAACGCTCGAGGATTCTTTATGAATTCCTCCATAGCCGACTCGCTGGAAAGGCGGTAGATCTTGTTCGCGAAGACGGCGCTGTAGTCCTCCTTGCCTTTCCAGAAGACGTTGTACTTGAGCAGAGCCACGGGACAGTACTGGTCCGTGTCCCCGAGACGAGGATTGCTCTCCAATGTCGTTTCACGCTCTTCCTCCCCCAACCCTTCCTCCTCGCCCACGTTTTCCGTGTTTTCCGACATGGCCACATACTCCGCGAGGTCTCTCTCCCTCTCCCGCTCGTCGTCGGTCATCACTCTCGCTTTATCATTATAACGATCTTTGATAGCGTCGATCACGAACGCGGAGACGATCTTGATCTTGCTGAGATCGCAGGTAATCAGGTTTCTGCACGAGCTCGCTATCGTTTCCCTGATCTCTTCCCAGTCCAGCTCGAACTGCTGAATATGTTTTAGATAGTCTACCAAGCCGTAAGTCTCTTCTCCGTCGTCGTCGCCCTCGTAGCTCGCGAGCTCCATGCCCTCTTCGTACTCCCTCTCGGTATCGTGAATCTCCTGCCACTTGGACAGCAGGTACTCGTACGGGTCCTCGTCGTACAGTAAAACTGCGTCCTCGAACACGACGTTCGAGCCTTCGGTGATCATCCTCCAGTTTTCAAGGTGGGGATACATGCCGTCGACGACGTAGCCGCCGTCTCGTAACACCCCAACGTCAATTTCCTTCTGAGGTATACTTGATATCCAATCTGCCAGCAAATTAGTCCTATCTCGCTCTAGGTCCGAATCGAAGAAGACATCGGAATAGCTGCCCGATTTGTCCGGATCTAGCACGACGCCTCCGAAGGTTTCTGCTAGGACTTTGCACAGAGAGGATTTTCCGGAATATCTCGGCCCGAATACCACGATCTTGCACGTGGGTTGCGGAGCGAAGGGACACACGAAGGTCCTCGGGTTCTCGAGGAACAGGTCGACCGCCTCGTCTGAATAGAGGAAGAACATTTTGTTCATGAATCTAACCGCGAATTTCGGCGAGCCTTCCGTTGTCCTTCCTCTAGCCAATTCGACCGGGCAGAAAAAGTTCCAAGTCGAAAGAAGCCAGGGGTACAACGGCGAGACGGTGTCCCTGTTCGCCAAGTACGGGAAAGCTTCCTCGCTCGATCTGTCCTCGAATTCGTCGACGGGCACGGGGCTCTCGCCGCCGTATCTCATTGCCGCGAGATCCAGAAACCTCTTCGCGAGGATCACTCTAGGAAGCGGCAGCGTACGCAATCGGGACATCACTGTTCGGAACATTTGCGACACCGAGGCGCGGCCGTCCAGTCGAATCACGTTCTCCGGCTTATGCAACAAGATCCATTTGCCGATAGCAGGCATCGCGAAGCGTTTGTACGTCTCGCACTGAGCCTCGACGTTCGATCTTCTATTGGAGATTCGTCTCAATAAGTATTTCTTTTGATTTTCGTTCGAAACGCGTTCCTCGTCCGACAGGCCTCGATAAAGCTCCAGCGAAACGTTCGTGTCGGCGAAAGACGCTTCGGTGACTTTGTGGGTCATCGACACACTCGTGTCTACCGTCTGACCAGTCGCTGTGTCCATGCGGAAATGTTCTCGCTTTCTGACGAAGTCCTCGTCTGGGCACACGGCGTAGATAATTACCTTCGGCTTCAGGGGCCAGGTCGCGAACATATCGTCGATCTGATTGGGAATGAATTGCTCGTATCTGAACCTCGTCGCACAACCTTCGATCTCAGGAGGTTCGCGAACGCAGATCATGGATTCGTCTCGGTTTTCACTGGTCACGCCGCATATTCCTCCGAAAGGCGGGCCATAACGCTGCAGAAATTTCTCGCTGAGCTTGCGCTCGTTTTCGGACGGGTAAGTCCGAGGATACTGGAGCACCTCGTTCGAAATCAACGGCAAACCTTCGACCACGTAGCCTCTGTGGAACGTATCTCTTTCGTTGATCCTGCTCTCGATCAGATTGCCGATAATATCGAAGCCGAGACACTCGCCGGCCTTTAAAATCTCCGAAATCAGTTTCCCTTTTTCGGATGCTCGCTCGATCTCGCGCTTCACGAGCTGCACCGGCGAGATCAGCACGCATTTCCAAGAGTCGGCCAACATGTCCGCCAGCTTCGCGGTGTTTAAATCGGGTTTCCCGAAAATAACGAAGCACGTCGGCTCGGTCCGGAGGTATTTGGTTCTGGCGTCCGTTTCGCAGTAAGGATCGCGGGTCGTGTAGGGGTGCGCGGGGGGCTCGAAATGCGGCTCCACGTTCCCGTATTTCCGAGACTCGCATTTTCCCTCGAACCTGGTGAGCGGATTCGCGTCCTCGTGGAAGGCGTAATACGAGACAGCCTTCGGGTAAACGCATCGATGGGGTTCGGGCCAGGGGAGCTCGAAGTCGTCGCGCGGCTGCCCTTTGATGTAAGGGAAGAAGCTCTTCTTTATGATGAAAGTCGCGTCCGCGTAGAATTTGCATCTTTTACGAGCCTTTTTTTCTTGTCGGGAAACTTTGTCGCACATCGCCGATTACGCTGCTATAACTTTCCGTCGTGGAAACGTCCATTTTGAGGTTCGTTGCGGCACGCTTCGAAACGCGATTCCAAACAAATGACAGAACTGAATTAGTAGTGAACATAGATACTTATTTTCATTGGGATCGATGGTGCAGAACGGGAAATTCTCCGCTGCCGCCTGGCTTTTCGTGAGGACGTTGAAGAACGTTGACTTCCCGACGTTCGGGATCCCGACTATGCCAACTTTCAGGTTGGTACCCACGCGGCCGATTAGCGGTTTTCTTTCAGGTTCGTCTGCTTTCTTTGGCGCCATTCTGAGGGAACGCAGAGAACGTGGTCGTTACGAGATGTATCGCGACGTCGATTATCGATAATCATCAGTAATTTTTTAATTTAATAATTCTCATTATATTATATCTACTATATAGTTATTATATATACTTCATTTTTCTTTACTTTTTCTTCTTGTTTTTTATGTCGTATTAATATGTATATATATTTTTTATTTGTATTGTACTTGTGTGCAGATTATACAAAATCTCTTTTTTTACTTCTTTCTTGCAACAAAGGATCTTTTGCACATATATATGAATGCAATTGTTACTGTTATTATTATCATTATAATTGTGGCTTATGAAATATTCAAACGAAGATTACTGAAATAAATGGCTACTCAGTTACATATCAACCCTTTGAGAACGAATGTCGAGGTATTAACGTTATAGGGATTCTAGAGTTTATTATAGAAGTTGCAATCATATCAATCGATTTTATACATAATGAAAGATTGGGATATATCGTTCATTTTCACCGTCGTTTAAACTTTTGACATACAAAATCTAGTTCTCTGAGAAAAATATTTGACACCTTAAAAATGTCCTGGATCCATAGAGTATTAAAAGAATTCATTTACAGAAAACGTTTCCGTTTCCGGAACCTAGAAAGCTTATTCCGTGTACTTTTGATTTATTCTGATTTATATTTATCAAGCCTGAGATTTTTGAAACCGTGAAATTACGACAATATTCGAATGACGTCCTTCAATTGATTAAAAACCAGATGATCAATGATCTAAAAATCAATTGTATTTGAATGTATTATTTATATTATTAAAATTAATGATTTATAAAAATGACAAGACTAAATATACAAGGATAGTTAAAACTATATTAACCCTTTGCACTCGAGTGGTAACTGTACAGCGTCATTGGAAATAAGAATTTCAAAGAATTCTTATGCTACTAAATTCTGTTATATTTAAAACATCGTTAAAATGCAAATGCTCTATAAATCAATAAGCTGAACAAATAAGCTTAACATTAAATAGATCGCGTATAATTAAAAATTTTATCTCCATCTTTAAAAATCAAAATCATTATTTCGCCCAGGTACTCAAATAAAGATACTAAGATCAGTGATCGTTCTACCACCTACCAATCACCCTATATCTTCTCCTTGAGAACTTGACCACTATAGCGTGGTCGTGAAGAATCGTACGCGACGCGAATTTCATTGACCAAGAAGAAGAGGGGCCGGACCTCAGTTGGGTATATCAGTTTGCACGGATAGAAATGAAAATGATGCAACGCGGAGTGACCACGCCCTCGGCTCCTCCAACCCTCGGAATCTCGAGTCGAGTCGAACATGGTTGCGTATACACGTAAATACTGCCCCCGGGTTCGGTTCGAGTCGAGTCGAGTCAAGCCGAGTCAAGTCGACTCGAGTCGAGTCTCGAGAGTTTAGTCGGCTTCTCGAGCATCGAGAGTCGCTTTCGAGCGCTCGGGGTGACTAATTATATTAATGCGGACGGCACATCAAGCGATTGCTGTATTTACCGCGAGATTACCCCCTTCTCCGCCCCGTTCCCGTTCCCGAACGTACAACGCAACGGGCCCCGCGCCATATCAAAGGACGAAGCAGGTACGAGAACGCCCGCGGGAGGCGCAGGGGGCGAACGAAAGCTCGGAGAACGCCAACTCGGGGCAGAGAGGGAACAGCAGAGGGTACCAGAGGGAACCAGAGGGAACTGGAGGAGAGTTGCGAGGGAGGAGAAACGCGCCGGGCAAGGGGACCGACGATTACTGGGCACCAAAGCCGCGAATCACCGGCATCACGCAGGGAATCTGCAACCGCGCCTCAGGCCGCCAATCCGCCACCGACTTCGCGGTTCCTTTTCCTCCCTGCCTCCTCTTTTGGCTCCTCCACCCTGTCCTGCAGCATCCCTCTCGTTCTATCCGAAAACTATCGAGCCTTCGAAACGGTTCGACGCGAAACCGCGGCGCTTCTCGAAAAAAATTTGCAAATTACGATAATGGAGGAGAACTGCACAGCCCTCCGCGACGCTGTTCGAGGATCGCCGCGGCTTTGGCGCCACGCACTCCCCCTTTTCCCGGCCCCGTTTCGCTACGTCTGCTCCGAATCAATTTTTCGCCTCTGGTCGCGACGTTTCGCAACCTCTCGATAGACCCGGTACTTTTACCCGGTTATCCGAATACGCATTCAGACAATCCAGTGGAGAAAAAATAGCCGGGTATCTCGAGACGTAGCCGAGTAGCTGAGTACCTCGTGAAGAAGATTTTATAAACGGCAACGAGAACTACTACTATTTTCACGATAACTATTGATTTCCTTTATTTGCGGTTAGACTGCGGATTTTATGCAATTTATGACAAATACGAGTAAAACACTGACACCATTATAGATATTTAATAATTTGATTATATTAATTAGATCTCATTGAAATTAAATAAATGTTTACGCAGTTCCCGTTTCTTGCAACGGATGCACAATATTTTTATTTCGCGTACCGGTTTTTATTTTATTTATCATTAACCCTATGTTCTAGAATATATCGCGCCAGGCTCGTTAGGAAGATTTGGATCGTAATCCACTAAATGCGGATGTTAGTCGCGTCTTTCGAGTCGAAATAAAGCTCTACTCTACCATTATCAATATTTGAAAGCAAGGATTAACATTTAATTCATATAAACTTTCTTTCTCGTGCAGGAATTTATTGGGTAGAAAGAAGAACTGATCAATATGACTGTGAAAGAAATTGCAGTGCAAAGGGCTAAAGTCCTTGGGGACCCACCAAAGTTTTTTTCCAGTTAAAATGAGACGTAAACGTGCACATCATAATTAATAAAATACCGTGGAAATTATAATGTTGTATGATTTGTTGTGTGCAGTGTACACATGGAAAAAATTACTTTTTCTCATACTTTTATAATAGATTAGATTCTTTCCAATTATAATAATAAAATATAATGACAAAAATACTATATTTAAATACAATTGGTTACTAGATCATTGATCATCTGGTTCTGTAATAAATTTAAGGACATCATCCGCATATTGTTCTAATTTTTTTATTTTAAAAATCTCATGCTTGACAAATATGAATTAGAAGAAATCAAAACGACTGCTAGGTTCTGTAAGCAAGAACATTTTCTGCAACTGAGTTCTTTGAGCACAGCAAATTATTCATTTCTCTCATTATTTATGTCTTAGATATATAATCTTGTTCTCCAAGCAAATTAACTTGGCAATTTTTAAAAATCCTCCTAATGTCCATCTACTAAGTGTCATAGGTAACCCAGATATCTCATAAGCCACAGTTTTAATTAAAAATGTCTTTACCTAGATCTACAAAATGCATTTCGTAAATTTTTCTTACAGGCTGAGATAAAAATTTTAAAAAAATGTTTCGCCAGTAATTGATATTCTTAAAATGAAGACAGACATCGTCTAGTAGACTAATCCCTTTAACATCCAAAGAAATATTTACGAGAAATATTTAATAAGTTATTTTGTTTTAAAAGCTGTGTGAATACTTTTTATATCAACTGTACATGTATTGGGTAGACGAATAAATTCGTAGAGTTTTTGTTTTACAACGACTTGCGCATTAATAAGCACACTGAGTAAGCTATTCGAAAGATCTCTTTCGGCTCTACAAAACTGTTACATTCGCTTTTACGAATAATTTAATTCTTCATAATTTTTTAGGCTGAGAAATCAACTATCCAGGAGGCAAAAATCAGCATT